>OX596253.1:16262331-16634304 GCA_951394255.1 Polyploca ridens | reverse complement strand
CATCTCAAGTCGTGCCGGTGTCACTCCAAACATGTATTAAAATTATAGAAGTTTGCTAAGTAAATTATATCATTCTATCATCATATCCCCTCGGCTAGTACATAGAATGATATTATTTACTTAGCAAACTTATGTATCTATAATTGTAATACATATTTGGAGTGACACCGGCAAGACTTGAGATGTTAATCTATCATCAAAGTCAAAGGAAAGATTTCTATCGATAAAATTTACGCTGCTGACTTACAAACCTATCATATCCCCTTGGCAAGTACATAGAGTGATATTATTTAATTAGCAAACATATGTACCTATAATTTAAATACATATTTGGAGTGACACCGGCACGACTTGAGATGTTACTCTACCATCAAATTAAAATGAAAGATTTTTGTCTCTATTATTTTCGCCGCTGACTCACAAACCTATCATATCCTCTCGGCAAGTACATAGAATGATATTATTTACTTAGGAGACTTATGTACCTATAATTTTAATACATATTTGGAGTGACAGCGGCAAGACTTGAGATGTTAATGTACCATCAAATTCAAATGAAAGATTTTGGTCTCTATTATTTTCGTCGCTGACTCACAAACCTCTCATATCCCCTAGGCAAGTACATAGCATGATATTATTTACTTAGCAAACTTATGTACCTATAATTTAAATACATATTTCGAGTGACACCGGCAAAACTTGAGATGTTAATCTACCATCAAAGTCAAAGGAAAGATAAGTATCGATAAAATTTACGCTGCTGACTCACAAACCTATCATATCCCCTTGGCAAGTACATATAATGATATTATTTACTTAGCAAACATATGTACTTATAATTTAAATACATATTTGGAGTGACACCGGCACGACTTGAGATGTTAATCTACCATCAAAATCAAATCAAAGATTTTTGTCTCTATTATTTTCGTCGCTGACTAACAAACCTGTCATATCCCCTCAACAAGTACACGACACGACAAGTAAATTTGGAGTAACACCGACAATACTTGAGAGGTTAATCTACCATCAATATTAATGCAGAGATTTTTATTGATAAAATTTACGCTGCTGACTCACAAACCTCTCATATCCCCTTGTCAAGTAAATAGAATGATATTAGTTACTTAGCAGACTTATGTATCTATAATTTAAATACATATTTGGAGTGACACCGGCAAAACTTGACATGTTAATCTACCATCAAATTCAAATGAAAGATTTTGGTCTCTATTATTTTCGCCACTGACTCACAAACCTATCATATCCTCTCGGCAAGTACATAGTATGATATTATTTACTTTGAAGACTTATATACCTATAATTTAAATACATATTTGGAGTGACACCGGTAAAACTTGAGGTTATAATCTACCATCAAATTCAAATGAAAGATTTTTGTCTCTTTTACTTTCGCCGCTGACTCACAAACCTATCATATCCCCTCGGCAAGTACATAGAATGATATTATTTACTTAGAAGACTTATTTACCTATAATTTAAATATATATTTGGAGTGACACCGGCAACACCGGCAACACTTGAGATGTTAATCTACCATCAAATTCAAATGAAAGATTTTTGTCTCTATTATTTTCGCCGCTGACTCACAAACCTATCATATCCTCTCGGCAAGTACATAGAATGATATTATTTACTTAGAAGACTTATGTACCTATAATTTAAATACATATTTGGAGTGACACCGGCCAGAATTGAGATGTTAATGTACCATCAAAATTAAAGGAAAGATTTTTATCGATAAAATTTACGCTGCTGACTCACAAACCTATCATAACCCCTCGGCAAGTACATAGAATGATAATATTTACTTAGCAAACTTATGTATCTATAATTTTAATACATATTTGGAGTGACACCGGCAAGACTTGAGATGTTAATCTACCATCAAAATCAAAGGAAAGATTTTTATCGATAAAATTTACGCTGCTGACTCACAAACCTATCATATCCCCTTGGCAAGTACATAGAATGACATAATTTACTTAGCAAACTTATGTATCTATAATTTTAATATATATTTGGAGTGACACCGTCAAGACTTAACATGTTAATCTACCATCAAATTCAAATGAAAGATTTTTGTCTCTATTATTTTCGCCGCTGACTCACAAACCTATCATATCCCCTCGGCAAGTACATAGAATGATATTATTTACATATAAGACTTATGTACCTATAATTTAAATACATATTTGGAGTGACACCGGCACGACTTGAGATGTTAATCTACCATCAAAATCAAATGAAAGATTTTTGTCTCTATTATTTTCGTCGCTGACTCACAAACCTCTCATATCCCCTAGGCAAGTACATAGAATGATATTATTTACTTTGAAGTCTTATGTATTTATAATTTTAATACATATTTGGAGTGACACCGGCAAGACTTGAGATGTTAGTCTATCATCAATTTCAAAGGAAAGATTTGTATCGATAAAATTTACGCTGCTGACTCACAAACATATCATATCCCCTTGGCAAGTACATAGAATGATATTATTTACTTAGCAAACTTATGTACCTATAATTTAAATACATATTTGGAGTGACACCGGCACAACTTGAGATGTTAATCTACCATCAAATTCAAATGCAAAGATTTTTGTCTCTATTATTTTCGCCACTGACTCACAAACCTATCATATCCTCTCGGAAAGTACATAGAATGATATTATTTACTTAGAAGACTTATATATCTATAATTTTAATACTTATTTGGAGTGACACCGCCAAGACTTGAGATGTTAATCTACCATCAAAGTCAAAGGAAAGATTTTTATCGATACAATTTACGCTACTGACTCACAAACCTATTATAACCCCTCGGCAAGTACACAGAATGATAATATTTACTTAGCAAACTTATGTACCTATAATTTTAATACATATTTGGAGTGACACCGGCAAGACTTGAGATGTTAATCTACCATCAAAGTCAAAGGAAAGATTTTTATCGATAAAATTTACGCTGCTGACTCACAAACCTATCATATCCCCTCGGCAAGTACATAGAATGATATTATTTACTTAGCAAACTTATGTTTCTATAATTTTAATACATACTTGGAGTGACACCGTCAAGACTTGACATGTTAATCTACCATCAAATTCAAATGAAAGATTTTTGTCTCTATTATTTTCGCCACTGACTCACAAACCTATCATATCCTCTCGGCAAGTACATAGAATGATATTATTTACTTAGAAGACTTATGTACCTATAATTTAAATACATATTTGGAGTGACACCGGCCAGAATTGAGATGTTAATGTACCATCAAAATTAAAGGAAAGTTTTATATCGATAAAATTTACGCTGCTGACTCACAAACCTATCATAACCCCTCGGCAAGTACATAGAATGATAATATTTACTTAGCAAACTTATGTATCTATAATTTTAATACATATTTGGAGTGACACCGGCAAGACTTGAGATGTTAATCTACCATCAAAATCAATGGAAAGATTTTTATCGATAAAATTTACGCTGCTGACTCACAAACCTATCATATCCCCTTGGCAAGTACATAGAATGATATTATTTACTTAGCAAACTTATGTATCTATAATTTTAATACATATTTGGAGTGACACCGGCAAGACTTGAGATGTTAATCTACCATCAAAATCAAAGGAAAGATTTTTATCGATAAAATTTACGCTGCTGACTCACAAACCTATCATATCCCCTTGGCAAGTACATATAATGATATTATTTACTTAGCAAACTTATGTATCTATAATTTTAATATATATTTGGAGTGACACCGTCAAGACTTAACATGTTAATCTACCATCAAATTCAAATGAAAGATTTTTGTCTCTATTATTTTCGCCGCTGACTCACAAACCTATCATATCCCCTCGGCAAGTACATAGAATGATATTATTTACATAGAAGACTTATGTACCTATAATTTAAATACATATTTGGAGTGACACCGGCACGACTTGAGATGTTAATCAACCATCAAAATCAAATGAAAGATTTTTGTCTCTATTATTTTCGTCGCTGACTCACAAACCTCTCATATCCCCTAGGCAAGTACATAGAATGATATTATTTACTTAGAAGTCTTATGTATTTATAATTTTAATACATATTTGTAGTGACACCGGCAAGACTTGAGATGTTAGTCTATCATCAATTTCAAAGGAAAGATTTGTATCGATAAAATTTACGCTGCTGACTCACAAACATATCATATCCCCTTGGCAAGTACATAGAATGATATTATTTACTTAGCAAACTTATGTACCTATAATTTAAATACATATTTGGAGTGACACCGGCACGACTTGAGATGTTAATCTACCATCAAATTCAAATGAAAGATTTTTGTCTCTATTATTTTCGCCACTGACTCACAAACCTATCATATCCTCTCGGAAAGTACATAGAATGATATTATTTACTTAGAAGACTTATATACCTATAATTTTAATACATATTTGGAGTGACACCGGCAAGACTTGAGATGTTAATCTACCATCAAAGTCAAAGGAAAGATTTTTATCGATAAAATTTACGCTACTGACTCACAAATCTATCATAACCCCTCGGCAAGTACACAGAATGATAATATTTACTTAGCAAACTTATGTTTCTATAATTTTATTACATACTTGGAGTGACACCGTCAAGACTTAACATGTTAATCTACCATCAAATTCAAATGAAAGATTTTTGTCTCTATTATTTTCGCCGCTGACTCACAAACCTATCATATCCCCTCGGCAAGTACATAGAATGATATTATTTACTTAGAAGACTTATGTACCTATAATTTAAATACATATTTGGAGTGACACCGGCAAGACTTGACATGTTAATCTACCATCCAATTCAAATGAAAGATTTTTGTCTCTATTATTTTCGTCGCTGACTCACAAACCTCTCATATCCCCTAGGCAAGAAAATAGAATGATATTATTTACTTAGCAAACTTATGTACCTATAATTTAAATACATATTTGGAGTGACACCGGCAAGACTTGAGATGTTAGTCTATCATCAAATTCAAAGGAAAGATTTGTATTGATACAATTTACGCTGCTGACTCACAAACCTATCATACCCCCTTGGCAAGTACATAGAATGATATTATTTACTTAGAAGACTTATGTACCTATAATATTAATACATATTGGGAGTGACACCGGCCAGACTTGAGATGTTAATCTACTATCAAAGTCAAAGGAAAGATTTTTATCGATTAAATTTACGCTGCTGACTCACAAACCTATCATAACCCCTCGGCAAGTACATAGAATGATAATATTTACTTAGCAAACTTATGTATCTATAATTTTAATATATATTTGGAGCGACATCGGCAAAACTTGAGATGTTAATCTACCATCAAAATCAAATGAATGATTTTTGCCTCTATTATTTTCGCCACTGACTTACAAACCTATCACATCCTCTCGGCAAGTACATAGAATGATGCTATTTACTTAGAAGACTTATGTACCTATAATTTTAATACATACTTGGAGTGACACCGTCAAGACTTAACATATTAATCTACCATCAAATTCAAATGAAAGATTTTTGTCTCTATTATTTTCGCCGCTGACTCACAAACCTATCATATCCTCTCGGAAAGTACATAGAATGATATTATTTACTTAGAAGACTTATAATTCTATAATTTTAATACATATTTGGAGTGACACCGGCAAGACTTGAGATGTTAATCTACCATCAAATTCAAAGGAAAGATTTTTGTCTCTTTTATTTTCGCCGCTGACTCACAAACCTATCATATCCTCTCGGCAAGTACATAGAACGATATTATTTACTTAGAAGCCTTATATACCTATAATTTATATACATATTTGGAGTGACACCGGCAAGACTTGACATGTTAATCTACCATCAAAATCAAATGAAAGATTTTTGTCTCTATTATTTTCGCCGCTGACTCACAAACCTATCATATCCTCTCGGCAAGTACATAGTATGATATTATTTACTTAGAAGACTTATGCACCTATAATTTAAATACATATTTGGAGTGACACCGGCAAGACTTGAGATGTTAGTCTATCATCAAATTCAAAGGAAAGATTTGTATTGATACAATTTACGCTGCTGACTCACAAACCTATCATATCCCCTTGGCAAGTACATAGAATGATATTATTTACTTAGAAGACTTATGTACCTATAATATTAATACATATTGGGAGTGACACCGGCCAGACTTGAGATGTTAATCTACTATCAAAGTCAAAGGAAAGATTTTTATCGATTAAATTTACGCTGCTGACTCACAAACCTATCATAACCCCTCGGCAAGTACATAGAATGATAATATTTACTTAGCAAACTTATGTATCTATAGTTTTAATATATATTTGGAGCGACATCGGCAAAACTTGAGATGTTAATCTACCATCAAAATCAAATGAATGATTTTTGCCTCTATTATTTTCGCCACTGACTTACAAACCTATCACATCCTCTCGGCAAGTACATAGAATGATGCTATTTACTTAGAAGACTTATGTACCTATAATTTTAATACATACTTGGAGTGACACCGTCAAGACTTAACATATTAATCTACCATCAAATTCAAATGAAAGATTTTTGTCTCTATTATTTTCGCCGCTGACTCACAAACCTATCATATCCTCTCGGAAAGTACATAGAATGATATTATTTACTTAGAAGACTTATATATCTATAATTTTAATACATATTTGGAGTGACACCGGCAAGACTTGAGATGTTAATCTACCATCAAATTCAAAGGAAAGATTTTTGTCTCTTTTATTTTCGCCGCTGACTCACAAACCTATCATATCCTCTCGGCAAGTACATAGAACGATATTATTTACTTAGAAGCCTTATATACCTATAATTTATATACATATTTGGAGTGACACCGGCAAGACTTGACATGTTAATCTACCATCAAAATCAAATGAAAGATTTTTGTCTCTATTATTTTCGCCGCTGACTCACAAACCTATCATATCCTCTCGGCAAGTACATAGTATGATATTATTTACTTAGAAGACTTATGCACCTATAATTTAAATATATATTTGGAGTGACACCGGCAAGACTTGAGATGTTAATCTACCATCAATGTCAAATGAAAGATTTTTGCCTCTTTTATTTTCGCCGCTGACTTACAAACCTATCATATCCTCTCGGCAAGTACATAGAATGATGTTATTTACTTAGAAGACTTATGTACCTATAATTTTAATACATATTTGGAGTGACACCGTCAAGACTTGAGATGTTTATCTACCATCAAAGTCAAAGGAAAGATTTTTATCGATAAAATTTACGCTGCTGACTCACAAACCTATCATATCCCCTCGGCAAGTACATAGAATGATATTATTTACTTAGAAGACTTATGTATCTATTATTTTAATACATATTTGGAGTGACACCGGCAGACTTGACATGTTAATCTACCATCAAAATCAAATGAAAGATTTTTGTCTTTATTATTTTCGCCGCTGACTCACAAACCTATCATATCCTCTCGGCAAGTATATAGAATGATATTATTTACTTAGAAGACTTATGTACCTATAATTTAAATATATATTTTGAGTGACACCGGCAAGACTTGAGATGATAATCTACCATCAAATTCAAATGAAAGATTTTTGCCTCTATTATTTTCGCCGCTGACTTACAAACCTATCATATCCTCTCGGCAAGTACATAGAATGATGTTATTTACTTAGAAGACTTATGTACCTATAACTTTAATACATATTTGGAGTGACAGCGGCAAGACTTGAGATGTTAATCTACCATCAAAGTCAAAGGAAAGATTTTTATCGATAAAATTTAGGCTGCTGACTCACAAACCTATCATATCCCCTCGGCAAGTACATAGAATGATATTATTTACTTAGCAAACTTATGTATCTATAATTTAAATACATATTTGGAGTGACACCGGCAAGACTTGAGATGTTAATCTACCATCAAATTCAAATGAAAGATTTTTGTGTCTATTATATTCACCGCTGACTCACAAACCTATCATATCCTCTCGGCAAGTACATAGAATGATATTATTTACTTAGAAGACTTATGTACCTTTAATTTAAATACATATTTGGAGTGACACCGGCAAGTCTTGAGAGGTTAAGGTACCATTGATTCAAAGGAAGATTTTAATCGATAAACTTTACGATATTGACTCACAAACCTATTATATCCGCTCGGCAAGTGCATAGAATGATATTATTTACTTAGAAGACTTATGTACCTATAATTTAAATACATATTTGGAGTGACACCGACAAGACTTGAGATGTTAATCTACCATCAATGTCAAATGAAAGATTTTTGTCTTTATTATTTTCGACGGTGACTCACAAACCTATCATATCCTCTCGGCAAGTACATAGAATGATATTATTTACTTAGAAGACTCATGTACCTTTAATTTAAATACATATTTGGAGTGACACCGGCAAGTTTTCAGAGGTTCAACTACCATTAATTCAAAGGAAGATTTTAATCGATAAAATTTACGCTATTGATACACAAACCTATCATATCCTCTCAGCAAGTACATAGAATGATATTATTTACTTAGAAGACTTATGTACCAATCATTTAATTACATATTTGAAGTGATACCGACAAGACTTGAGAGTTTAATCTACCATCAAATTCAATGTAGATATTTTTGTCGATATTATTTTCGCCGATGGCTAACAAACCTATGTATCCCCTCGGTAAGTACATGGAATGCTATTATTTACTTAGTATACTAATATATCTTTAAAATAAATTAATTTCTAGAGTGACACCATGACTTTTTTCATGTCTTATACTCATTCTTAAGAAACGAAAACGTATAATTATGGCTTTACGTTTGTTTTTGTTCGAGCTATGGCTCTGAAATTTTCATGAGATTATTCAAACTCAATTTAGTACAAAGGTTTTATATGGTCTTTTGTAATTTGTAAAATTTTCTTTGCTTTGAACCCTTGAAACCGATTAAATAATTAAATACTTTGGTATTTAGTTAATTCTGAATTCATGTCTATTTAGGATATTTTCACGCCTGTGAGGCCTTTTTTCAAATATTTTTATCATTTCCTTATATTTTAAACAATTTTCCATGGTAAATAAGGTAAATAAAGCATTTTATTGGATTCTTCTTAATTTGGTCGGATTATATTGGCTGCTAACTTTTGGCCGCTAACTTCACGCCGGTAATAATGCGTTGTTCTGACAGTTAGTGTTATAGAATTTCGAGGTGTTTGTAGCACAAACTCTTGAACCTTGGTAAGTGATGGTGTGCCAAGGATTACGTATGGCTCAGTCGTCCTGAGGAATTTCAGAGCTCCTAGTATCTCTTATGCACATTCTGCAACTGATAGTCATAATAACGACAATAAACTGATAATGAAACCAATAGACAATACAACAGCATAAACAGGAGCTACATTCATGAAACGACAAACAAGTGCCGTTTAAATTAGAGTAACCCCTAAATATATCAGTATCGACACACATCATTCACACCTAGGGAGTAACGCGACGGTGGTCAAAACGCGCGCGGCACGCAGGATCTCCGTCTACGCGGCGGGAACGCAGCGGGAACGCAGCGAGAATGTTGCGTGCACGCGACTTTCCCGCGCGACGACAGCGCTAGGTGCTACCGATTTATCGTCACTAAATTGTTTCTGAAAGGTGAACGCTAAATTAGCCGGAGATTTGAATCTGGCATGTCACAACGTGAATTACGGTTTGTTAACGTCCGTTTACATTATGATGAGATTTGGCGCGTTTATTGCCTGTCATATTATTATAATTATTGCATACCTACACCTCATATTTGAGTTCTTGACGGTATTTGGGCCTCTTTTCCAGAAGAAGGTAATCTCGTTCTGCTAGCTGTTGCATAAGTTTGTCCTTTTTAGAAAGAAGTTCATTTTATAATTATTTATCACAGTAAAAAACATAAAAAAACAGCTAATTAATATACACTACCACTACGTATGCACTACCTAAGTTTTAGTGTACCTACTACTGTCAGAAATTATCTGAAATAATGATATACATAGCTACTGACGATAAATAATTCAAGTTTATCTCGTTTGAAACATGACTTTATCTTAGACATAACAGTGACAGTTATGCCGTAATAATGTAACATTATAGTTTTAAGTTTTTAATAAATAAATAAATAAAATTTTCACTGTCATTAAATGTATTTCTAAGGTAGCTTATAAATTCCTGCTTGGGGTTTAAATATATCACGTCATTATTGTAGCGACTCGCTCTCTTGTGTAAATGCTGCTTTAGTAAGTGAGGTGCTCGTATTATTGTAAGGAGCTTTTATATGTTGTTAAAGTTTTAAGATATGGTGTGGCTAGATGTTATTAGTGGACTGTTTATAGGATTTTTAAGCCTCTCACGTCTTCGTTTCCTTCCATGTAAAAAATGCGGCGGCGAGATACAATACCCAAACAAAAGTAAATCAAAACCTTATGAAATTAACTAATTGCCACTCACCCAACTTCAGCACCTCGGGAATCTCCAAATTCACTGCACAGGGGGGCTAATTATATGAAAAACAATTGAAAGCGGTGCGTATTTAATTAAAGGTGTTTACTGTTTGGTGGATTGTCAATAAGTGACGTAAATGACGTAGCCACTAGGGATGCGGCTGCATCGTTAAAGCGCGTAGCTAGGGTTGCGCTCGCGTCTTCAGATGCCGATTTGCTTCCATTGAAGACGAGGGTTTTCAGCTATTACATAAAACTCTGAAATACTTTTGTAGGCTCAAACATTCCCCCCGCCTAGAAGGACAAAGATCTCCTTGTTCTTCTAACGAACAAAGAGCATGAGATTGCATAGAAATAAAATATAATAAGTTACAAGATATGAGACTTAATAGTTAATCTCCACAATGGAGATGGTAATATACCACACAAATTAGTGGTATACGTATGAAAATAAATTGAAAAAATTACTGAAGTGGTAAAGGAGAAACCTTTACCACTGGCCTTTGATAAGTGCCAGAATTCGTGCGTACAGAAACAATGCGGATTATACCATCTTTTCCCGGAAAAACATCTTCGATTACACCTAATGGCCATTTCAAAGGTGGGACATTATCATTATGTAGCAAGACTATTGTACCCTTTGTAATCGATGCGGTTGGAGTATTCCATTTTTGACGGTTTTGAAGTGTATGAAGATATTCCATTCTCCAACGTTTCCAAAACGATTGGATAATTTTATCTAACAGATATTTACGTTTGACTAAATTGAGCGGTAACGTAGAAACATCGGCATTGTGTAATGAATTCAAGGGACCAAGAGTCAGGAAATGTGAAGGTGTCAAAGCCGTTGGTTCAGATGGATCTGAATTAAGAAGCGTCAACGGACGCGAATTTAGTAAAGATTCTATCTGTGTAAGCACTGTGAGCATTTCCTCGTACGTTAATAATTGGTCGCCAATTACGCGTTTTAAATGAAGTTTAACACTACGAATGTTCGATTCCCAAGATCCACCAAAGTGTGGAGCGCTTGGCGGATTAAATTTCCAGTTAACACTTTGATTCCGAGTTTCATCAAAGAAAGCGGTTTTAAACTCATTTGAATTTATAAGTGCAGTCAATTCATCAAAATGAGTCTTAGCTCCTATAAAATTCGTGCCTTGATCAGTGTGCGGTTTAAGCAATCTTTTGTGATAAATTATGCTGGCAGGCTTTTGTGAAGTTGGGTAATAAAATGTATGTATATGTATGTGGGTGGAAAAAGTTCGTTCCCGCAGTTTTCAAGAGGGCAATTGAACACCACCTACCTCGATCAACATCCAGGAGCTGAAGTATGCCTTCAGGCATGCACGGCATGCCACGTGGAGTCCGGGTTAGGAGGCCAGCACGGCTGACACTAGTCCAACTGTGATAAAACTACGCACTGCACGGCAATGATGAAGAATCCACAACCACTATACACATGGGAGTTAGAACGTCTAACGTGAGGATACGAATCGTTCACACTTGAGAGGAGCAGGAAACGTCCTTCCTTCTCAACGCGTAGAAGCTACCTGCCGGTAGTCGCGGCCCTCAAGCCGCAGCACCGTCGAAGCGAGTGGCGGTGGATTACCAACTACCCTCAATTCAACGGCAGAAACCGAACATACCCCCCACCGAAATCAATATGATTGATTTCCCTAAATGAATGATAAGTGTTGGGTATGAATTACATAAACATAATGCAATAAAATAAATAAACTTACGAAGCTTATGTGCATAGAATTTTCTAAATGTAAAGTGTACACGGTACAGTATAAAATAAACTTACTTACTAAATAATTTGTAAAAGATTAATTTGCATATGGTAACGGACAGACCTTATTTGTAGGTCTCTTGACTAAGCCACTTTTAGTACGCAAAGTCAAAACGCGATTTATTTTGTCTACACCACTATGTACTTCTTCAACCCGAGCTAAATTCCATTGGAGAGGTTTAGTCAGATTTGACTTCAGTAAAACTAAATCTCCAACCTTCAAGTTCGGCGGAGACGCGAACCACTTCGCTCTCTGCTGGAGAGTATGAAGATAGTCATCTGACCAACGCTTCCAAAACGACTGTGAAACCTTCTGAATGGATTGCCAACGTGACAATCTGTTCTGAGGAACATCCTCAAAGTCATATTCTGGAACAGCTAATAAGCTTTGGCCTATTAAAAAATGTCCCGCAGTTAATACGTCAAACTCGTTTGGGTTATCTGATAAAGAACAGAGAGGGCGTGAATTTAAAACAGCTTCAACCCTGCAGAAAACAGTACATAGCTCTTCGAATGTAAGAGATTTGTCACCTACTACACGGTAGAGGTGATGTTTCGCAGACTTAATTCCTGCTTCCCAGAGTCCTCCCATACTCGCTGCATTGGGCGGATTATTGCGCCATTCTACGTGACGTGACGTTAGTCCGTTATTAATTTTATCTAAATTATCCCTACAATTCCAGAAGTTCGCGACTTCCTTTAAATATTTAGCTGCCGCAATAAAATTGGTGCCGCAATCAGAATATAAGCAACTGCAAAGTCCGCGGCGAGCCACAAAGCGATCGAAGGCAGCTAAAAAACAATCACAACTTAAATCTGTGAGTACTTCTAAGTGCACAGCTTTCGTTGAGAAGCAAACGAACAAGCACAAGTACGACTTGTATACCTTCGCGTTACGCCTCAAACTTTCCTTCACTAAAAAAGGTCCACCTAAATCACATCCAACGTGATTAAAAACCTTATCAGGTTGTAGTCTAGGCGCGGGTAATGTACCCATAACAGGTTGAATTGAGCTTGGGCGGCATCGAAAACACATCCTGCACTTAGATAGAACAGATCGTATAATGCTACGAGCATTAACTATCCAATAAGTTTTACATAGTATGCCCTGTAACGTACGAGGACCTACATGTAAATATAATTTATGAAAATATTCAATAATTAAATTGATCGTGTGACATTTAGGTAGTAGCACGGGGTGCTTCGTATTATAAGGTAGGTCGGACTGCACGAGCCTACCCCCCACCCTGAGGAATTCATGAGAATCAACAAAGGGTGAAAGCTTGCGTAGTGAAGCAACATATTTATGTTTTTTCAATGACAATATTTCGTTATGAAAATGATTACATTGAATTATTCGTACAATAGTACTATGGGCAGTCTTCAACTCTGAAGTTTTGAGAGGTCCGTTTGTCCTCACAGATATTTTTAACTTCAGGTTATTTATAAATCTATGGCACCATGCCATGACGCGTTGCAATCTATTAAAAGATGAGAATTTATTAAAAGTTTCTTCTAAGTCATTTTTAAGAATAATATTTTTATCGTCACACGAACTTAAAACAAATGTATCGCAATTAGATTTCATGTCTGAAATTTTAAAGGTGTCTTTGACATAAAATGCTTTGATTGGCCATTTTTGTTGGTCATCATACAGCCACAATGGACCGTGAACCCACTCCGCAGCGCCTTCCACGAAGCGAGCCGGCATCGCACCGCGCGAACAAACATCGGCAGCATTATTTTCACTGTTCACGTGAAACCAACAATTAGGCGGGACCACGGCGGTCACCTGACTAACACGGTTAGCCACAAAAGTTTTTAACTTATAAGGTGGCGTTTGGAGCCACGCTAAAACGTTGTTTGAATCGCCCAACGCAATGATAGAAACTTTAAAATCATTTAAGTTTTTTAAGACAAAACTAACTAGTTTCGAGAGCAGCACGGCTGCCTCAAGTTCAAGTCTCGGTCTTGACAAAATTGGATTTAGAGGTGCGACTTTAGTTTTGCTCGTCAACAACCTTACCTTTACGTGATCATCTTTATCAACACTACGTAAATATATGCACGCTGCATAGCCGCGCGACGACGCATCGCAGAATGCTATCAGTTGCACTTCAGTGAAGTTAGAAATTAAAACATGACGCTCAATTCGTAAATTGCCTAACGCTGCTAACTCTGCTATGAATTTATTCCATTGGGAGGTCAGCTCAGATGGCAGCTGATCATCCCAGCCAAGGCCAAGTTTCCAAAGGTCTTGCATTATGCACTTTGCGACGAAAGTACAAGGTGAAATAAAACCTACTGGATCAAATATACTCGCGAGTAGTTTTAAAACGGAGCGTTTAGTTTGTTTTGCGTCAGTCAAAATATAATTAAAAGAAAATGAGTCACACGAGGGTAACCATGTCAATCCTAAAACCTTGAGAGAAGACGATAACGTATCATCCTGAAAGTTGATAGCAGAAACCTGGTCCGATTGCATTCTTGACAGCAACTCTGGACAGTTACTGGCCCACTTTCTTAAATCGAAACCACCACTTTTAAGTAGGGAAATTAAATCGTCTTGCAACGTGCAAGCTTCATTCATACTTTGACAAGACCATAAGACGTCATCAACATAAAACCCTTCTTTGAGCACCTCCGCTGCCTTGGTTCTAGGCTGCTCAGCATGAGCTAGCTCATCTGAAGCCAATTGGTGTAAAGTGCGCACCGCGACAAATGGTGCACTACGAAGGCCGTAAGTATTTCTAGTTAACTCATAAATACGAACAGGTTCTGTAGGATCGTCACGCCAGAGTATGTGCTGGTACTTCCTATCAGCAGGATCAATGATAACGGCTCGATACATCTTGGACACATCAGCAGTAAAGCAGACTTCGTAAAGTCTAAAATTAATTATTATTTTAAGTATGTCCTGATGTAGTTTTCTACCTATCAAAAGTGCATCATTGAGCGAAGTACCAGAGCTAGTTTTGGCAGAGCCATCGTACACTACACGCAAGGGCGTCGTAGTACTCGACGGACGTAACACACAATGGTGTGGAATAAAATAACCTGAGGGTTCAGTACCTTGATACGGTACCATATGTCCGAGTGACTCGTACTCTTTCATGAAGTCGACGTAGGCCTTACGAAGGTCTGGAGATCGAGCGAGACGGCGCTCGACCTGAGTTAGTCGCTTAAGAGCAGTATCATATGAGTCACCAAGTGGTTTATGCTCAGGATTCAATAAAATCGGGGAAACATACCGCCCGATTTCATCGCGATAATGTTTTTCAACATATATTTTTTCCGCTAATATTTCCAACGGATCTATAGGAACTTCGCACGGCGAAGATTCCACTTCCCAAAAACGTTTGAGAGTTTCATTCAATGAATTTTCTTCGACAGTGTACGACACTAGCGATGTTGTAGACGCTACAACTTGACAATTATTGCTAGAGGATTGCATCTCTAGTCTTCCCGTCACGACATAACCAAATACGCTACTCAATGCGACTGGTAAGTCGGCGTTAATAATCATTTTCTTCCCATCATAAATGTAAGGAAAAATGTCACTTCCTAAAATAATATCTATCTGAGATTTTCTATAAAACCACGGATCGGCTAGCTGTATATTCTTAAAATCATTGACCACATTGTTAGGTATTGGAACGGTAGGCAAATCAGAAGTGAGCTGAGATAAAATAACAGCATTGAGATTAAAATTGGGAGTCGCGCAGTGACGCGGCTTTATGGTTAACGAAACCATCCCTTTATTTTTTACATGTTCGCCACCTAAACCATAAATATTGTATGGGCACTTATGAGCAGATAATCCTAATCGTTGAAAGCAGTCATGTGTGATAAAATTCGATTGCGCGCCAGAATCTATCAAAACGCGGCAAGATTGGTAGTTATTGAATGAGTCTAAAATATGAACAACAGCTGTCCCTAGTATAACTGCATAGTTATACGTAGATGCTATATGGTTGTTACTGATAGCGGATGCTTGATGATTCATTTGTGTTTCGCACGGCGAGGGCTCGGACGTGCCAGCGGCGGGCACACAGTGAGAAGCCAATAGTTTCGATTCACTATTGCTCGGCTCCCGGTGCAATAACACATGATGCGGTTGCTTACAAACATAACATCTAAAATCGCTTTTGCATTCATTCGACGTATGATTAGTTTTAAGGCAATTTTGACACAACTTTAAATCATTAGCACGGCTAATACGTTGAGTATTGGTCAGTTTACGAAACTGATCACACCTAAAAATCATATGATTCTCGCCACAATGCAAACACGACAATTTTTTGTAAGATGAAGTTGCGTGAGAATAATTATTTTTACCCTGCCTCGGTACAAACGGTTTACGTTGATTAATCTGCTGTGGACTTGAACTAACGGAATAAGATGAAGAATGAGTTAAAACTTTGATATGATTTTGAACAAAGGTAATTAAATCTGTAAATGTTGGAATAGTTTTTTGATCAAGTTTTAATTCAAAGTTTTTACGTGTATAGGGATCTAACGCCTTTAAAGCGATGTGACACATCACGTAACTATTAAGATTTTCAATATTTAGCGCTTTAATAGCTTTATAAGAATGGTCAAAATTTTCTATAAATGAATTTAAATTATCAGATGTTTCTTTTTGTAATGGCGAAAAGTTTAACATTTTATCTAAATACATACCGACTAACATCCTATTATCTTGATATTTATCAAGTAGACTTTGCCAAACGACCTCATAGTTATTCGCAGAAATAGGTACACTTTTTACAATATTAAGTGCAGAACCCTTAGTACACGATAATAAATAGTGAAATTTATCTATCTGCGGAATACTGCTCTTATTATGAACTAAAGAACAGAATGTTTCAAAAAATGTATTAAAATTTTCAATGTTTCCATCAAATGTGAAAAGTTCTAACTTTGGAAGTCTTGGTTGAGATTCCACAGAGCGCGAAGCGGTTTCAGCCTTAACACTATGTACATTAGGCTCAATTTTCGATGCACATAACTTGACTCGAAAATACAAATCATCAAAACTCTTTAATTCCTGACTACGAAGAGTTGACTTCGCGTCATGTTCAAGTTCTTTTTCTAGAATATCAAAGACTAAACTCTCGAATGAACTACGTAATTTATCAATATCACACATTTGAATCAGAAATAATTCTTTAGACTCAACATTAGAAATATCTTTCGACAAATCAAATAAATTTTGTATTTGCTCAAACATTCTTTGTTTTTTATGAATTAACACGGTTAATTCAGGACTTTGGTACACCTCGGGTACTTCTTTACCTTTGACGGGAGGCGCCATTTTGTTGAACTACGCAGTGGGCGTGGACAAAGGAATGTTTGTAAAATAACGAAAAATAACTAATGTTTGTATGCAAATTAATCACAAATATATCAAATATAATATGTACGACAAATATATGTGTATATAATGTGAAAATATAATAATATAAAGCTGCCAGCAAAAGATAAAAAAAAATACTTATTTTTTATATTATGAAGGTATTTTACAATGGGAAAACTAAATGACTTTATTTGATTTTAACAATCGATTGTTAATGAAATATTAATAAAATAGGGATAGTAAAGAACGTCTTTACTTAGTAATAACAAGCTACGAGCTAGTTATGACAAAAATATGTACCTGACACGGTCAGAACATAAAATATGAATAAATTTACACTAACTACGAGTTAGGTAGGAAAAATTCTAGCACGGCTAGATTAGAACTACGAGTTCTAGAATTCACAAAAACCTATCCGGTAAACGAAGGACCAATTAGATTGTGCGGTTTAAGCAATCTTTTGTGATAAATTATGCTGGCAGGCTTTTGTGAAGTTGGGTAATAAAATGTATGTATATGTATGTGGGTGGAAAAAGTTCGTTCCCGCAGTTTTCAAGAGGGCAATTGAACACCACCTACCTCGATCAACATCCAGGAGCTGAAGTATGCCTTCAGGCATGCACGGCATGCCACGTGGAGTCCGGGTTAGGAGGCCAGCACGGCTGACACTAGTCCAACTGTGATAAAACTACGCACTGCACGGCAATGATGAAGAATCCACAACCACTATACACATGGGAGTTAGAACGTCTAACGTGAGGATACGAATCGTTCACACTTGAGAGGAGCAGGAAACGTCCTTCCTTCTCAACGCGTAGAAGCTACCTGCCGGTAGTCGCGGCCCTCAAGCCGCAGCACCGTCGAAGCGAGTGGCGGTGGATTACCAACTACCCTCAATTCAACGGCAGAAACCGAACAATCAGAATATAAGGTTGAGCAAGTGCCTCTACGGGACACGAACCTTTTAAATGCGTTAATAAAAGCGGATTTACTTAAATCGACTGCAAGCTCGATGTGTGTGCAACGTGTTACAAGACAAATGAACAAACAGATATAAGATTTCTGCTGTCGAGCACCTCTATAGCGGCTGATTAGAATTGGTATAGGACCAGCGTAGTCGACCCCAGTATGTAAAAACGGTTTAGTTTCGATTACGCGACACGTCGGCAAATCTGCCATCAAAGGAGATTCAGTTTTAGGGTTGACTTTGAAACAACGATTACAAAGTCTGAAACGTTTACGAACGATTTTGCGGCATGAAATAATCCAATACCTTTGACGTAACAAAGACATCAATAAATTGGGTCCAGGATGTAAGTATTTATTATGATAGGCGTCAATGATTAAATTCACTACATGATCATGAGTAGGCAGCAAAATAGGATGCTTAGCGGAAAATTCGAGATTCGATTTATTTAAGCGACCACCAACAAGTAATAAGCCATTATTTAAAAATGGACAGAGCGGACGAAGCGGTTTTGATGGTAATTTATTTTTGGAAATATCACAAATTTCAGTATCAAAATGAACAGATTGAACAGCGGTCAGAACAGCTTCTTCAGCAACCTTTAAATCTGCAATCGTAACACGATTGGCGCGCGGTAGTTTTCTCAAAAACCTAAATATATAAACAACAATGCGGAGGAGCTTACTCCAAGATGAGATATGAGATGCAAGCTCACATAAAAACGGTTTTTCGCGGTCAGTCACCAAAAAAGTCTGAGCTTTAGTTTTAACTTCAGGTAAAGTAGTTTCATCTTTAAAGACGAACTGATTGAGAGGCCACTCCGAAAGTGGTCGATGTGTCCACGAAGGGCCATGCAGCCACAACGGGTGGTCAAGCAATTGACTAGGCGTGAGCCCTCGCGACAAACAATCACACGGGTTTTCCTTACCAGAAACGTGGTAAAAATGCGAAGCGGGTAAATAATCATTTATTTGTGCAATACGATTGCTGACGAAAACATTGAAGCGGTGCGGTGATGAATGGATCCAATGTAAAGTAACGGTGGAATCCAAAATGCAAATATTTTTGAAATTTTACATTTATCTGATATATTATCAGATACGTATCGCAGAAGTTTGGCAAGTAACAAAGATGCGCAGAGTTCTAAACGAGCCAAAGTAAGTACTTTAACTGGAGCTACCTTGGACTTTGCACAAACAATATTGACAATATTGTTTGGAAAGTTAGGATGTATCACACATAAATACACCACAGCTCCATAGGCAGACATACTTGCGTCGGCAAAACCTAACAGAATCAATTCGCAGTCAGTGGAATTGATACCGAGGTGACGCGGAATTTTAAGTTTTTCCAAGAGTGGAAGTTCAGACTTAAAACGTAACCACCGCGTACAAACATCTGCGGGTGGCTGTTCGTCCCAATCGAGGTTCATTAACCAAAGGGCTTTAATTAATAATTTAGCGTATAAAATTATGGGTGCTGCAATGCCTACCAAATCCCAAAGTTTTGCGATTGTCGAAAGGATAGTTCGTTTGGTAATAATGTTATGCGGGTCTAAATTAACTGTAATAGAAAACTGATCATCTACTGGGCACCATCGTAAACCCAAAATTTTCAATTCGTCACTATCAGAAATGTCAACAGAAGCAGACAACCGATGTTGCTCTGGCAACTGCTCGAGTAGTTTTTGCGAGTTACTAGAGAATTTAACCAATTCTAAGTCCGCTTTGAGAAACAAGTTAATTAAATCGCGAGAGATATTAATAGCGGTATTTTCATCCATAACGGAAGTTCCCAAATCGTCCATGTATAAGTTGCGCGATATAATAGCAGAAGCGTCAGGATAGGCAGTGCCTTCATCCTCGATAAGTTTTTTAATAGTTCGCATTGCGAGGTATGGACTACATTTTAATCCAAAACAAACGCGGTTGAATTCATAAATTTGCGGTTCATCTTCATTTGAAAAGCGGTATAAAATTCTAAGATAGCGGTGAAAGTCGGGTGACACTAATATGCGTAAATACATCTGACGGATGTCTGCGGTAATTGCGATGGGAAATAAACGAAAATGAAAAATTATTGTAAGAAGATCGGATTGTAAATTAGCTCCTGAATATAAACAATCATTTAATGATAGATTTGTTGAAGTAGCGGCACTAGCGTCCAGTACGATCCGGACTTTAGTCGTGAGTTTGTCATCGCGGACAACAGGGTGATGTGGTATAAAATAAAAAGTTGAATTATTTTGCAATTCAGAAACTAAGGATATATATTCCTTCTCTAAATAGTCGCGAATGATGTCATCATATTGTTTATGAAGCGAATTATTTTGTTTGAAACGTCTTTCCAATGCGTTATATCTACGCGTCGCTGTCGTAAGCGAGTCTCCTAAATCTTTTGGATCGCGACGAAATGGTAAGGGAACAATATAACGGCCACGGTTATCCCGTGTAGTGTTTTGTAAATATATTTCCTCACACATCTTATCATCAGCGGACAGATGCTTGCGTATGGGTACCTCTTCGATGTCCCAAAATTGTGTAAGAAGATTGTCAACATTATCAGTGGTAACAAAGAAATTTTTTACCGACGGTAGTTTAGGGTTAGACGTAAACGCGGAACCAGTAACAATATATCCAAAAACGGTGTCGATTGCGTCAGGAAGACCAGAGAGTCCTATAATGCGGTCAACCTTTAAAATTCGTTTCACAAAATCTTCAGCGCCTAGCAATAAATCGATTCTACCAGGTAAATGCCAATGTTGGTCACTGAGGGGTATATTATGCAAATAATCCAGAGACGCGGTATCTATCTGACTTTCAGGAAGATTACCTGAAATTTTGTCAATAACTAACGCTTGCAAATCGAAAAAGAAATTTTTATCTGAGTTTGAGAATAAAGTTAAATTTGAAACACCTTTAATAGACTGTGTGTTTTCTCCAATACCGTGAACTAACGTATTTTTATTATCAGGAAATATTTTTATACCTAACGTACGTAAACAACGCGACGTAACGAAGTGCTTCTGTGACCCCATATCAATCAATATTCTAATATTGCGGCGATTACCGAAAGAATCTAAAATCGGTACAATAGCGGTTCCAAGCAATACAGTTTTATATGAATCCTGTTCACTCGTAGCAGTGCCCGTAAACAAAGGCGTAGCGGCGGTATTATTAATGCGATGATCACTAGCGCGCGGCGAAAGAAAAGCGGTGGCGGCAGGCTGCGAGGCCTGAGAAGCGGTGCCAATGGCGGCGGAATGCGGTGCGGGCGTGGAGTTGTGCGGCGGTGCGGACGGCGCCAGCGGCGGCGCGGCGGCGGTGTGCGTAGCGGTGGAGTGCGAACCCGCGCGCTGCGGCGCGGGCGCAGGCGGCGGTGTACACGCGAGCGAAGCGGACGCGGGCGAATGTACTTGACCATAACCATAGTTATGATTATTATTATTATATGAACCATGATTAGGTTGATCGTGTGTAGAAAAGCGACATAGTTGGCTATGGTGAGCCTTATTACAGAACCTACATTTTGACATAGATTTACATGTCACAAGAGTGTGGCGGACACTTAAACAATTAACACAACCATTAAACCTTTTAATAACATTATATTTTTCGTTAGGCGATAACCTTGAAAATGACTCGCATTGGTACAAATTTGTATGTTTGTTACTATTGCAGTAACTACAAGCGGAATAAGTATTGTTTACTAAGAAACTCTGAGGCGATCGATTCGAGTTGACCGTTTCACTCCTGTGCACTTGTCCCGAACGAGTAGCTGACGCGGGCATCGTTCGTTGCAAAATCTTTGTTTGTTCACGAATAAAGACAACAAAATCCTCATATTGCGGAAAGGAATTTTTCTTACTCATAGACATTTCAAATGCGCGGGATGTCTCTGAATCTAATTTTCGTAATCCAACATGCACAAAAATGAAATCGGATAAATCTTTTATTTTTAATTGACGTAGTGCGGAAATCGAAGTTGAAAACTGATCGATGAATTGTTCTAAACTGACAGCCGATGCCTTGCTTGGTAAAGGTTTTAAGTTTAGTATAATATATAGTTCTAAGTACGAAATAGCGATGGCACGCGTGTCTTCATATTTAGTTATCAACGTTTCATATAATACCTTATAATTATCGGGGGTAGGCGCGATTCCTATACAAATACTTTGTGCTTTACCCTTCAATTTTGAAATAAGATATTGAATGCGCTCTGCGTCGGTTATTGTGGTGTTATGGTGTACGATTGTTCGAAAGGTTTCGATAAATAATGGAAACTTTTGAATGTCCCCATGAAATTCGGGTATATCTATGCGGGGTAACTTTAAGTTAGTCGAAGTTTTATCAACACTATCGGTGCCACGATAATCTTTATTATTATTATAAGCTGTTTTTATAGCGTAATATAAATCGTCAAAGGCCCATAGGGTTTCGAAGTTGGGTACATAGGTCTCATCAAGTTTCAAGCTCTTTGAATTTATCGCGTCAATTAATTGAACAAATTCTTTGCGTAATATTTCAATATTCTCTGCTTGCGATTCAAACACGGGATTCTTTTCGCGTTTATTTTTCGGAATTGATTTGTAAATAGTTTGTATACGAGAAAAATAAGAATCGCGTTTACTAACTAACAGTGTTATTTCATTCGACATTTTTCAAATATGGAAAACTCGAGAACCCAACCAAATACAAAGTTACACAAATCGCGTAGAAAAAATGTGCAAAGCAACTAAATATGCAATATGGCCGTTTCACACTGGTACATACACAGAATTCAAGCGAAATGGAAAGTTATTGTAGGTTATGATTTTGAATCCAATTGGATATATAATATATACGAACTTTATATGAAAATATTATTGTAAATAGGTAGTATAGCGGTAAAACCCAAGCCTCAATGGCCTAAAGGTATGAATAGAAGCGTAATGCGGGAGAAAATTCAATTTATATATGGAAAAAATGGCGGGTGCACATTTCAACGAAATATTTATTGAGTACAAATATGCGGAAAAAATAGTTTTTAACAGGGAAAAACTGCAAAACGTGCGGCTCGAAGGCCAAAATGGTGTGGCTAGATGTTATTAGTGGACTGTTTATAGGATTTTTAAGCCTCTCACGTCTTCGTTTCCTTCCATGTAAAAAATGCGGCGGCGAGATACAATACCCAAACAAAAGTAAATCAAAACCTTATGAAATTAACTAATTGCCACTCACCCAACTTCAGCACCTCGGGAATCTCCAAATTCACTGCACAGGGGGGCTAATTATATGAAAAACAATTGAAAGCGGTGCGTATTTAATTAAAGGTGTTTACTGTTTGGTGGATTGTCAATAAGTGACGTAAATGACGTAGCCACTAGGGATGCGGCTGCATCGTTAAAGCGCGTAGCTAGGGTTGCGCTCGCGTCTTCAGATGCCGATTTGCTTCCATTGAAGACGAGGGTTTTCAGCTATTACATAAAACTCTGAAATACTTTTGTAGGCTCAAACAAGATATGTAAAACGTTACGTACGTGATTTATTATACATACAATCTTGTTTTAGATTGGACTCAGTGTTTTTTATAGATAAAATGTAATTTACTTGTCCCTGTCCGCCGTTTTACCCATTATGCTTTCCCGGGAAAAAGAATCCTTCATGTTATTCCAGGATATGATCTATTTATATGCCAGGTGTCATCCAAATTCGTTTATGCGTGATTAAATCACAAACATATTTGAACTTTCGCTTCTCATCTCACAAATAATTATGTGATGTGATCTGATGTTTAAGAAGGACATTAAAATCAATAGTAGTAGTAATTTTTAAGAGAGGTAGAGCGTAGCGTTAATTCGCTCAAAGAACAGCTCGACTGGGGAAGTACCTCCTTACAGAATACCGCAGCCAAATAACTTTATGTTGTGTAAAGTTGTGTTCCTGCGCGTGAGTAAGGTCGCCAGACCTCATAGGGGGGAAAGGTCGGTAACGCGTGAGCGATGCTTCGTGTGTTGAAAGCGTCCATATGGCTGCGATAACCACTTACCATCAGACGGGCCGTACGCTTGTTTAAAGAATTAGTCGTATGAAAAAAAGTCAAACTAAAGAGCACGGAATCAAATCAAGCTCGCTGATCTGAGTATAAAACAATATGCCTATACCTACTGTCCTTTCAATAGACCAATCACTCTTTAACTACAAAAAAAATAAGCCAATCTACGCTACGCCTAATAAATACATCATCGACCAAAAACCTATAGAGCTGTAAACATTCGATCAAAAAGCAGGTGTAAATCCTTTCGCATTAATCCGGCACGTTGTAATAATAAAATCTAATCAACGGCAGATACCGGCGGGAAGAGAAAATAAATAGTTTTAGAACGAAAATAAACATGGTGGTATCGCGTCCGGGAGCGCTTCGGCTGTAAATTACCTGTTGGTTTTACTGAAATGTTTGATGCGTTTGCGCTTGATCGACATACGTAGGGCGATGCAGACGATTTGATACTTGGGTATTCTTCAATGTTATGTCATTTGTGTTTTAGTTTCCAATTTAACGTTTTGCAAGTTAACCATTGAACGAGGCGTCGCTACAGGACGTGTACCTACGTTATGTAAAAATATCGTATCAAAATACACGGCTACGTATCAAGCTATATTTTCCAATACAAGCTAATCTCGCTTAGCATTTCTTGTTTTTTTTTTTCAGTTGTTTCTTTTATACGAGAACTTTGAAAACCCACTAAGAATTTAATAATAATAATTAGAAACTTCTGAACCCTAAAACATTATAATAATATTAAGAGATTCTGTAGTCTCAAAGCGATTACTTTTTAAATTAATGGCCAGTGCGGGGTTTTCATAAGTAAGGAGGGATGGTTGATTTAGTTTTGCTTTACATTTTTTTATTACATTTAATCAATGATCAAGACATCTCATCGCTGGTATATCACGTAAACGTTCTGGCCATGTGTTTCTTGTTGGCTGCGCGTACGCCGCAATTCGGTCGCAATCACGATTACCTACCTGCACGGGTATTTTTATATGCGCGCTATTCCCAAAATTAACGCTTCATACTGTTTGGCTTGTTTGATGGGCTACCATCTTAAATTTTTATTAGATTTTATATATTTTTTTCTATTTAGGCCGACACGTGTGTTTTCACTTTACAGTGCATGGTTGTGAATCAACTGTATTTTGTTATTTTTAGGTTTATTTTGACGTTGTTTTTTCCAGGTAAAGCTGGAGCTGCTGTAAGTCTGGGTCAAACATTTATCGGGGTGATCGGGCACTTGGACTTTTTGAGCCAGTTCCTTGCAGACTTCTACCACCGTCGGCCACATCACGACCTAAAACAGCTTGATTGTGCTCTAACCGTTTTACCCGACTGACCCGGAAGGAGGATTATATGTTTTTCGAGTGTATGTGTACTGGAATGCAAAAATACACACATAGGTTATTTATTGGTTTGTCCCCGACTGTAACCTTATAGCATCCAAGTTATATTCAAAATTCTAGAGATTAAAGACCTTGTTTTTCTCTGTTCAGTTAATTATTGTTTTACGCAGTCGGGTTTTTTGTTTCTTTTAATAATTTTTATAATTTTATCTTTTTACCCGACTGTTTATTTACCAGAAGCTCCATATCAAAAACACAGATCAAAAATGTCCCTTTCATTTCACCTCTCCCCTACCCACTAGAAAGTAATGTAAGTAGTTTACTTTTCTATCGTTTCAAGGGAGATATTTTTTTTAATGCTACCTTCATATTTTAGACGTAAAAATGTAAGCAAATGTAAGCTTCAATGTATACGCTGCAATATTTCCTATTGTCATATATCACCTGTATATTGTCTTGAATCATAAAATGAATAAAACAGACTTTGTTCAAAGAACCACTTAAATGCAGTTAATTCTCTTGTGAAAACCGGTGATGAATAGGATTAGTGATGTACAGCGAATTATTTACTTGTCGATGTTTCGAAATTTTACGGATTATCCTACTATCCTATCTTACAAGGAACATTGTCCTACAAATATAAAAAATGCAGAAGTGAGTTTGTTTGTTTGTTTCCTCGGCATCCCTCGGGAATGTGAGATAAAAAACGCGGAGTGAAAGCTATTTGATGTTATAATTAAGCATTACAACAAGCAATAGACTTAAAAATATAATGATGATGTATTACATTTTTCAAATTAATTTGTTCCTACTAGATCTCAGAAAAATGTTTTTTTTATACGACAAAGTTTTTTTATTCAGTGCGGCTGCTCTTAAGCGCTTATGGTACCCCTAAATACGCTTGTGATGCCACGGGTGTTGCATCACAAGCAACGCTTGTGAAACCCAGGGCATCACTCACGCGTTACCGACCCTTCCCCCTCCCAATGAGCTCTGGCAACCTGTCTCACGCGCAAGAATACAACATTATTATTTGGCTGCGGTATTCCGTAAGGTAGAGGAACTTCCCCAGTCGAGCTGCTCTTTGCTGCTCTACCTCTCTTAAAGTATTATCTATAGTAGATTTGAAAATACTCGTAGACATAATAATCAAACAAAATATTATAATATTTCGATAACTTATTATGCAATGCAACATACAACACTAGTAAAGCATTAGGGTTGTCACAAAATGAAATTGTACTGAGAATCACCTACGTACTTGTAATAATACACTGTTTATAATCTGCAAAATATTTACCCTCGCTATATACGGAAATCACCCCTATTACTATACATATAAGAGTCAAGGTAGTGTATAGTTTTATTCTTGCATATGGAAAATCTGTTTCTTAAGTCGGTTAATACCATTTATCTTTATGTGACACGCCACGGTCTATTATTTCAGTTAAGATACGTTGGTAATTTTCTTTCGTCAAAGAGATTTGAATTAGTTTAGGGGTGGGCTTTAGATAAGATTTTAATACGCAGGTTTTGTGATAAAACTTCCGTGTTTTAAGTACACTAGCTTTCCAAACCGTGGTTCACCCACAGTTTGAGCTGAGCGTGATTAGTCTGTCAGTCAGTTTATTCTTTATAATATAGGTAAAAAGGTTTAAAATTAAGGAACACTCAATAGATACCCGCCGGTTTTCAACCGGCGCGGGCGTTTGCCGATTTACTTAAAGTAAGGATATAAAAGCTATCAGGTTACCTTATAATAATATTATTATAGTCTAAAAAAAGCCATTTTATTATAAGGTAACTAGCTAGCTAGCTGTCCACCGCGGTTTCACCCGCGTTCCCGGGATAAAAAGTAGCCTATGTCCTTCTCCATACCATAGGCTATATGCATGCCAAATTTCATGATGATCCGTTGAGTAGTTGAGGCGTGTAGGCGTAACAAACAAACAAAAAAACTCACTTACGCATTTATAATATAAGTTAGCATAGTCATTTAAAATAAACCATTCATAGTAATACTAAAAAACCGGTCAAATACAAGTCAGACTCGCATATTCTTCCTTTTAATTTTGTATTATTTGTTATTAAAGCGGCAATAGAAATACACATTCTGTGAAAATTTCAACAGTTTATCTATAATGGCTCATGAGATACAGCCCTCTAACAGACAGATGGATGGACGGACGGAAAGCGGAAGCTAAGTAATAGTAGGGTTCCAACCCTAAAAACCGTCAGAATGTCTGTATTCCAAAATCTTATCACCATTATCATGAGATCATTATCTTTTCAAATATAACCTTGCCTATAAAATCCATTTAAAAAATCCTACAGCTGATTTTTGGAAATAAATAATTCTCTTCAGCTTGGATAGTAAGTCCAAATAATAATATAAATAATACAAAATATATTGATATCATTTTATTTAAACAATCCATACATAGAAAATATTCTTATCATTTGTGAAACAGTGTCTTATATTACAAATTTTTTTTTGACGCAGAAATAAAGTTGTTCGTAAACTTTGCGGTCAAAGAAGCCCTATGAAAATCTTTTTTTGCGGTATTAAAATCGTAATTGCATCTAATAATAAAAGGAACTAGGTAGGTACAGTACATGTAGAATTTAGTACCTTTTCGACTATAATTTATCAATTTTAGAGTTCATTTTTAGCAATTACAGAAATTAGACCGATAGTAAAAATAGTTATTTCATTAGAGCATGATTTGTACACTTTATTTCTACATAATATAATAATATGGTTGACTGCTCCTTGGCTCTACTCTGCCGGGTTGTCTGCGCCTCGAAGACACGGCATGGGATTTTGTGGAAGGATGACAGAAACACCGGCTATTTTTACAGACTAGAAAGTCCACTGAATGCCCCTCATCGCATAATGAGCATATGTTGATACAATCATCTTTGGTGACGCATTGAACATAGCCTGTAATGGAAAATACATATTGGTGCCGATTCAGTTGTAAATCGCACTAAACTAATTTAAGTCACATCACATTATCTCTTTCTTACAAACATTATTGAAAAAGGATTGAACATATTTAAAGCTTTCAAATTAGTCTTTGCCGTCTCCATTTGCGGGTATTTAGACGTAACCGCAAATGGCGACTAAATTTATATTGAAAACAAGCATTGGATTAATTTGTCAGGAATAAATTTCTTACATTCTTTTCTTATGTTCTTTATTAGAAAGAGACATATTGAGCCTAAATTAGTTTAGTTGGAAACAACAGTTTATTAGTTTTTTATTTTTATGTACAAAAATTGGTCCCTCGGGAACGCTAATAAACCGCAGTCGGGAACTAATATATGTATGTTTATTATAATCCTACAAACCGCTTTGAGATTATTAAATGCAGAATTGTGACACAAACCTTAAATATTCGAAACTATATTTATAACTTACCTTTTTCATTATCTGAAAAATAAACAATCGACATGAGATTAGTTGCGATTAACATTTTATTTGCTCAATACTTTTCTCGAGTGAAGTAGATCTAAAATGAGGTATATTCAGTGTTCCACGTTTAAATCTGGCCATCCTAATACAATTTAACCCTTGATTATTTGAATGTGCAAACTAATGCACAGACTAAATATTAATCTAAAGTCTGTGGGTTGCCTCTCGATGATATAAGTTTTTTGGTACTCTACGCACGTCATAACTGACACCGATATCTTTCTAATTGACGAGGACCGCGCCTCAAACCGATCCCAAATAGTGGCTCGTATAAATCCCATGTCACCAGTAACGTCCTGAGGTTCGAGGGCCTCGAACTTCGAGCCCCACCTGGGGCACCCGCAGACGACTGTTGCTTAGCATACATAATCTAGTACCCGCTACCTAAATCGTTTCCTTGGTCTTCTGGCTACCTTGTAGGAGTAGTGAATTAATTAATTAAATTATAGAAGTGCTTACCTATCGCCAGGTTTCCAGGGCTGGCAACTGAAACATAATTCAGAAAGCATAAAATATAGGTATCTAATTATCAATTTACACTACTTGACAAGTTTTCACATGGTCTTAAAAAATGATTTTTTGTAGTGTGAGTATTCCGGCCAAAGTTTCTGACATACTAAACCGGCCAAGTGCGTATCGGCTCGTACACGAAGGATTCCGTAAAGACATTTCTTGTATGGGGCCCCCTTTAATTTTATTTCATTGTTAGGGTTCGGAGGGAGAACCATAAGCTCTTAAAACAATATTATTATAACCTTATTTGACTTTTGTCTTTCTTTGACATCCGACGTCAAAACGGGACAAAAGACAAAAAAGGTTATTTTAACCTTATTTTAAGAGCTTGTGGTAGGCCCCCTGTACCCAAAAGGTGCCAAACGGGACCCTATTACTAAGACTCCGCTGTCCGTCCGTCCATCTGTCTGTCAGTGGGCTGTATCTCTTGAACGGTAATAGGTAGATAGCTGAAATTTTCAGAGAATGTGTATGTCTATTGCGGTTATAACAACAAATACTAAAAATGAAATAACATTAAAAATGAAAGGGAACGCCCATATAAGAAACGTCTTTTTTGGCGTATTTTTTTATAGCTTTTTATAGCTAATTTTCGGTGGAAGTTTGCATAGTAGATTCGGAAAAAAGTGGCTGTGTCATACGGACGGACAGACAGACAGACAGACATGACGAATCCATAAGGGTTCTGTTTTTTGCCATTTGGCTAGGGAACCCTAAAAAGAGGCTTTGCAATGTACGCCGGGCATTAGCAATATACAGGATGTTGTTTTGGTCGGCGACAAGCGACCCAGGAGTGGTAGTACAAAAAATACATTTCCCAAAAATGGACTTAATTCCATTAAATACTGTAAACGCGTTGAGAAATACCTTATTCAATTTATAATAAATTACTGCAAAGTATGGTCACTCGGCACGTGCACAGACTAGAGCTAGGTTCAAGCCGCCATCGCTCCACCCCTTTACTCCTTCGCACTCCCGTTGAGTATTACATCTACACTTAGCTTATTACATGATTTTCCAATTTTTTAAATTTTAATTTTTATTATTAAAAAAAAAGTATTTTATTTTTAATTTTTTTAGCACCAGTATCATTTGTATTATCGACCCTGAGTCCCTCGTCGCTGACCAAAACAACGACCTGTATAGTAACGATTAATAACATTATTTTTGGTGGGAAAATACTCACATGGGTTAGGACCATAGAATGCTGATACAGAGACGACAAATAGCAAAAACAATATCAAGTACTCCATGATTGCACCTAAACTTGACTACAACATTAAATCTATTTGCTTGACCACAAATATATATATAAAAATACCGTTACAAATTCTGTAAAGTGGAATAAAATCATGCGTTTAAGTGATTTGTACGTACATGTCATTAAATTTAATGTTACCTGTTTGGTAATAAGAAAATAAATAATGATATCAATAATCCATTTCACGCGGACCTTATGTCTAATGAGTTAAGGTTAGCAATGCAGTGCTACATTTTCTCAATACAATGTATCTATACGGTACCTGCTTACCACCAGATCACCAGGTGGAGTGTATGATTGTTTGCTATTTATTATATTAACTCATTATAAGTGACATTTAAAATGGCTCGTTACCATAGAGATAGAATATTAATAGAGCGGATGTACTAGATTGTGTCGTGAGCACGGGTATGTGCATCGCTACCTTGAAACGAACTGCGCGTTCATTGTTTGAACAAAATAAAATGTTTTTGTATGTCATCTATTTACAAAGTGTACGAGATCTACTTACACCTCGTGGAATGCCAATTTCTTGGTATTTATTTATACTCTTATCGTGAACAAATGACAAGGAACTCAATACTCATATTGTATTTTTTTCTGACCATAAATCAATTAGTGTTCATCATCATCATCATCAGCCTATAATGTCCCACTGCTGAGCACAGGCCTCCTTTCACAAATGAGGGTGAAAGGGAATGGGCAATACTCCACCACGCGTGCCCACTACGGATCGGTGGAGGTAGGCTAGTGGTCAACCTACTGTTGGAATTTTTCAAGCCGCCTAGGCGGCATCCAACTAGCTTAACGACTATCACAATTAAATGATAACCGGGCCCAACGGCTTTACGTGCCTTCCGAAGCACGGAAACGCTCGATTTGAAATACCATATATACCAGGCGGTCACCCATCCAGGTACCGACCACGACGGTGGTAGCTTAACTTTGCCGATCGATTAAGAACGGCTAATCATGCTACACCACGAGCGCTTCGTAAGCACTTCGCGCAAGTAGTGTTAGATATAAAATATTTATGAAAACATTTATATGCAAATTGCTCACGCTACGTACGAGGTAATGTTTTAACGCTATCACTTTATCTATAATATTCTTACTCTATGACTATACTTATAAAATATCCAGTAAATTAATTCAAACAATTTAACATAAATCGAATCTACCTTTTAAGTTGAAATCCCATATACTATGCAAGTACGAGAGCTAGTGTTGTGCTAAAGCGTTAACCTGTTGCATTAATAGTCGATTAGTCTTCATTAGCCGGCTTAAGGCACCTCACTAATAGTTACTAATAGTGTTGTCGCACACAACACGCTGGCTTAGCACTGTCAGTTGTTAGTTATTGAGTACAACATTGCCTCTATTGTATAGTATAAGTTTGAGCAGTAGTTTAAATAATGATTAATTTTCATTTTATTAAAAAAAGTTTTTAATTTTAACCCGTTGGCTCTCGCGAGGGACGCGCGTCCTATTATAACAATTGATGTCATTGTTATATTTTTACCCGCGCGCCAAGCGATAAGAGATATTTTTTTTTAAATATTTTATTATAAGCAACGGTTCCTCGCCGCGTTTTATATGCTATTTAAAATACAAAGTGCGTAACTAGAGCCTAAACCATAAATGTTCTGGAATATTTCTGATACACGGCCATCTGATCACAAAACAAGCTTGTACAGTCACGGAATGAATAGGTTCGTTACCTTGGAGTCGGTTTTCGCTTGCCTGGTGTATTGGAAGAATCAATTTTATTATACCAACAAGAAGATTCAAAACATGTTGAACGAATCAAGTTGAAAACTGACGAACCTTTTCATTCCGTCACTGTACTATGGGAATCATATCACTAATAGTGTATTACAAACCGGTAGAGTCAGTTGTAAGGTTCGCAGGTACTTAAACCGAGTAATGAGTCTTCAGTTTCATAAGCACGTAAATATCCTAACTTATATATAAATATAAGTAAATAAATAAATAATATCCTGGGATATTCCTCACACACGGTCAACTGATCCCAAACTAAGCAGAGCTTGTACTATGCAAACCAGATAACTGATATAATACATAATACTAGTTTTTGTTTGTAAATACATACTTAATATACATAATTACACCCAGACTCAGGACATACAGGCATGTTCATGCACACAAATGCATGTCCTGTGTGGGAATCGAACCCACGACCTGCGGCGCGTAAGGTCAAATAAGATGCAAATATATGCGAATTATAAATGCGAATGTGTTTGTTTATACACATTCACATCTAATTATTGTCTATTGTATGATCATTGGCAACGGTGACCACTTACCATCACGTGGGCTTTCCGATTTTCTTACATTAAAATTAATATACCTTTGAGTATTACGTCCATTGAATAATTTTATAAATACTTGATATACCTACTGTATTTTTTCCTATACTGTGACAATCAGACATTGTATAGTAAGATTTGCTTAGCAGGTGGTCAGTAAAGGTTAAATTAGTTTTAACATACGGCCGGCTGGTAGAGACCCTGTTTGTACTCATTTTATTCACAACACCTTACGTTTCAAACCTTTGATGTTCGAAACGGAAATTAAAGGAATTTCTTCTACGAAATACAACATTGATAAATCATCAATTCTGAATATATTTGTATGAGATTTATAAGTACATTATGTGCTTAGTTTCCGCCATAATTATCCAGTTTTATATTCTCACACATCGACACCAAAATCGTCTCGTACTATGGGTTTCAAAGGAGCTTCCTACCGCAGATGAGGTTATGCAATGATCGCCCCGCCGTAGATTATCCAAGGAAAGGTACAAAAATTCGAAATATACAAAAAAAATACAGAAAATACATCGACGCTGATTCGAGTACCTCTAAAGATATTGTCGCCAATTTATCCAATGATATGCATATCCTTAGTCAGTCGGTCAGTAAAAAATCTTAGGAGATATTGATAAAGCATACAAAACTCAAAATTTAAAAATAAACGTAACTTTGTGAAAATGATTTTTCTTTACAACGAAATTGGATAATTTGTCACCTCTCATTTGTGGCACCTTAAGATGCCACCCACTTCACATTAATTTTATAACCCAACCAAAATCAATTAGCCCCTAATCTAAACCATCCACGTGTAGACACCTAACCATTTGCACCAGCAGGTGTTATGATAATAATAGCATGGCTGACAGGACGCGTACAATATTAGCCGACACATTGCGTTTAATGCTTGCCATGAGCAACATTACAGGCAACTGTTGGTAATAGCGTAGTATTTATGCTGTAAAGGTGTTTGGGGGTGTTTGGACATGAAGTTTGGTACAAGCAAGTAGTTTAGTCGAGCTACATTATACGTTTTATTAGATAGTTGTAACCGTAATACTTTAGACGATGAATTAGTGGTTTAGTCGAGTTACAACATCATCATCAATGTAGAGAAATATAGCAAGTAGCAAGTAAGTGGTTTTTCGCACGTACATAAAAGGAGTCAATTAATACAGCGTTATAATATTGTCCATAATATATGGTCACTATTATAAGTGCCCGTTTGATATTTGATATTTCATTGTACATCAAATATGTTGCTAAATACGCAAATGCTTAGCGTCTAAACCTATGAACGCCTGTACACACGGCTACAGATCAAGCTATACATTTCCAATATAAGCTGACCTCTCATTGTACGGAAATCCTATACAATGCGAGATCAGCTTATACTGGAAATATATAGCTTGATGTGTTGCCGTGTGTACATGTTTATTCAATTACTCAATCACTACTGCGTGATCTATGAATAAAGATTTGGACGTATAGTAAACTGCGGGGCTATTATGTTACTTTGTTACAATAACTTTCAATCAGTTTTGATTGAAACTGGATCAATAAAGCGGGATTTCTCGTTCATTTTTTACATTCTGGTATTCATATTGAAACTATGTTTTATTGGAAATGAAACCATTTTTGATTTTGTAATGTTTCTACTGATGGTTGTTTCAATCTGAATTTCAATGCAAATAATTGGACTGTTTTACAAAAACCTTAAACCGACTTCAAAGTACACTAAGAAGTAATCAAATCCTGATCTGATGATAATGGGACCAAACGGGAAGCGTACCCTTTCAAATAAAAAAAGAATTTTCCAAATCGGTTAATAAATCACGGAGTTATGAGGTAATAAACATAAAAAAAATAAAAAATAGATAGAATAAAAGAATTGAGAACCTCCTCCTTTTTTGAAGTCGGTTAAAAAGATACGTAATCCACGTATTGTAAGTGAAAATCGGAATGATGCAATGCAAGTGAAGCCATAAGCAAAAGGTAAAAAATAAGCTTAGTAAACTTAGGATAGTTTCTTCTTAGGTACACAAAAATAAACTAACAAATAGGTACATTTAAAATCCTATTTTGCGTGTGTAAGAAAACTAATGAGGTGAAATAATATCGCCTTTTAATAAGTAATAATAAAGTTAATCATAACTTGCGAGAGGTGAGGTGCGGGCCGTATACCTGTTTTCCACCTTAGCGGTGCAAATCAGAATCAATACTCCAGTTAATGTAAAAAAAACTTTAAAAAAGACACGTTACTTATTATTCGAGTAGAGAATGCATCATGCCTTATTTGGTGGTAAAGTGAAAGACGGCTAGACAATTTCATTTATTCTTATATCTTAATCTTTCACTTCTCCATTTTATTATCTTCGATAATTATGGCTTGGCGGGCTTGCTGTTGCAATGAAAACAAGCAATCATAATTTATCCATTCATAAAATGACCATATACAGAATATAGAGTTGAAGAACCTACAGGCAGTTATTAAAGAAAGAAATAAAATTAATATATTACTATAAGATAGGTAACAAATAAGCTTAGCTTAGCTTTTATATTATTATAGGATTCCATAAGTAAATGATGAGTAGATTTGATACTGGCTTCCTTACAAGTACCTAAATAGGTCATCACAATCTAAGCTGTAGTTAGGACCCCTATTAAACTTGTATTAAAGAATGCGTCCTTTGCTTGCTCCCTTTCACACATCGTCCCTTCTCATATATTAACAACAAAAGCAAACCTTTATTTTTATTACCTAGGCATTTCACCATAACTGTAACTCCGCCATTCCACACAAGATGGCGCCACGTCGCGGCAGCTATTAATACATTATTTGCTATCTTTGTTCGACACCCGGCGACCCATATAAGGCTGTCTCGTGACCATGATTTATTTTCTTATTTATTCGATGAATTTAAATATAAATGCAACGATAATTAGTTTATAAATATATTTATTTAGATTTTAAAATATTTGATAAATTCCAAAGTGATTTATGGCCAAAATGGGGCATAAAATTCTGAATCGCGCTATAAAAGTTTTCTATCTCGGTTGCATATATACAATTGAAATTCAATATAGGTGGGGAGTCCGTTTCTACACAGTAAAGTAGTAAAATCGGGGCAGAGCTACCCTAAATCTGCCTCCTCTCAGATTGGAGCCAACGCCTGGTCAGCGATTGCACAATCTCGATGCCAGGGCCTGCCCGCCTCCGGGCGCCCACTGCGCGCAGTCCGGCTGCAAATCAGCCACTCCCGGCCGTCTCCCCAGATGCGCCACGTTGAAGCCACACAAACCCATTACGCGGTCTTGTATCAAGTGAGGACACATTCCTCGACCCCACTGATGTAGAAAATTTGACTCTCTTTTGGCATTTGTTTATTCAATAACGGAGGAACGTTCTGATAAGGTTATTTATAATGTGTTATTAGTAAGTACTAATAATTCATTATTCTGTGAAATAGCTAAACTTTCACTTGGCTTATTAAATTACAAAATTGTCTTAACATCTAAATGAATTAGCTTCTTAACGTCTTTAACATTATTATTATTTTTCCTCATCGATTCCATTTGCAAATTACAATGCATTGATTTTCTTAGGGTTCCTTTGCAAAATGATAACAAAAGATCTGTTATAATTCCATATTGACTGTTCTGATGGTTTTTTGTGAAGTGGTTATTTTTTGTGCCTTTAAATAATCATGAACTTAATGAACGTGAACATTTCTCCCCGTGACACCTCATTTGAACTTCTTCGTTATTAACTTATTCAATAGTTTCTCATATACCGTATACATTCCTAAATAAAGGTACTTACATAATTAATGAGTACTAATTAAGCAATGTTTCCAGTAAACTCTCCTATTCAAACACATCGCCAATAAACGGCAGGTATTTACGACACTGCGCGATATGTGCGTGAGTGTGGCGCTACCGTCATTGTTTCCAATTGCATTTAGCGCTAACGCTTAACCTACAACACAAATATTAGCTGTTATTTACATACGCGATATTTCCAGAACGTATTGCCTCGCCATAATCATTGTGGGTAAATTGTTACATACATTTTGAAAAGCTGTTTGGTAGTTGCGAGCTATTTGCTCCGAATGTTCTAGATTTTGTATTTTACCAAAATGTTGCCTACCTTATTAGAAAGTCTAGCTTTCATAGTCGATTATTAGTTGATTTCTCAACATATTTTTTTATTAATCATCAAAAGGTTTTATAGAGCATTTTCCCTCGCAAGCTTTTCGTCTGGATTTAAACAGTATTTTTTTATACTATTCGTAAGGTCCTGTCGACTCGTGTAGTCAACCAGGTGAGTGCTATAAAGTACCCTTAAAGTATCGTCCAGATATTTATATTTTTACTCACTAGATTTAAAATTCGCCTTCCCATCGACATTGTTTCGAACGTTGAACTGTAAACTCTATGATAAGGTTATTTAATTTCATTTTCACGGACAAACAAATTTTGGCTAAGTGGTAGCTTGAATCATACAGTTAAAGTTAAGCCACCTATTACCCCTAGAACGTAGATAAAACCGCGAGGAATAGCTTGTTAATAAATGATCTAAACCCACCTCAGTATAGGTGTGTTGACAGACAGACAGATGTCGCGTTCGTGTTGAGACAATGCAGCTTCCCCGTTGTGTCGTGTTGGGTGTTGGCATATAGTTCGCAACCCGACGCCGCACTTGCATCACGGAATATTGCATACTGCTCGACAAATATGGAGACAGATTTATTTAATTAAACTTTATTAGGTATGTATATAATATACATTTTTTTAAGTGGTAAGCGGTTACCGTAGCCATATGGACGCTTGCAACATACTTGGCATCAGTCATGCGTTACCGACTCTCCTCCCTGCCCAATGAGCGACCTTACTCACGCGCAGGAATACCACAAAGTTATTTGTTATTTGGCTGCGGTATTCAATAAGGTGGAGGTACTTCCCCAGTCGAGCTGCTCTTTAAGAAAAGCTATATCTACCTCTCTTAAACTTAATCTTAATACTGTACAATATAGTACTTACTTCAATAATGTGTGAAGAGACTTGTAGAGTCAACGCGCGGTTGATATCCTTGGTGTTGCAAGCGTCTATAGGTTCGATTACTGCTTACTTTCTTATGGCAATTGATAATGATGGATGACAATTTCAGATGAAGTAATTTTTGTATGTAATTTACAGAATAATAAATATGTTTCATATAAATACACTGTTTAATTTGCAAAAGTATCTTATCAGCAAAAATACAAAATCCAAAAAAAAAAATGTAGAGACGTGTCTATTTACCTATTTAAGTATCTATTTATTTTATTTAGTTACGTACCTGCTTTAATTTCTGCAAGCCTTTGTCAAATAAATATCTTCATATACACAATCAGCAGCAGTGATATAAATATACTTTTCCCTCGAAAGACCAACAAAATAAAATGAAGCCTCTTCCACTCAATCCCATCGAAATCGCGCGAGCCCGCGTGTACGACAGCTGATTATATTTAGCTCTCCACACCTAGGAAGTTCATTAAGAAAGCACTATGTTGCTAATGTGCGCGGGCTTTAATTGAGCAGGCAGTTTGTCGCGCTCAAATCGCACGCGTTCACTTGCGACCGTGTGTCGGGCGCTTTATGATAATGGGTGCTACTTACCGCATGGCTTACTTAACGGCCTATTTGGGTTTTGCATTCGTTTTTCAGACACTTCTAAGTAGCACTATTTATAGTAACTTGTTGAGGTCAGAACCTCTTAAAATACCAGTTTATTTGTTTAGTGTCCACTTAATTCCATTATTTTTATGATTTTTTATACTACAAAGTCGGTAAACAAGCATACAGCCTGATGGTAAGCGGTTACCTTAGCCGTATGGACGCTGGCAACACACGGGCCAATGAGCTCTGGCGATCTTATTCACGCGCAAGAACACAACATAGAGTTATTTAGTATTCTGTAAGTTGTAGGTACTTCCCCAGTCGAGCTGCTCTTTGAGTGAATAAAAGCTATGCTCTACCTCTCCTAAAAGTTATTTTTACAAGCTTTTATTTAGTTTCACGTGTCCGGTGTCTGTAATCAAATCTTGAAAGTTAAATTTGACCCTCTTCCCAGTGTCTGATTGAGATGAAATTTGGCATACATTAGTATATTGGATGACAATGCAAGTACAGATAACAACAAGTACAGTCACCAAAAAGTTTGTATTATATTAAAAATGATTGTTTTAACAAAAACTTGTTACTTTTGATTATATGAATAAACTCTGTGCAGGATATTTTTTCCTGTAGGTACGGTAGGTTCATACCTGAGGGCGAACCACAAGCTCTTAAAACAATATTAATATAACCTTATTTGACTTTTGTCTTTCTTTGACATCCGGCGTCAAAACGGGACAAAAGAAAAATAAGGTTATTTTAACCTTGATTTAAGAGCTTGACATTGCCTTTATGGCTCTACCACTTTATAATGACTATAGAATAGGATTTTTACCCTAGAAAATTAAAGCAGCTCTGTAAAGCCAGTTCCCTAAGCTTAGACCCTTACTGCTTATCACCTCCAGCCACATCGATGCTTACCACGGGGAGATGTTACGAAAGCCTACAATTTATATAATAGCAATGTATTCCTTTCCTGTCACGCGGTTGTAGCAACGGGGTAGGAGAAATGACTACATATGGATTTATTTGATATAATTATATGTATATCCCTTCAAAAACTTCTTTTTGTTCGATTTTTAAGCTAAGGTGTAGCCAATAAATTTTTATATTTCGTGCTTCGGAAGGCACATAAAGCCGTTGGCCCCGGCTATCACTAGCTCGTCAGGCACGATGACCAGACAAGAGAGACCTGCCAGAGTTAAAATTTATATGGAACAGTAACAGTAACCAAACAGGTGGTGCGTTGGTTTGTAGTGTTAACTCCGTAAACGTCGTTGATGTTGCGTGCCGCTTGTGCCGGGTTGCTGCCACGACGGTACTCACATTCCATAATTACTCGAATTTTTAACGTATCCATGATGACGAAAAAGATTGAAATGCGATGAAAATGTAACACTAATCAATAAACAAATGACTACTTTTGGAAAAAGAATTCCATGTTTTTAAAATAAAATTAATTTGAAATTAGAATTCTTAGCCAAACAAAAATTATTTTGATTTGAAATGGCCAATACTGCAGAACGGCAATTTCATAGGTAAAGATTATTAAACCTTGTGTCTTATACGTCACAGTGGCATTTCGCGCACAGTGGTTCCCGTTCGTCTTCACGGGCCTCCTTTCACCCACATTTCTGAAAGGAGGCCCGTGGAGACGATGATTATGAGATGATGATGATGAGGAATTGTTCAACCTTATTCCACCATCCCCATTTTCATGTCGAAATACAAGACGCCGGGAAATTTTCACCCGTACGTTGTTGACATACCGAAAATACGGACACAGCGTTTTGCATCCTCATAATGCGGACAGCAAGGGAGTGGATGCTTCCGGCGTCTGTTTCCTGACGCTTACAATCTAGGAACTTTCAAGGCCAGAGAGAATAGGTTTCTTCTTGCCAAACGCAAGCCCAAGTAATTTAAAAAAAATATAATAATTGATTTTTCTGATAAATAGAATTGTTTTCCTAAACTAGGTCCAAGTATAACAAATCATAACATGGAAATAAATTTCATAATACATGTAATGAATCAATAAAACGCTGTTTAATATTATATTAACAACGTTATGGTCACAGCTAACATACATTATAAATTAATGAGGTCATGTGGATAAGTATATATATATCAGGATTCAGATTAATTCTATAGCATTTGTAAAAGTAACGAACACCATGAAGGTCGCCATCTTTCTTTTCTTATTCACTATTGTGACTGTGAAGGCACATGATGTGCAAGGTAAGAAAAATTACCATTATAAAATATATAGGTTGACTGGGTGGTCGTGATCCCAAGATACTGTTTAAACTCCATAAATGATTGCGACTACATTAAAATTAAAGTCAAAGATCCCGAGCTCACAAACGGTTTAGAGCCCCTCAGTCTGAGGAGAGACTTTGCCTCCTTATGCGTGTTCTACCGCTTGTACAACGGACAGTGTTCCAAGGAATTGCTCGACTTAATTCCTACGGCTACCGTCCACCATCGCAACTCTCGCCATCGACGTCCATCCTCACATATTGAAACCAGAATTGTTTCGAACTGTGCGGGCTCAAAGGAGTTTTCTTCCGCGGACGCTCAGACTGTGGAATGAGCTCCCCGCCGTGGTTCCCTGCTGTACCAATGGAGTACAGCGTGGGATTCTTCAAGAAGGGTGTGAAGAGGTTTCTTCAGGGTCGGCAACGCGCGATTGATACCCCAGTGTTACGGGGCCAAAATTTTATAGATGGCTTTGACTTTGATTTGGCTTTGATACCTTATCGATCACTATCAATTGAGCCAACAAAAAACGCATTCTAAAAACGTTAGTCATAAATCATATTTTCTTTTTCTCTCTTTCTTCTACCCCAAGCCATAAAATTAATAACGTTAAAACAAAAAAATAAACCCTGATTCCCCGTATAGGACTTAAACTAAAAAAACTCCAGCAAGAAACTCAGCATTACATTAATAATAATAAAACAAGACGATGATAGCTCAGTGGTAGTGACGTCGGATACTAAGACGAAGGTCCCGGGTTCGAATCCTACAATGAGCTTGAGCTTTCGGTGAAGGAAAACATCGTGAGGAAACCATAGCACGGTAGGTTTCTATCCCATCCGGTCCCATCTGGCTGGCTACCACCCTCAATTTGAAAATCTGTCACCAAACACCAATCAGCATTTGACTTGACAAAACAGCTGCACTTGAGAGCCAGTTCCTTCTAGGCTTTGTATGCTTATCACCTTCGGCCACATCATCACTTACTATGGTGAGAATGCGGTCAAATACAGTAAAAAAAATGTTTTCCGTTTCAGTACGACCTCGAGTGACTGTGGAGTGTCAAAGTTCCATGGAGTGTGGAGTTATTTGCTACAATGGATGCCAACAAGCGGACACCATGCTTTGTAACCAAGGCATGTGTTTCTGCCATCCTGAAAGTCCCAACAGAGATGTATTTAGAAATTTAAGAAATATGAGGATGAGATTCTAATAATGACCTTACTAAAGAATTAATAAAGATTATTTGCAACGTTATTTTCACTTTTATTACATCTTACGTGTACCAGAGAATAAACCAGCAAGATTGAAAAAAAAAATGGTTAACTTCACAAACTTTACACACCGTAGTCAAAATATGTGGCTTGGCCGGTTCGCTACTACAAGAACGGTTGTATTACAGAAATTCAAATTCAAATTCAAAATCATTTATTCAAATAGACCTTTGCAGGCACTTATGAAAAGTCTGACTCTAATACTCTAATACCGGTTCGGAAGGTTGCATTTGCTGAGAAGAGCCGGCAATAAACTCAGCAATTACTCTTTTAAAAATAAGCTTAGATTCATTACATAATATCACCAGCAGAATCGATCCTCATGGGTTTTATACAATCTTTTAAACTGAAGAAAGCTAGTATCCCACCAAAAACATTTTCATGTAAAATGTTGCCAAGATGAGACCATATGGTTAACACTGTCAAAAAGTTATCAGTTGTCAAGCGGTTTAGAGCCCCTTAGTCTGAAGAGAGACTTTGCCTCCTTATGTGTGTTTTACCGCTTGTACAACGGAGAGTGTTCTAAAGAATTGTTCGCCTTGATGCCCACGGCTACTTTCCACCATCGCAACTCTCGCCACCGAGGGGGGGAGTCTATGCACATGTTGAAACCAGAATTGTATCTGCACAAGTGCACCTTGCTCATACTTATACAAAAGCCAGTAGGTCAATAATTGTGTGTTTTGTATTTTTAAGGTTATTATTTTTTATTTATTTTCTTGTTATTTTTTCGTCTGTATCTATGCTTAGGTATATCTTTTTTATTTTTAATTATTTGGAAAAAAAAGCCAAACATAGTCAGATTGTCCAAAAAATATATAAAAAATGTAACCTTGCTGAGTTTCTTGCCGGATTCTTCTCAGTTGAAGGCCGAGTTCCGAACCGGTGGTAACTTCAGTAAATTTGACCTTCATAAGTGCCCTTCTGGGGCCTAAATTGAATAAATGGCTTTGACTTTGACTTTGACTTTGAACTGTGCCGGCTAAAAGGAGTTTTCTTCCGCGGACGCTCGGACTGTGGAATGAGCTCCCTGCCGTGGTTTTCCCAATGGAGTACAGCATGGGGTTCTTCAAAAAGGGTGTGAAGCGGTTTCTTCAGGGTCGGCAACGCGCGAGTGATACCCCTGGTGTTGCAAGCGTCCATAGGCTACGGTAACTGCTTACCATCAGGCGGGCCGTATGTTTGTTTGCCACGTAAGTGGTATAAAAAAAAATAACGAAAACATGATTTTCCAAAGTACATCTATCTATAAGACTAGAGTAGTTAGTTATAGCTCGTAAATCTGAACTAGTAAATGAACACGGTTCGGCCCGCGCCTATTCATCACGACGCCGCTGCAAGGGACCGTTAGATATTATATGCAAGTACTTTTATAATTTATATGCATATTTTATGGCGCACCCGTAATTTATGGACATCGCTTAGAATTGTTTATGAGAATGAAATAGTTATTTTCTTTTTAGACGATTTTGCTTCACATTCCAATATTTGAGGATTGAACCTTTTTTTTACCTAACTTGTAATCAAAATGTAATTAAATAACTGTGTTTTATTCGACGTTAGCCCCTCAAAAAATATTTACAAATAATTTTATTTTTGAAACTATATACATATCTACCAGTTTGTTAAATCACTATTTATTTATTTAGCTCTACAATTCCCTGTTCTAATTTTTTATATCATCTTAAATTATGTAGAAAGTGTTTTCTTTTTATTTCAAAGGTGTTTTCGTCACATCCCATTGGCCCATATCTATTATTAATGGCGGCGATTCTCCACGGTCATTATTCATTGAGCTACACTTTCATCTTGTTTCTATCATAATTAGCTCAGCAAGGTCGGTGTATTGTGTTCGGATCATTTAATGTTCACAGACTGATGTATGCTACGGGGCTATTTTGGTAACGATAATGAAACGATATGACACAAATTAATAACACTCTACTTTTATATAGCTATTTAGAGCTATGAAACATAATATTGTTTATTTTTAGTTTGTTTAAATACAACGTGTAATGGAAATGGGATATCCATAAAAGCACACGACTTCTTTGGTACTAGGCGCACAGATCGCGAAAGTGACGGGAAAAGATAATTACCCTCAATAAGCGATGAAACTTGGTTATGTATTTAATTCAATAAACTTTTACGGAGGAGGGCGTCGGTGTCTGCGACACAGTTTTCAAACTTCTGCAGACACCATCGTTGTTTGTATGATTGTACCTTTTGTGTTGTTCCAAATAAATATATATTTGAAAAAAAAAAACCTACTATAAAAGAAAAGATTTGTATTTTTAACTTACCAATTACCATCAGGCGGACCGTATGTAGAGGATTCGATCCCGGGATCTCGGTCATATTTTAGTCCCGATTTTTTTTTTAAATAAGTCAATAAAAATGAAGTTCCACTCGAGGTTATAATTAAGAGAAGACTTATAAAAAATTATTGAAGATTCCTCCAACTTCCATCAAGCCTGAACGCGCTTTTTCAGCCTCTTCATATTTGTGCAACAAATTGAGAAGTATGCTTGCAGATGAGCCGTTGGATGCGTTGTTATTCCTTAGATTTTATATTCGTGGTTTAAATAAGTAATTTATAATGTTTCTGATCAACTTAATTTAAAAATATGAGTACCTATAAACATTGATCTCTTTAGCATATAGTATTTTTTGTAGTTTCTCTAAATAAGTCTAAACAAGTAGATTTTTTGAAGTTTATTATTATTTTCATAAATTATTTACAGAAGTACCTAGTTTGTTTATTTTATAAGAAGAAACTTTTTGAAGATAATTATTAATTTGATTAAAATATTCTATGTCCTCACAAAACTAAAAGATACATAAAAATATTTTGATGTTTTACTGTCTTTTTGTTACCACTTTCCATTACCAATACAATCCCGGGACTATCCCGGGATCCCGAGATTAACTGTAGATAATCCCGAATTCCCGGGATAAGAAAAATCGACCGGGATCGAATCCTCTAGCCGTATGCCTGTTTACCGACTTTGTGAAAAAAACGACTTAAAAGCAAAAGGTTGGTATTAATTCGTTGAGTTATTGTGTTATTCTGCTATATGTATTTTGTAAAATCTTACTATCTTATGTGTTTTTTAAAATAAATGATTATTATTATTATTAATTTCTGAGCATCGAGTAAAAAGTATTATTTCTTAGTCATTTATTTTGAGCTGATTTTTTTATTGTGTCTTTTTCCATTTTCCATTACACATTGTATGTCATTAATTGTTGTATAATAATCCTTCTTCATCTCATCTTAATAATTTAATCAGTGAGCAATTTCTCGGTTTAACTTTTCTCTTTAAAAAAATTTCTTCGATAACATACATATAAAAAAAAACATATCTTAATCTAGGTTGATAAATAAACACCTACATAGCTAAGGAAAATAAGTGACATTAAAATCTTTGAGTATAAATATTATAAGTTATTTTATATAGGCGTTACTATGAAGTGTATATGACGGTAAATAAAATCTCTAATAGCTTTTGAAATCTACGCAGAAAGATAATAAATACCATCTCGAAACATCTTCGTTCCTCATAATAACCTATACGAAAAATCGTAAACAACTTTATTGTGTCCTCTTTCAATATCCAATTAGAATACATAGACAAACACGTCACAACACGCATTTATATATAGATAAACCGAGTTTCAGTACATCCTGTCGGCATCGCGGCAGTAGCAAAAATAGCATATCAAAGATGTCAATGTAATCAGTTAATTTATTACTATGATCTTATATTGTTTGGAAACTATTATTTGTGGTCCACTGAAATAGATATAATCATGTAAAGAAGAAAATTGGAAGGTATATAGTATAAAAAACTAGCTGCCCGGCGCAACTTCGTTCGCGTGGTGCTACCCTACCCTACCCTACCCTACACTACCCTACCCTACCCTACACTACCCTACCCTACCCTACACTACCCTACCCTACCCTACATCGACTGCAGCGCCATCTGCCGGGCTGATTTGTGAATATAAACCATCCAGGGCGCCATCCAAACGCATACAAAAACATTCATTCAAATCGGTCCAGCCGTTTAGGAGGAGTTCAGTGACATACACATGTGCAGAAGGTTTTTATATATAAAGAGATGTACACGCAATCAAAAATGGGTTATCTTTTAATATCGAATGCTATTTGTTCTTAAAACAAATTGTCAATGCGCCGAAAATTAGAACAGCTGTAAAAAAAATCGTGTTTTTGTTTCTGTGAATATTAGCTAAAACACTCTAGATTAGTCACCTTCCAAACAAGCAAAAATTAAATCAAAATCTGTTCATCCGTTTGGCTGTTACGATGCCAAAGACAAACACAAATATACTGGGTGGAGATTTCGTGATGGCATATTTTCGAAACCTATGTTGGGTTAGTCAGGCTGAACAACTTTTACTATGGGAACAACACTGAATACTCAAAATATTTTTTTTACTTTATGATCGAGCAAGATTGACTAAATGTCAATCTTGCTCGATCATATGGAAAGTTTTTTTTTTGAGAATTCAATTTTGGTTTCATAGTAAAAGTTGTTCAGCATGACTAACCCAACATAGGTTTCGAAAATATGCCATCTCGAAATCTCCACCTGTTACTTGCACCCATCTTTTTCCATAGGGGGTTAAAAAAGATGTCAATATTGAAGAGTACTTCCCCACCTTAAAGGTAGTCCAGATACTGTACGTAAATAATCCAAAGTTCAAGCATAGTACCAAAATACTTAACACAAACCGGACACATTAAAATATAGCTCACTTAAATAAAAGCCTCTTATGAAAGAGCAATACAATGTATTTTACCTAAGAGAGGCAAAAAACTAAAAGTAGGGATTAAACGGCACCCGGCGAGAGTTAAGGTGGGCGTACACGTGAATCCACTCAGTGGCCGCCATTAGCCGCATGAGGCGTGTGGCGTTGAGGTGTGCGTGGTGTGAGCGTGTGTCAAGCTGTGTATACGTTGCTTGAGTGAAAAATTATTTTATTCGATTTTTTCCTGTTAAATATTTTAATAATAATTGGACTGTTTTACAAAAACCTTAAACCGACTTCAAAGTACACTAAGAAGTAATCAAATCCTGATCTGATGACAATGGGACCAAACGGGAATACCCTTTCAAATAAAAAAAGAATTTTCCAAATCGGTCGATAAATGACGGAGTTATGCGGTAACAAACATAAAAAAATTACATACATTCGAATTGAGAACCTCCTCCTTTTTTGAAGTCGGTTAAAAACATATTTTTCAAAAACTAAATAAATAGTATATTACGATGCACGCCAAAAATGTCTCAAGTCACGAGTATCGCATACTATTTTATACCACATTTTGCACGGAAAAGCGTGCAATAAGTGCATGTTTATTACACGTAGTGCTATAAAATTTATTTCAGATTGTTTTACTGTTTTGAGTTTTTGTTCTAGTTTTAGTTTTAAGACATAATAAAAATATCGAAATTGATATACAAAATTAAAATAAATAAACTATTTCTTATCGTGAAGCCACAATGTCGCATGAAACTCTGAAATGAACAGAAAAAATACAAAAAAAACTTTTGTCCAAACTTTAATTTCAGCAAACAAAATCATAAACGAATAAAGGTGTGCACATACTACCACAAAAAGAGTTTCGAAGAAATCGTGCTCTCATAAACACGTCAGAGCTACGACACGCTCTTTAATAAATTAGTTTGAAGCGCATTTCCATCTTCTCAAGTCGCAGCTTAACGAATAATATCCTTCAAGATCGTATAATGAATCCCAATTAAGGAGAAATGCCGTTTTGTTTTGACAAAACGTTGCGTTTCAGGTTTTTAGTAAGTGTAATGCATATTGTGTTTTAAAATTAAATTTTGTACTCTCTTTAGTTTACTGAATGAAGAAATCTCTATGATTCTATTCCCTATCTGAAAATGAGGATTTCATAAATAAATTCAAATTCAAATTCAAATCATTTATTCAAATAGACCTTCGCAGGCACTTATGAAAAGTCTGAATCTAATACTCTAATACTTTAGAATAACTTAATAATCAATTTAACGTCAATGTTAACTCGTTTTTTTATCAATTTATCCTAAAACTACTGTAGTGAAAGCCGGGTAAATGTTTAGTATCATAAAGGAAATGATAACTCAGTGGTAGCGACGTCCGATGCCAAGACGAAGGTCTCGGCTTTTGGTGAAGGAAAACATCATGAGGAAATCATAGCACGGTGGTAGGGTACTTTGTATCCACTCTCAAGTTGAAAATCTGTCATTAAGCACCAATTGGTGTATTCTAATAGCTGCACTTGAGAGCCAGTTCCTTCTAGGCATTGTGTGCTTACCACCTTCCACACACTTCGCTTATCATGCTGAGATTGCATATCATGCGGTCGAACACAATTACATAGTAAAAAAACAAAGAGATCCATAGTCTAAACTTAGCCTTACTTAAACACTCATCAGTAAGTACTCAACTTTTACATAAATATCCACACAAGTAGCTGCGTGAGAGACAGCGGGCGACCGTAAACTGCGCTTTTTATGGCCACACACCTACGCTCACTTCATAACAAAATTATAAAACCTATTCTCACAACACAAAACAATAAAAAAAAACGACTTTTTGGCGGGAACTTGCAGAGTGACGTTGCTTTTTCATTTTTATTTTCATAAATTCGTGTATTTTGAGTTTTATTGCATATAATCGGTGGTATTTTATCTAATAAAGATCAATCCATGTGCACAGTGAAGTGCAATGAAATGAATTATGTGTATTGTGTCTTTTCAAGTTGTCTCATGTAATCCGTGTGAAGTTTTGGTACAATTTACCACCATTGTACTAAAACATGACTTTTATGGACGGTGACTGACTGAGGACTATGTGAAAGTGATATTTATTGTGACTAGAACTTATAATATTACTGGAAAATGGCAAAATACACAAGCCGTGTGACGCCAAAACTATAAAAAAAAAACCTCGTCACAATTTATTGTTAAAATTTTTGGTTAATTTTCACATACCTACTTAACTTACCACATATATAAGCCACCATGAGATATAATGTTACTTCATTAAATTTATATAAAAGATGGAATAATAGAGCAAGGTCTAAAAAAATATTTTGTGTGGTATATCAGAATAATTGGAATTTCACAAGAATTGGTTAACAAACCTTGCACTATCATAGTTCATCCTACAAAAAATACACTATTGTCCAAATTAACGGCTCAAACAAGCTAATCGATTCCATACTACACAAATCGATTGCAAAATACCAACACGATTACCCAATATCCGAGCGCTGAAATTGTCAAAACGACATTGTTAACAAAACTATAAAATTATGGAACTCATACAATATCGGAATCGACAATCGGTTTGGATTGCACTCGGCGACGGTATTGTGTTAATTTTGTACTCTCATTGTCATTTACAAACAAATGACTGCTCTGTTTCTGTACCTATTCGTTGGAGTCGATTGATCAGTGGTACAGTATTACCCAACTTATATGGCGCGTCATGAATCTTCGTTCGCACAGAAAAGAAAGTATGGCCCCGAAGATTAACGAAAGAATGTTTAAAACTTACAAACCTTAGAACACTACTATAAAGTTCATAATACACTGCAGCTGTTAGTTCCGTCTCACTCGCAAGTCACGCCCCTCCGCACGGCGCGCGCTAACATGGCAGCAGCTGCCGACCAATAGCGTTTCCCGCGCTTTGAAAATGTATCTTCTGCGCAGGTACATCGTTAAGCCATATTAGTTGGGTACTACTTTATCAGTGATGAGTTTGTGTAATAGGAAAATGAGGTGTTATATTTATGTAAAGGCGAAGAAAGCTGATAGTTTATAGGTAGTGACATCGTGGAATGATGTGAAGGAAAACATCGGTAAAACTAAACTCTGGTGGTAGAACACTTTGTAGGCCGTCTTCTTGGCTACCACATTCTAGATTGAAAATATGACCCCAAGCACCTTCTGGTGGGTTACGAGCACGATCAATACATAATTTACCACGCTGAGACTGTGGGTTTGCTATGATATAGTTGAAGTAGTATTTGAAATAAATTTGATCAATGAACTCCAGTGTATTACTCCATTACATTAATTTATTGCTTAAGAAACCATTTTTAGCAATTCCTTAATAAAACCTGTCCAAACAAATAATGTTAAATAACACTTTGAACAAATGTAATACCATATACCAGTCACACCAACCGCCCAAATTCATATAAAATTAGTTTGTCAACACATCCCAATAAACGAGGATTGCTATTTAAATTTCGAATGCACACCGCAAATATCCGCCGCGTATTCGCGGAACATCCGCGATATCCGCACACGGGCGAGTGCGCCCGCACAAATAAACGGTTGATTTCATCAGCCGCTTCGCCAAACCGAAATACGTTGTGAAGGACCGATGGAAAAAACGAATCGAAACGAATGAATCCGATGAATTGCGGACGATTAAATGGTACAGAGGTTAATGAAATGCGAACTTTACATTGCTACAAATGTAATACAACTGTATAATGGTCTTAATCACCACGCCTATATTATCTGTATTTATGAGAGGAGAAACTGATCAACCGCTGGGTTAAGCTAGATACTATACATTTTCACACAAGTCCCTTGTGTAATGCTTCTAATGTTCAATTATTTTTGTCCTCTAGATCAGTGTTTTTCAATCTCATTGATTTCGCGACCCCCTTACAGGTTGAAAAATTCTGGCGACCCCTTTGTCAGACAGACAAAGAATTTATAAATTAAAAGACTACAATAATGATTTTCTTTATTTTGATACCTTTACTTATTAGTCTGCAAGGAGCCGCGAGAGGTTTTCAACTAAGTAAGAAGTAAGTTGGACGCCCGCTTGCGTAAAGTCTACCTTGCCTTTTTCCTTCTGCCGGCGGCCCCCCGACTAAGGTTTCGTGAACACTGCTCTAGATGGTAGATAGCATGGATTAAATATTGTATTTGTTTAATTAATCTACGCTTCTACTTTGTGTAAATAAAGAAACAACATTTATTCCAACATACACACAATATTACTAAATATAACATAAACACATACAATAATATTGTGTGATGTCGATAAATGATTACGATTCAGTTTTACTCCGAGGTATGTACATAACTTTTCAGTTGACCCCTTGATATGTATATTACAATTTACAACGGTCATTATATTTATGACATATAACTTTACGGTCGATTATCTAAATCGCTATTGTAAATATAATCCGTACATAAATCCTTCGTAATTTGCAATTTTATATACTGCATACATGAAAATCTGTTTGACTTATATTATTGAATCCACACGCAGGCAATAACAATACTTTCTTCTATCGCTCCTCAGGGTGCAAAACATTTCGAATCAGGCAGTGACCAGAGCCCCTAGGCAAGATGGTTGTCGACAATCGTCATCGTTAGTAAACGATCAACCTAGATCAAAGGTTGATCAAGTAAACGATCAATCTTGATCAAAGGTTGATCAAGTAAACGATCAACCTTGATCAAAGGTTGATCAAGTAAACGATCAACCTAGATCAAAGGTTGATCAAGTAAACGATCAACCTTGATCAAAGGTTGATCAAGTAAACGATCAACCTTGATCAAGTAAACGATCAACCTTGATCAAAGGTTGATCAAGTAAACGATCAACCTAGATCAAAGGTTGATCGTTTACTAACGATGACGATTGTCGACAACCATCTTGCCTAGGGGGCTAGGGTGGGCACTTCGTGAGTTATACCCCTAGTTAGCAAACGTCTAAGGGTCCGTTCACACCACAAAAACACAGCACACGTCACAGCCAATCTTTCGTGATCTATGGTTCACACAGACCGGCTCGGAGAGAAAAGCATATTTTGTTACGCGTTTAAAAATAGAGTTTAGAGTAATTAAAATTAGGTTTATTTGTACACTGAATGCTGGAGAGCCGTCTTAACGTGCTAACAAAAGTGAAAGAATTTCCAGAATCGAATCAGTAGTTCCAAAGATTACCTACTACATCCAAAATTACTAACTCTACTTTTTAATACTTTTAATAAACGTATTTCAATGATCCAAAAGTCTATTTTTAAACGCGTATAAAAATTTGCTCTGCTCTCCGAGCCGGTCTGTATGAACGGATCATAGAGTTAGTCTGGACGAGAGTATGGTCTGTGAGCACACGGGTACGGTCTAAATGTCTTGAAAAGAAGTGTGCGTACATAGTTTGAACGACTAAAATACGTTTACGTATACGTTTTTTATCGATACTTTTACCAAGAATGACAAGGTATCCATTTTGTCTGACAGTAATTCAACTAGTGTACGATATTATCTGTGCATGCATCTATATGGAAACTGCTCACACTTCGCGCAAGGTAACGTTGTTAACGATATCACTCCTATAATATTCTAACTCTATGGAACAAGCAAACAGGCAAACAAGTATGTGGCCCGGCTGGTGGTAAGCGGTTAACCATAGCTCTATGGACGCATCACTCGCGCGTTACCGACCCTTCCCCCTCTCCAACGAGGTGTCAGAGCTCGTTGGAGAGCGGTGAAGGGAAGGAACCTTACTCACGTACAGGAAAACAACATTGTTATTTGGCTGCGGTATTTTGTAAGGTGGAGGTAGTTCCCCAGTCGAGCTGCTCTTAGAGCAAAAAAACCTATTCCTCTGTATATTATTAGAATAGAAATAAAACATGAATAGCCCTGCAAGTAATGGTTTTTATTTAGATATTATTCAGGCACCTACGCGGCACCAGCAGTGACCAGCATCACACCACCAGTCGACGGGAGCAGCACATAATGACCTGCAAGGTGCATCACAGTCCGATTTGACGGTGCAGATAGTCATCTCTGTAAAATTTAATCTATTTACATTAAGAAGTTCAGTGAAATTCAACAATAAGGTAGTCTCACTACAATCCTTTACTTTTTTTTAAATTAAACGTTGTGTATCTTTATTTACAAAATACTATCTATATATAGAAAATTTGTCGCTCAAGTCTGCCGCTGCTTCCGATTAAAGGCAAGGTTCCCACAAGGCTAGCAGTGTTTCCTCTTTGGATAGCCAAGCTGATGCGTTGGCGGAAAAAGCTCCCCGCCCGCTGGTCTCCGGAGGATCAATTTTGATGACAAAGTGCGAGCAAAACGGCGAGCTTCGGACCCCCAAGGTCCCATGGTCTCGACCGCAAAAGGCATACAAATATAATTTGGTCCAATCGATGCGTATTTTTTGAATTTTGAATTTTCCTGCGTTGGCCGCAGCTGCCCCTAAAGCTTTACAAGTCGCCGGAAAGTGAGATGGCGCGAGTGTATCGACACATGTGGCATCCCACACCAGCGACTTGCCGACACTCCAAGGGATCAAAGACATACCATCCGGTCTCTTGCCGTCGCCCCGCGCAATACCGACTGGTTCCAGTACGGAAGGCACGTTAGCGACAACAAGAGCCCTGCGGATAATGTCATTAATAGCTGAGTGTCGTGATATTCGACCAGCACTTAGGAAGCACGAAAGCCTTACTTAATATTATAAATGCGAAAGTGAGTAATTAGTTTTTTTTTTGTGTATGCTCATGTACTTTGCTATGTAAAACATTTGGAGAAAGTATAGCAAATATAGTCAGATTGTTCAAAAAATTTCATTTCTTCTGTAGTTAAAGGCCGAGTAACTTTGACCTTCATGAAAAGGGCGTAAATTGAACAAATGGCCTTAACTTGTTGTCACATGGTATACCTATAGTTAATTCTGTGTAACATACCTGTAGCGAACCACTACATAACGAAGTTCACACGACGATAGATAGATGGCGTGCCGCCACATTATCCTGCATCGTGCATACATCGCGCATACAAGCCCACTACATCCTGCATCGCGCTTGCAAAGATTTCTCGGCGATCTGCATATATACAACTGTCCGACAAGTACAGTTGGGCCGCGGTCCCCAGGCACGATGTCCCAGCCTGGCGGAAGATCTTCCCTTTTCAATGGAGGTGTCATCCACCTTGCACCTCCATATTGGTGACCCCGACGTGATGGAATGGGAATAATTTCCAACCCTTCCAATCACTGTACTTAGTAACTGTATTTTTAGTTTAGTATAATTAGTTTTAAACGCATACCTTTGTGAAAGATAAAATAAATGCTTATTATTATTATTATTATTATTATTATTATTACTGAACATGCAGTAGCATCCTTTTGAGCAGCTTCCAAGCTCATCACTCCCCACCGGCAAGCAGTCACAAGGCAAGCCAGCTTCGCCTTAACCAGTTCCAACGCAGCCGATTCACCGTGCTTCCTGGTCCTGCAAGGCTCATCACAGCGACAGCACTCATCGCCCGCACAGTCCACCGCAGCACAAGTCCGGATCTCTTCGGCTGGCTCACCCTCTCCGGCGTGGCAGTCTCTGCACCACGTGGACTCCCATGGCTCAACCCGTCGCAGCAACTCCGCTCAGTCTCGACTCACCGCAGACTTCTGAGCAGCACTGGCACTTGCAAGCTTAACGCAATGACGCAACTATAGATCGACCTCTGGTCTAGGAAGGGAGTGATGTAGCGAACCACTACATAACGAAGTTCACACGCCGATAGATAGATGGCGTGCCGCCACATTATCCTGCATCGTGCATACATCGCGCATACATGCCCACTACATCCTGCATCGCGCTTGCAAAGATTTCTCGGCGATATGCATATATACAACTGTCCGACAAGTACAGTTGGACCGCGGTCCCCAGGCACGATGTCCCAGCCTGGCGGAAGATCTTCCCTTTTCAATGGAGGTGTCATCCACCTTGCACCTCCATATACCGAACGAGAACATTCATAGGAGAACAAAAATTAGCGATATAGCTCGTAGAGTTAGTAAGCTGAACAGATAACCGATGGGGAAGGAAGGTTCTCGAGTGGCGACCACGTATTGGAAAGCGCTGTGTATGATGACCTCCCACCAGGTGGACCGACGACCTGGTCAGAGTCACTGGGCTCCGCTGGATGCAAGCGGCCCAAAACCGTTCCAAGTGGAAGTTAATAGGAGAGGCCTTTGTTCAGCAGTGGACATCCTTAGGCTGATATGATGAACATACCGAACAAAGGAATGAATTATTAAAGAAAAAAAAAAATGATATTTACAGTGACAGCGGACTACAATGATTGATAAAAAATGCATTTGCAAGTTCACCCACGAGTTTGGGTACTGAAAATGTACTGAAAAGTCAAACAATGTAAAATAATAATTTACTTACGCACACTTTCTTCATTATCCACTGGAGAAGCATAGCTTCCATAGATTGTAAAAAGTAGAAAAAACACAAAAAATATCTTCATTGTAATAAGTATTTATACTCAATCAATATCTTCTCTGCACTATTCAGTCAACTTTTGCTTTTATATCAACTGTTATTATCCAATTAATTTGTGAATTGGTTCCAAAGTTAATGTTATTCGATTTAATTGCATTATGATTAAGATATACTTGGTTGACCAAGGTTATATTACAACAGCTTTCCGCCCCCCGGTTTTACCTGCGGTCCCTCAACACATTTTACAGCGTTTTGCTGCTCGTCCCACCAAATAACAAAATGGCCCTGATTCTGTTGTTCACAACTAAACTAATTTTAATGTCACTATGTCTCTTTCTAACAAAGAACATAAGAAAAGGATGTAAGAAATTTAGTCCTGTCAAATTAGTCCAATGCTTGTTTTCAATATAATTTTAGTCGCCATCTATCATGGTAACGCCTAAATACACGCAAAATAAGACGGCAAAGATTAATTTGACAACTTAAAATATGTTGTATCCTTTTTCAATCATATTCGTAAGAAAGAGATAAGATGTCACTAAAATTAGTTTAGTGCGATTTACAACAGAATCGGCACCAATGTATTATGATTCGTAGCCAAAGAGGGTTCTCTTAAAATAACAACCTATTGTAAGAATTATATCTTTATTTACAATAAATATGTACAAAATACAATCTGTATATAGAATATTCCTCAAGCCTGCCGCTGCTTCCGATTAACGGCAAGGTTCCCAGAAGGCTGGCAGCGTTTCCTCTTTGGATAGCCAAGCTGACGCGTTGGCGGAAAAAGCTCCCCGCTCGCTGGTCTCCGGAGGTCTCGATAAATTTTGATGACAAGGTGCGAGCAAAACGGCGAGCTTCGGACCCCTACGGTCCCATGGTCTCGACCGCAAAAGGAACAAAAATATAATTGGGTCCAATTGATGCGTATTTTTTTAATTTTGAATATTCCGCACTGGCCCTATTTACCTATTGTAATTTAATTGTATTTAAATTCAAAAGAAGTACCAATAGCCCTTCATATCGCGTTAAAATCGGATGAAGACATAATAATGGCTGTTGAATAATTTAACGTGTTGCGGAATGTGTTTTCTCCAAACTCACGAGGGTTCATCAAAGCTTACTATACTCAATGAGAACCTAGCCTACATTCACCAACTCGAGCCTCCTATAGCAAAGTTTACTCCAAAAGAGGTTAAATCTGTAATAAAAAACAGCTAGACTAATGAAAGAACTGCCAGACATAGGAATAATCTTCTTAACTCAGGTCTAGAATAGCATTCTCCAAAGAAACTTTGTACCTTCTTAGTGAAAAACAGTTGAGATTATATTACCCCATAGCCAGGTAAAAGCACTGAACTTGTTACGTTTACCATCCTATTAGCCTCCCTATTCCATCTAAAGTACTGGAAATACTTTTTCTAAATCGACTCATGCCTAGAATCACTGAAGACAAACCTAATTCCAGACCATCAATTTGGATTCCGTAAAGCCCACAGTACTATAAAACAAGTCCATTGCCTACTCGAAAAAATAAACCTCTCCTTTGAAGAAAAACTGTACTGTTCTGCGGCATTCCTGGACATATCTCAGGCATTCGATAAAGTCTATCTCTTACACACTTAACATCCTGCTATATATCTCTATAAACCGATCGCAGGAAAGAAGAATATAAAAAAAAAACATTTGTGTCATAATAACGATATTTATTGTAATAAAATATTTAATTGCTCATATCTAATCAATAGAATGGGTCAGGATTTTATACGGGCGATTTTATCGCGAATCTAAATGTTTCGAAACCTACAATGACCATAGCATGGTGGTACTTCATAGTACTCACCTGGAGGGATAACACCCTCCAGGTTAACAAGGTATCGATATACGCCAGCTGAACTTGTAAGCCAGGTATACAATCTAGACTTTGTGTACTGACCACGTTTGGCTACATCCCTCCGTTCGGGGAGGCCCGCAACCTAGCAGTACGCAAAATGACTGCAATCAAAATCAATTAATTCATTTAGTTACGAGAAATGTAATTTCATACTTTAGTTACAGCATAGCATTTTCGCTCAAAAACAACTTGACTGGTAGGTACCTCCGCCTTATAAATCGCAGCCAAATATCTTAAAGTTGTGTTCCTGCGCGTGAGTAAGGTCTCCAGAGCTTATTAGGGAGAGGGTAGGGTTGGTAACGTGTGAGCTTTGCCCCGTGTGTGTTGTAAGCATCGGTAAGCCATATTAATTGGGTACTACTGTAAGACTGCACGCTTGATATAAAAAAATTAGGTACACAACAAAGGAGGGTGGCAGCTTTGGACCCAAAAATTTATAAGGCACCGTTCACGTGCAAGTTTATAAGAATTATAATGAAAAGTTTACAAGATCTTTATATAAAAAATATTAAGGCGCTAAAAGCTGGGAATCAAGAGCACAGATTACTAAATAGTTATCAATGATTTTAATTTATTAAAAATTAAGACATCGTGCACTTACAAAACGCAAAGAGCATGACGTGCCGTCAATAAAATCTGTTACTCCCAAATAGAGTTGAATACTATCGACAATTTATTTCATATCTTTACTCCCAGCTATTACAACATACTTTCCATTTCCTTTTTGGTTACTTTTATAACGCTCTACAATGATTCCAGTATAACATGTTATGTTGCCATTCTTCTTTAAGAATCAGATAATAAAACTTATATTGTGATTACTTTTTCTTATAAATTAGTTTTTAACAATAGTATATTAAGTTAAGTACTGAAATAAATCTTAAACGTTATTCACGATAACCTAGTTCGATATTTATTTTACGAGTTATTTTATTATCATAATTAGTATAAATATTATCGAGTAAAAAACATAAGTCATATTAATTCAGAAATCGGAAAGATCATCATGAAAATTGCAATAATATTGTTGTTGTTTACAATCATTACTGCTTATGCAGACTTAGTAAAGGATCGACGTACGTAAATTTTTGTATATCTTGTGTATTGTAACATGAAAGGGTTCAAAGAAAGAAGGCGCCATTTTGTTTTTTTTATAATGGCGACTCACGATGAATCATGTATCGATTGAGCACACTCATTCAAACAAAAAATACTAGGGTGTCTAGTCTATGTTCTAAAGTTATTTTTTTTTTTTGTGGGGAATCGATGTAAGGCTATAAAGTTTCATCGTAAACAAAATAAAATGGCGCCCGAAAGATATGCCAAAATCTTTAAGAGAGTACCATAGCGGGTTCTGCCACTCAGCATTCGGAATTCGAAGCTGCCCGACTGGGGAAGTAGCTCCACTTTACAGAAGATCGCAGCCAAATCACATTTTAATGTGTTATGTTCCTGTGGTGTGTAAGGTCGCCAGAGCTCCAAGAAGCGTTGTACTGGCAGTGTCCCTTCCGCTGCTGGCATAGGAACTTCTCTCAACTTCTTTTCAACAACGCAACCAATAAGAGTGTGAAGAGATTTTAGTAAGGTCGACAGCACACGAATCAAATCCCCGATATTGCGAGCGATAGTACCCGCTTATCTTCAGGCTACCGTTTGCTAGATTGCAACTTTTTGCGGTTACATTAAATTATACACCGTGACTTTTTATTCGTCTTAGAAACGCAGGCCACATAATGTATCCAATAAATAGGGGCTAATAATTTAAAAAAAAATGTTTTTGAACATTTGTATCATTAAAAAAGTCAAATATTATTCATTATGACGCATGACGTAGTTTTAAACACCCTGTTACGAGCGCAGTCTACTCGACTCGTGCTCTGTGTTGGTATTTTCTCAACCACTCGATTTGTCATAATTCTAATAAATTTTAATAAAAAAAAATATATAGAAATGACCAAAAATTTTTTTTTTTCTTAATGGTTATTATCTAGTCATTGGGTACATTAAGTGGGCTGCGTTTCTAAGACGAATAAAAAGTCACGGTGTATAATAAAAAATATACTATAAAGAGTTTGCTTTACTGAGTTCCATGCCGGAGTCATCTTAGTTTTAGTATTAGGTACCGATGTTTAGACTTATCAGGTAAAATAAGTATTCAGTTTATCTAGGTATTTTTACATGTTTTATATGTACCAGTTAAAACTAAATTAAAATGTGTTTCTTAAAGCGGATTTTGCTGAATGTCGCAAAGATGAAGATTGCAGAGACTTGTGTGTGGAGTACTGTATGCCAGGGATCAACCTGTGTCACTACCAGATTTGCTGGTGCCGCCCCATGATTGAAGATTGGAGGAATTAGTTATTACTTATCATAATAAAGCTTTGAACATTTCGTAACATGTTTATTTTACAACAGCCTATACCTGCAGCTCCACCTACATAGTTTTGTCTCTGACTTAGTTATTATAACCATCAAATTCCGTCAATTGCATGAAAATACGCAGCTCTGAAGTTATAAGCACAATATTATATGATATAATAACACCAGGAACTAATGACTTTCGAAAAAGAGTTATCAGCTACCTGTTCCCAATGAATTGGAGTCGGCTAAATATATGCGTCTTTCATACGATCACTCTTTCCGCCAGTCCTTTCTTACTCATATCATTTCCATCTCTTTCCTAAAATGAGTACTCTATTAACCCAGGGAATAATCTATCCATCCAAATAACTACTTAATCTTGAGAAAACAGCTCCAACACTTTTTTTTATTGAAAGTAGCTCTACGATAGGTCTGATGCCATTGCAAACGGGCTTGAGTTATTGAAGAATTGCTGACGTTGATGCATTGGATTTTTTGAATGCATTTAGTTATTACATGTACTAAATCTTACGTTTTTTGTCTTAACAGCAAAAATGATAGAATGTACCGGACGTGCGGATTGTGAAAGCGGGTGCAGAGGGGCCTGCAGCCAAGGAGTCGTGATGTGTCACTTTGGAATCTGCTGGTGTAAGCCATTCCCCATTAGACGAGGATTGAAGATTTAAATTGTTTTCTCTATAACAATATATTTGCGCATGATTATTTAACTATTCACTGTTTCTTTGTCAGTATTTTTGTCTGATGTGTTGTCTTTTGTTTGATTTTAGTTATCGGGCCTCTAGTTTTACCTACCAACCTTTGCCAAGTTTTAAACTCTAGCAATAAAGCTTTGTGTATTTTGTTGCCTTTTTAATTATAACGATTCCTTTTTTTATAGTAGAACAAAGTTTTCACCTTTACATTTTGTGGGTTTTTTTTTACCACTAAGTAGGCAAACAAGCATAACGGATAACTGATATAATACATATACTTTTTGTTTATAAATACATACTTAATATACATAATTACACCCAGACTCAGGACATACAGACATGTTCATGCACACAAATGCATGTCCTGTGTGGGAATCGCACCCACGACCTGCCGCGCGTATGGTGAACCTTAACCAACTGAGCCAACTGGCCCGTCAAAGAAGAAGAACCCCATGGGTTATGGCTACACAAATTATGGTTAGTAGGAAAATCACAAATGTATGTTCCTCGTTTCATATACCTGAGATAAAAACTGAGTCGTAATATAAACATAAATTGATATCGTAATCTAATAGCCTGTTGGGTAATTTTGTAAGGTACCTACGATATATGTAACATTTAAGGTGCCGCCGGTTCGCAGCCGACTGCAGGCAGCAGCAGCAGGCGACATGTCGCCGCGACACTACTTCTTTGTCTTTCATTCCTATGAATAACCACCTATGTTTACAGTATTACCCAACTGATAAGGCGCGTCGTGGATCTTCGTTCGCACAGAAGAGAAAGTATGGCCCCGAAGATTAACGAAAGACTTACTATCAACCTTAGACCAGTACTATAAGGTTCATAATACACTACAGCTGTTAGTTCAGTCTCACTCGCAAGTCACGCCCCTCCGCACGGCACGCGCTAACATGGCGGCAGCTGCCGACCAATAGCGGTTTCCCGCGCTTTGAAATTGTATCTTCTGCGCAGGTACATCGGTAAGCCATATTAGTTTGGTACTACTGTACACACAGTTTATTACTATGGAGGCAACGTATCGGAATTACTACCCCTAAAATATCGCCTTATAACCATATGCTTGTTTGCCACAGTAGTGGTATAAAAAAATGAGGTCAAATTAATGTCGCAACGAGGAATGAGCTTAAGGCGGCACTCTGTGGCCGGCGCAACTTCGACGCAAGCATAGTCTAAAAGCTTGTTGGTTCATCCAACGTAATGTTTGACTGCGAAAAAAGAGAGACAGCATCATAGCCGTCGACTATCAGTCGGTAAATTCCGCTGATCATTCGCGCCCACTTCGCTAGGTCGTCATTCATGATTTCGCATTCATAAAACTTGTTCCAGGAGTATACTTCTTGTGAAAAAATCTTACAAGTTTGTGAAAAAAAAGTTAGTTATTTAGAATCTCCAATACATTTGCAAGCCTGGTATCTTAACGTTTTCTTTACTTTTACAATTTATAGGTACATTAGATATGGCCAAAGTACAGGCAAAAACGCTGTTTTTCGGAGGCTTTGACTGAATTTGTTTCACACTTTTTTTTAAATTACGCCTAGATACACGGCTAGATATAGTGCACAAGATACTAATTTGTTCAAAACATCTAACGAAAAATGTTTAACAACGCCATAATAAGTACAGAGGTTTTGTATGAAAAGTATGACGAAGTGAGTCCTCTTAAGCTTTCGATAAGTAAAACCATTGTGGTGAGGTACTTTGTACTACCCGCCTGCCAGCATACCACAACAGAGCATGAAGTCAACGACCATTTTCGATGGTTGCTATGTAGCCACTCTATGGCTCTATTCACACGTACCACAACCACACCACGTGGGCGGCTAATTTGTATGAAAGTTAATAGTTGAATTCACACGGACCACATTTTGCCGTGACTATCGACCCCGTGTGTGATAACACCGCAGCCACGTCGCAACCACAAGTACCACAACGCGAACATTTTGTAGCTACCCAACGCAACCGCAAAAAGCCGACACTATTCACACGGAACCACAGCTTGACCACATTCGCGACGCTGTGGTGTGGTTGCAGTACGTGTGAAGAGACGCTATAAGTTGATAATGTTGGTTCGTTTTAGGCTTTGTCTGTTTACCACCTTCCATTCCTTTGAGAGGCGAGATTATAGTCAAATATGAGTATGAAATTCGTTTTTATGAAGGTACAGTCAGCAACATAAGTAGCTGAATAGATCCCAATTTTCAAATCGCATGGTCACAAAAACTATCCATGATGAAGAAATTTATAATAGGTTTTTCTACATACACGTTTAGAAAATACCAGTTAACGTTCATCATCATCATCATCATCAGCCTATAATGTCCCACTGCTGAGCACAGGCCACATTTTACAAATGAGGATGTAAGGTAATGGGCAGATACTCCACCACGCGTGCCCACTGCGGATCGGTGGAGGTAGGCTAGAGGTCAACCTACTGTTGGAGTTTTCAAGCCGCATAATAGGCCTCTAAGTAGCTTAACGACTATCACAATTAAGTGATAACCGGGAGGATGCCTTCCGAAGTATAGGAACGCTCGATTTGAAATACCACTAGACTAGACCCATCCAGGTACCGACCATGACGGTGGTAACTTAACTTTGCCGATTGATTAAGAACGGCTAATCATGATACACCACGAGCGCTTCTGTTAACTTTATTTGTCCTATATTAGGGCTAGTTAAAGAGTACAGGTGTTTTGTAAATTTAGATGACATAAGCAAATGGGGTCATCAAACGATATTTTCCAGCAATTGTTGTAGGTAATGTAGGTGAGTAGCAAATAAAATTTATTTGAATTAACACGGTCTCATTTGATTATGTGATATTTTTACAATATTTGTAATGAATTAGGCTATGTCCGAGTTATTTTATTGTTTGTGTCGTTATTAAAATAAACTAGCAAAGTGCAATTCAAACTGCACTAATATTGTTCCGTATCACTTTTGCATTACCTATTTTTTCATAAAAAAAATATAAAGAAACATTTATAGCATTAAGACACTTTATTTATTTACTTTTAAATCGCTGAACATGAGTAGTTTGGGTTATGTGTAATTTAAAAAAGAAATAGGTATTTGAAAAAGTAATATCATCTATAAACAATTTATTTATTCTTGGATTAAATTCCATGTCTTAGTTTGAGACCTATCTGCCTTCTGAACTATATTCTCTGATAAATGAGGGCAATACCCAATTTTTCTCACAAACTGCGATAAACTGTACTGTATCGAACAAGTATCTTGCTACTGTTTGACTCTGGCCCGCTTATTACAAAACATGATTTAAAGCAAAACAAGGCTTTAAAAATGGCCTCTTAGTGACCGAATGACAGTAAAGCCTACGATTGTTTTAAACCATGTTTTGTAATAAGGGGGTTAGAGTTCACGTATTTATCAAAAATCCGTTTTTACAATTTTGTAACGGAATACCAAAATCAATTAAAGTCCTCTACTCTCTCATTAACCTCTTTAACTAATACACCATGACCGAGTCACGTATTTGTTTTATTAGTATAAAATACCAACAAATAGTTAGTTGAACCAGAAATCTACACACATCAACATGAAGTTCACAATTTTATTCTTGGTGTTCGCCTTTGCTTTTGCTGCAGTGTTTGCTGCAAAAGAAGATATGTCACCTGAAGAAAGATCTGGGGATAGTAAGTGCCTTTAGACCATTTTTTTTCATCAATAATTAATGTAGCAATAAAGGGGAAGCTGATAGCTAGTGCAGGTTAGAGTAAATCACAAGTTTCTTTTAAAATATTGATCTTCATAGAAAAAACTACCAGTCCTAAATTGATCTACAAGGTCACATCTACAATGACTGATCTATCGACACACATCCTAAAACGTTGGTGTAAGAATCTACCTCAATCATGCACACGAGTGCACCATAAGGTGCATATTATTTTTATTAATATAAAAAAATAAAGTGTCTTTTATATTTTTTTAGCACCAGTATCAGTTGTATGATCTACCCTGAGTCGCTCGTCGCTGACCAAAACAACAACCTGTATATGTCGCAGTCATATATACGAAGGAATGAGTTATCAAAATTCAACCACCAAGAGGGAATCAGATCACATTCTGAATCAGAATATCTTTTTTTATGTAGTCATGCTCTTATTGTTTCGTTTTAGGGGGCTGCTTGGAGGATAGAGACTGCCGAGCAGTATGCGGCCGCAGCAACCGTTCACCCGCTGATATAATGTGTCTTCAAGGGACTTGCTGGTGCCGCCCATAAAAATTCCTACCGAAAAAAGCACGAGTGACTGGACTTGATCGAATCCCTAATAAATATTTTGAGTTTTAAATGAAACTTTAATTTGTAAACCTGTGTATCTTGTTCCTTTTATGAGTTGTTTAAATAAATTTGATGTTAGATTATTGAAACTCCTTATAAGAAAAAGAATGATCAGAGATTCTATACAAGTTGAACACTTAGGCGCCGATCCCACAGAGAGAGTTCTAGAGTCCCGAGTTCCGAGTTCCGAGTTCTGCATTCAGTGTTGACTATTGTGCACACAGCAAGCAGCCTAGAGTTCTAGAGTTCTTCAATATTCGCTACTGATCGCACATCATACATTTTTTACATCATACAAAGGCCCCACATAACTTACAGTCAACGTATAATGCAGAACTCGGAACGCAGAAGTCTAGAACTCTTTTCTGTGGGATCGGCGCCTTAATAGTAAATCAGCCCCCCTAAAAAGGAAGCTAAAGCAATATTGCTAACGCAATTCATTTTTTCGAATTGACGGCAGAGGTTATGCAATTTATCAATTCCGAATCTTTTATTGAATAGAATTGTATATAATGAGTGACTAGTATACGAAAAAATATTGAAATTACTTAGGATCTGCCGAGAATTCGAAAAAATGAATTGCGTTAGCAATATTGCTTGAGCATCCATTTAAAGAGAATTAAAATTAATAAATAAAATCACCATACTTAATTACTAACACAATTATTTTTATTTCACACTAAATAATAAGTTCACTGTTTCATTACATTAATGATAGAATAAATTATATATTAAAATTGGATCGTTCATAAATAGAGACTTGGACTACACATACAATATCCCCAATTGCACATGGCGTCACTAGCTCCTTGAGAGTTACAGTGTTGAGAGCATGCGCTCACGCACTCAGCATCAAAAAGGCATTCTGGCCAAGCTGCAACGAGAAAACAATGTTTATTTTTGTATGAAAATCTGATAATTAAAAAATCTGTTGAATTTTTATCAAAAGTTGTTGTTTATGGTGTTAGTAAATAATAAATAAATTCTTTGTTAAAAAAAAGCATTTTTTATACAAGCTTTTTTTGAGTGACTGTACTTTTTGTTAACTGTCCTTGCATTGTCTTCTAATGTACACCAAATATCAAGTCAATCCGACCACTGGAAGTGGGTGAAATTCGACTTGCAAGATTCCACCCGAACGAACATACATACATAAATTGCAAGTTAAATAAAAGCTTGTAATAATAGGGCACAGACCTCCTTTTCACCAATTAGGGTGAAAGGGAATGGGCAGATACTCCACCACGCGTGCCCACTGCGGATCGGTGGAGGTACGCTAGTGGTCAACCTACTGTTGGAGTTTTCAAGCCGCCTAGTAGGCTAACTAGCTTAACGACTATCACAATTATGTGATAACCGGGACGAATGGCTTTACGTGCCTTCCGAAGCCCGGAAACGCTCAATTTGAAATACCACTAGGCGGTCACCCATCCAGTTGCCGACCATGACGGTAGTAGCTTAACTTTGCCGATCGATTAAGAACGACTAATCATGCTACACCACGAGCGCTTCACCAATAATCCTGTATATAAATTAATAATAATGTAATTTTAATAACTTACTCGCATTTACCGCGCAGATAGTGAAAAACAAAAAGACCAATAAGAATTTCATGTCTGCTCAGATTTGATACCCGGTATACCTTATTGCCTTAACGTCGACCAGTATTTATAGTAAAAATATCGATATATTTAAGTGTAGATAATTTAACATAAAATATTTAATTCTACAGGCTACAAATCGATACAATTATATTTAATTTGCTCATGTAGGAGGGAAGCGAAACAAATTAATTTGAAAATTGTTGTTTACCTCGTAATAATAATATATCATTACACGGTTATTATGCTATTACATGTTGTATAATTTTGTTGCAATGTGTGCTTGACATTACAAACCGTAGCACAGTGCTACGACGTAGCAGTGGAGTTACAAAGGCCGTCGAAAGTCTGCGTTGAAAATGTTAATCTATAGAACACAAACTTCTTTTCTACACAGGTCCCTATACACCGTGACTTTTTATTCGTCTTAGAATGTACCCAATGAAAAGGTACTAATCATTAAAAAAAATTTTTTTGATCGTTTGTAGTATTATTAAAATAATCAAAAATTAATTAGACTTATGAAAAATCGAGTTCATAATTTAAGTTTACGTATAAAATGGTAGAAAATATCAACCCAGAGCACGATTCGAGTAGACTGCGCTCTGCGTCATAATTAATAAGATTAGTTTTTTTTAAATAATTTAAATGTACAAAAAAAATATTTTTTTATGATTACTACTACCTATTCATTGGGTACATTATGTGGGCTGCGTTTCTAAGACGAATAAAAAGTCACTGAGTATAGGGTGACTGACATGATTGTACTCAAGATATCAAACAACTTTCCCAAAGAAACTAATAGGGATAAATAACTAAATTTAATAAAAGATGATGTATTTTTATCCTTGATAGGTACTAAATATTATGGGCTCATGTGCTAAGTAAATAAAAAAAATGTTTCTTTGGGAAAGTTGTTTGTTATCGTGAGTACAATCATGTGTCTAAGTATCGTTTACTAATTACCAGTCATCCTATATAACGTAGACATCTTGTAAGGAAAGAGGTTTTCAAAATTCAACCCCTAACGAGGGTGAAATCAGAGGGCAGATAGCTAGTAATTTATAAGTAAGGCCCACATACCTGGCTTAAAATTTTAACCATTTAACCCCTAGTTACAACCCAAAAGCTGTGTCAAATTGACGCTTCGGGTTAAATCATAAGTATAAGTACATAAGGGTAAGTTCTTTGTTAAAAAAACATTTTTACACAAGCTTTTTTGAGTGACTGTACTTTTTGTTGACTGTACTTGCATTGTCATCCAATATACTAATCAAATATCAAGTCAATCCGGCCACTGGAAATGGGTGAAATTCGACTTGCAAGATTCCACCCGAACAAACATACATACATACATTGCTAGTTAAATAAAAGCTTTTAAAAAACATAACCCAGGTCACGTCAAGTGGGCCGTAATTACATAGTTATAATGTCAACTGTCATTTAAATACAGATAATGAAGGGCTTGTTAAAAAGTTAAGCAGTTGAAGGGTTTGAGAGCCGCCTGTACAAGACTGCTACACACAATGGAGAGAGGTGGGCTTATACAGCCTGTTCATTGAGATAAAGATATATTTTTAATATTTACTTGTTAGTGTTTTATTATTTAGTTATTTGTAATATTTGTAATTATCTAATATTTATGTGAATTTTACTATCTTAGATTGATATTAATCTATCTCATAAATAAAACTAAAATCATAAATTTCAGTGAAAGAACTTAGCATATCAGACTTTCATTAAGCCTCTTTAAGAGGTGTAAATAGATTTTTGTAATCCTTGCCTGAAGCATGTATTGACTTTGGAAACAGTATCACTGACAAAAATACCGGTAAACCTAACTTAAAAATCGATAATCAATACTGCTTTGATCAGTAAAAATGGAGCTAATTCAATTAACAACTAACTTAATTGAGAAGTTGAATTCAGTTCATCGAGTAATAATTTATTAATATATGGAAATACGTTTCTTTTACTGAAAAAAATCTAACTGCGCCAAAACAGTTGAAAGGCACGATAAATTTTTTTCAGTGAGCATTGCTTGTTTATGGTTAGTTATGCTTGTTTGCTGTCTTAGTAATATAAACAACCTATTTTTTACAATTAATCAAAGATTGCACGAAATTGCATATTAAAAACGAAGGATTATTCAAATAGCGATTTAAATCTCTTCAATCACCCTGTACCATTAAATAGGTAACAACCTTAAGTAAGCATGTTTTGTCTTCAAGTTAAATCTTTGTTCGCGGTGATCCTCACAAGTGCCCCCTCCCCCTGTCTTCCCTTCCCTTCCAGTCTTCCTGTCACTTGCGAGATCAAACGCGGCTGAAGTGTCAGGAAGTGAAAGCCATTGTTAAGTTTTGTTTCATAATGAGTAAGATGTGACAAAGTCGCTAACTATGTTAAATTGTCATTTATTTGAGGGTAATATAGAGATTTTATAAGCTTTTCATATTATTTATATGATAAACGCGTAATAAGTAAGTATGCTGAGTTTGTCTGAATCAATTTTGATTAAAATGAAGGATGGACAAACAATTATTTTTATTTTGTGAACGCATATAAGATCATTTCAAAACCTGAAATAGCTTCAGATCAGAACGTAGAATTATCATCAAATTGCAATATTATTAAGTAATCACAGTATAAACTTAGTATAAGATATAGTTCTTATTATTTTTAAGCTTTCGCGAACTAAATTCATTGTAATATTAATGTATCGGGTCTATTCGCGCACAGAATTAAATTTTGACTATCCTCGACGTTTCGACCAAGTTGCGCGAATTGACCCGATACATTATATTACAATAGGTCTTATTTTAGGCGCCGATCCCACAGATAAGAGTTCTAGAGTTCTGCGTTCCGAGTTCTGCATTCCGCGTTGACTGAAAGCTATGTGGGGCCTTTGAAAGTAAAAAAAAGTGTATGATGTGCGATCAATAGCGAATATTGCAGAACTCTAGAACTCTAGACTGCTTGCTGTGTGCACAATAGTCAACACGAAATACAGAACTCGGAACTCTAGAACTCTCTCTACGGGATCGGCGCCTTAGATTGTAAGAATTTGTACTTTAGAGTATTTGTGATAGACAAATCAGTCTTATTTTTCTTTTACCTACCCCTTATTTTCGTTAATCAAGTTTGATTCTACTTTAAACCTACAAAAAACCTTAAATACACACTCATTCCCCGTCAGTTTCCCCAAAATACATCAATACTTTACACACAAGAAAAATCTTCATAAACAGCTCAATAAAAAGGTGCCCACAAAATAACCATATCATAAATCTGCCACTTACTCATAAAGCACCGCACCTACTTCATTCGTCATTTCTTTATCAGCAAAAAAGGCAATATCCACCTTTGGAAAAATGAGCCCTGAATGCCCTTCGGACCTTCAAGACAACTATTTATCGGGGAGAGAAAATCCCCATAAATCAGCGTGTATTTTTTTATCTGGCAATCTAAAAGGTGGGGTAAATAGTGTCGGGGCTTCGAGATGAGGTATCGATGTTATAAATGCTTTATGGGTATCGATTATTATTATTCCTGAGGATATCAGTCGCTTGGCTTATTTTATTATTATCATATCATAATTAGTGAAAGAAATATTTTAAGCATAATATATTTTTGGGTAGATACCTACAGTAGTACCCAACTAATATGGCTTACCAATGTACCTGCGCAGAATATACATTTTCAAAGCGCGGGAAACGCTAGTGGTCGGCAGCTGCCGCCATGTTAGCGCGCGCCGTGCGGAGGGGCTTGCGAGTGAGACGGAACTAACAGCTGCAGTGTATTATGAACCTTATAGTAGTGATCTAAGGTTGATTGTAAGTTTTAAACATTCTTTCGTTAATCTTCGGGCCATACTTTCTTTTCTGTGCGAACGAAGATTCACGACGCGCCATATAAGTTGGGTAATACTGTACGTAAAGTAAACCTACGACTTCTTTGGTACTAGACGCACAGATCGCGAAAGAGAAAATTTTATAATAATATTAACAAGGGAAAAGATACTGGTGCCGATTCTGTTGTAAATCGCACGAAACTAATTTTAGTCACATCACATCTCTTTCTAACAAATTATTGAAAAAGGATAGAACATATATTCAAGTTGAAAATTTTGTCTTAGCCCTCTTAATTTGTGGGTATTTAGACGTAACTGCGATAGATGGCGACTAAACTGAATAAATAGGTTTGGCTACCTACGCACAGACAGGTGGCTTGCTTAGCGCCTAGAGCCTAGCGAGTCACCTAGCGCGTAGCTTAGTAAAACCCGCGGCCGTACTGCGACACGCTAAGCGATTAGCTAGGCGCCAAGCTCACAGTGCGGCCGGTCGCGAACATTCTAGAACGTTCGTTTCACTAAGCTACGCGCTAGGTGACTCGCTAGGCTCTAGGCGCTAAGCAAGCCGCTTGTGTAGGCGTAGGTAGCCTTTGACATTACTTATAGTTCCAATCAACCTTCTTCATTTAAACGTAGTTAAAAATCAACATTATTCTAAATTTAAACAACCTCATTCATTCCAAACACCCAATTTATTATGTAAAATTGGATCTAAAATACCCAAACAGCCTCACCTCGTTACACGTCGTACGTGTAAGATAAAACAAAGTCAACCCTCCGACGCCGCGACTTATTCGCACACAAAAGCCACTTGATGCCCGCAATTAAAATCTTAACATATAGGATTAATAAACACCACCTTATAGTGTTGGGACAGAGGTATTGTCGATAAGACCGTTTTTTGGCATCCTTACCAATATTAACTTTTATTGATATGCACTAGGGCATGTAATATCGGAAGGTTTTTCAATTCCGATATTGATTTCCGAAATTGGATCTTAATATCGGAATTCCGATATTAATATCGGAATTTGACATTTTTATTATAAATTGCACATATTCCTTATAAATTGCATATATTCCTTATAAACTGCACTAATTACCTATCTATACTAATATTATAAAGTGGAAGAGTTTTTTTGATTGGTTAAACTGGCTAATCTGTGGAACTACTGGTCGGATTCGTTTTCTTTTTCACTTATAGGCTACTTTATCCCCGAGTATCGGGGCTACTTTATCCCCGAGTATCGGGGATAAAGTAGCTTCCTCGGGGATGCTAACTCGGGGGACAACTAGTTCGTTATAAAGTTTGGGTGACGAGAAGACCCTACGAAGTTTCCCAATCTCTGCCCAGCCCAGCTGGATCCTTCTCTTGGCTTCCCTCTCAAAGTTGTTTCTACCTAATTGCAGAATCTGCCCGGGGTAGGTATATTCCTGAACAACTTCGAGATGGTGGCCATTTACGACGATTGATCCCGGATCAATGTCATCTTAATCATGACTTTGGTTTTATCCAAGTTCATGCCGTCGCGAGGCTGATTCTAGGCCATCCAGCATCTGTTATAGCTCCTGCAGCGACTCCGCCATCAAGACTATGTCATCTGCAAATCGTAAGTGTGAGATGTATTCGCTGTTTATGTTTATGCCCATCCTTTTCCAGTCCAGCGTCTTAAACATATCCTCCAATACGTTTGTGAACAATTTCGGGGATATGACATCCCTCTGTCTCACTCCTCTGCGTAGTTGGATGGGTTTAGACTGCTGGTCCTGTACTTGGGCACTCATGGTTGCGGCATCATAAAGACATCTCAGCACTTCGATATAATGATAGTCTACTTGACATCGCTGCAAGGATTCCAAAACAGCCCAGGTTTCGACGGAGTCAAAGGCCTTCTCATAGTCTACAAAGACTAGAAACAGGGGCCGATTATACTCCTAAGACTTCTGTATAATCTGCCTCACTGTGTGGATGTGGTCTATGGTATCAAATCCTCCTCGAAACCCGGCCTGCTCCGTTGGCTGAAATTCGTCGAGTCTTCTGACAAGACGGTTCGTGATGACTCTAGAAAACAGCTTGTAGACGTGGCTCAGGAGTGAGATGGGTCTATAGTTTTTAAGAAGGGTTTTATCTCCCTTCTTAAAAAACAGAACCACTATATGATCATAGGTACTGCTTATAGACCACCATGGCTGGATGTAAATATATTTCTAGAAGCCTTGACAGATTCGATTGCCTGTTTTTCAGATTGTGACTATGTGGTCTTACTAGGCGACTTTAATATAAATCTGTTAAATTCTAATGATAGCAAAACTAAGATCTTTAACACTTCCATGACGTGTACAGGCTTGAATCAACTTGTGACTGAACCAACACATTTTACAGATTATAGTGAAACTCTGATTGATTTAGTTTGTTCTAATGCACGCGAACGTAGTCTATCAGTGGCTTCTGTGGGTTCTCTCTTAGGCCATGCTTTCATCTCATGTGAATTTTATTTCAAAAAACATAAAATAAAACCTAGAACTTTAACGTATAGGCCATTAAAAGACATTTCGTTAGATCTTTTTAATGGTGATATTGAGCAAATTGATTGGAACATAATTGAATCCTTGGAAAGTCTAGACGCTATGTTGGAAGCCTTCAATGGTGTAGTTATATTTTTGTTTGACCTACATGCTCCGAAAAAGACTACAGTTATTAGGGAATTACCTAGCCCCTGGATTACATATAATATAAAATGTATGATGCAACTGCGTGATGCAGCTCTTAAAAGATTTCGCAGTACTAAATCTGAAAGTCACAAAATGTACTACAAAGATTTGAAACAGCAAGTATATTTCGCATTGCAGAGTGAGAAAGAGGCTTACTTTAAGCAAAACATCAATTGTTATGCGAGTGACCCTAAGTCATTGTGGAAAAACATTAAATCGAAAGTAATTCCGTCTAAATCGGTTGATTTACCACCCCACTTTTCTAATCCTCATGACATTAATAAACATTTTTTAGCGGTACCAGGTAATATTAATTTAAGCATTTCAGACTTGACATTCTTTGAATTTAATAGATATGATGACTCAATACATTTTTCATTTTCAACCATAACGTCTAATACAATTTTAAAGTATCTTAAGGAACTCAAATCCAATGCAATGGGTATTGATGGAATATCATTGGATATGATTACTATGACTCTCCCCCATAGCTTAGATACACTTACGAATTTAATTAATAATTCTTTATTGACGTCTCAGTTCCCATCATTGTGGAAAACCGCTATAGTTCGTCCGATACCAAAAATAACGAATCCGACAGAAATAAAGGACCTTCGTCCTATAAGTATTCTGCCCTGTCTATCTAAGGTACTGGAAAAAGTAGCATGTCATCAGCTCACTGAGTACTTGGAAAGTAATAACATTTTACCCGATGTTCAATCTGGATTTAGAAAGGGACGGAGCACCTCTACAGCTCTTCTAGACGTGACAGATAATATTTTGTCTGCTCAGGACGTGGGCATGGGTACTATTTTGGTATTATTGGACTTTTCCCGCGCGTTCGATTCGATAAATATTTCACTACTATTGTCCAAACTTAGTTATTATGGAGTTCAAGCGGAAACAGTGGACTGGTTTGATTCCTACTTGAAAAATCGAGCACAAGTGGTTGAACTTCTGAGGGAGGATGGGTCTTCTCTAATATCTGGTTCAGAGTCTGTAGTCAGAGGAGTACCTCAGGGTTCCATTTTGGGCCCCCTCTTATTTATTGTATATTGCTCTGACATCGTAAATAGTATACACAACTGTAAGTTTCATATATACGCTGATGATATACAAATTTATATATCTTTTAAGCCAGAATATATGCAAGAAGCGGTTTGTCAGCTCAATGAAGATTTGAGTCGGGTACACAGTTGGGCAGATCGAAATTCTTTACTACTAAATGCTAAGAAAACAAAATATATGATACTAGGTACTAAATCTCAAATAAGGAAAATAAGTCAAGCAAATCCACAAGTTATCATTCACGGAGAATGTATTGAGCGGGTTAAGTGTGCTCGAAACTTAGGAATTATAATGGATGAACAATTACGCTTCGAACAATATATTTCTGAAACTGTCAATAACTGCTTTTACCGTCTCAAAGTTCTATACAAGATAAGAAGCTACCTCAGCGCTGAGTTACGTGTAAGACTTGTGGATTCACTTGTGCTGTCTAAATTTAATTATGTTGACACGGTATACGGTCCTCGGTTATTGAAAAAGACATCGCGACTTATACAAAGGGTACAAAATGCGTGCGCACGTTTTTGTTTCGACATTCCACCTCGAGGTCACGTCACACCCTTTATTAATAAAAGCAATATTTTGAAAATGAATTACAGACGAGATTTACATCTAGCAAGTCTTCTATTTGGTATTATTAGTAAGGGGACGCCGGAATACCTGTATGCTAAACTTAGTTGGTCTCAAGAGCATCATAGAAACGCGATGAGAACATCCATGTTTCCGCTTCGTATGGTGCGCCACGGCTCAGCCGCATTCCATGGTAGTTTCAGATATTGTGCCACCAAATGCTGGAACAACATCCCGCCACCATTACGCAGTCTGCAAAGTGTTAGAAGTTTTAAATACGGAATGAAGGTAATTCTATTGGAGTTACAAAAATCTAAACCGCAATAAAAAAAAATAGGTTTCACACTCACCTCCAATATTATTATTATTATTATTATTTTGATTTGAGAATTTCATCGTCATTTAATCACTTCGTATTGTTATTTGTTTGTAAGGTATTTGAATAATTATTGTTATTTTTTATGGCGGTACACGCGTGTATGTCGCGCACATAATAACTGGTAATCTGATAATAAACGACGAATATTGAGTGAATTGTTTCCGAAGCTGGGCGGCGCGCGGCGCGCGGCGGCAGCGAGCGTGTCGAGTCGTTGACATTGCTTGTGTCGCTGAATGACAGCGGATGTGACGTATCAGATTTTATATTTATTTGTAACCATTTTCTCTTCTCTTCCAAATAATATTTACTTTTGAGTACCTATTAATTTGAACTACACACTCACACTAATATATATTTATTTTATTTTATTGTTTATAATTTTTAGCTTTTTTATAATTTTTTTATTTTTTATTCGTGTACTTACGGCCGTGACATCACTAAGGGCGTCAGCTGAAAATCAGCGCTGCTGACAGTAGTCAGTAGCACTATGCTGAGCTGTGTCCTATTTGACGGCACAGACCTTCTGGTTTATTTATAATTTTAAATATTGTTATGTTAATGTGTTCGTCAAATAAATAAGTTTCTTTTTCTTTCTTTTCTATACTCCCGTTCCACGCCTTTGGAGTTCTCCCGCAGTTAATGACCGAGTTAAAGTGGCTCTGTAGTTCTTCTTCTTCTTCTTCAGTACAGGAATTCCTCCTGCCTTCAGAATTTCTGAAGTAACTCCGTCTTCACCCGGGGCTTTTCCATTTTTAAGCTGTTTTAGAGCCAACACAATCTCGTCCTGGCTGATGTCTGGTAGTTCGTCAGTATATTGTCGAGTCAGGGTGACTCTGGAATCGTGAATGTCACGCTGCGTCTGAGGGGCATGTGAAGCGTACAGCTGGCTATAGAAGTCTTCAATCTCAGCGAAAATCTCCGGCTTTGAAAATGCGGTATATTGCCATGCTGAAAAAGAAAAAAAGAAAAGAAAGAAAAGCATTTTATTTTTGCCCGCCATTCGACGCAGACATTAAATAACATAATTAAAAACAAGAAAAAAAGAAAAATGAAAAGTGATGCGTCGTCAGCTTCGTCAGGTGGCTCCTTCCAAGCTGCTGAGTGAATACTTTGGACCCTCGGTTTCGCTCTATTGCCTGTTCAATTTGGCGCGTATTGGAGCTCCGAAGGTCACGACGTACCATCTTCGCAATCTGCTTGTTCAGGTCTGACCGCTCTGACGAAGTGGCTTGCGTGTCAGAAGAAAGAGATACAGTAAGACTAAATTAGTTTTGTTGTAAACAACAGAATCAGCACCATTGTATGTTTGGTTTTTAAACGCTCGTTTTTCTTACTAATATTTTCCTAAAAACAAAGCGTCAAGCATTTTTATGGATTTATTTTGAACACTGGTAGACAAAATTGAAGTACGATACGTTAATTTTATAGCTCTAGGCGACCATACCTTGTGGCGCGCTTAAATGCTTTATTTAAAAACTTCGTATTTTGTTGAAAAAATACGCTCATTTTGAACACTGGTAGACAAAATTGAAGTACGATACGTTAATTTTATAGCTCTAGGCGACCATACCTTGTGGCGCGCTTAAATGCTTTATTTAAAAACTTAAATAGATAAAAATATCTGATTCCGATATTACGATATTGAATCACTCAATTCCGATATTGTAATATCGGAAAAAAAGGTCCGAGATTCCGATATTACGAGATTCCGAGATTCCGAGATTCATGCCCTAATATGCACATTAGTAAAAAATATTGGTATCGATACAAACTACCTACAAAATAGTACCTCAAAGTTATTTATATTAATAATTATTATTTAAGTTAAGATTTCACACATAGAAGGTACCTTAACAGTATCGAAGAAAATGTGCTTTTTATTTTGAAAAGTCTGAATAGCACTCATAACTTACTATACTAATAATCACAAGCAAGCAATCTCATTCGTGCATATTTTCAATACTTCAGCAAAAGCTATTGTCGATATCGATAATTTAAATCCTACCACACACACCTAAATGAAAGGTAGAAATGTCTTAGAATTAAATTACACCTCGGCATCCCAACTCGCTAACTCCAAACAATAATCTTTAACATTCCCCACTCCTCACTGTTGACACCCCCCTGAATCCCTTGAACTAAGCCTTTTATGACGATGCGTTGTTAAGACGTCTTGCCGACTGCAGATAAGTCGATAATGAGTTCTGTTTTATCGATAAAGTAACGCTACCATTTTAGTAGCACTATTTTATTGTTTACTTTACAATAAGTTTATTATTAATTTTAATTGCATTAAATCGCTGAATCTAGGCTTATCGTATGTTTTAAAGAGTTAGGTTCGTCTGTTTGTTTGAACACGGTTATCTCCGAAGTTACTGAACGCTAAATGAACTCACTCGCAAATTCTTTTTACGCTAAGCTTGAGGGTTTAAAAAAGATGTAGGTAGATGTTCTACGAAGTGTGCGCGAGCGAAAAATTATTACTCACTTATTGAGTTTGGGCCCTGATGAGGCACTTATGAACGTTATACAGTTAAGTCTACCACCGGTTTGGAATTCATAGTTAGTTGGTAATGGCCCTGATTCTGTTGTTCACAACTAAACTAATTTTAATCTTACTATGTCTCTTTCTAACAATGAACATAAGAAAAGGACGTAAGAAATTTAGTCCTGTCAAATTAGTCCAATGCTTGTTTTCAATATAAATTTAGTCGCCATCTATCGTTGTTACGCCTAAATACACGCAAAATAAGACGGCAAAGATTAATTTTACAACTTAAAATATGTTCTATCCTTATTCAATATTGCTCGTAAACAAGAGATGAGATGTGACTAAAAATTAGTTTACTGCGATTTACAACATAATCGGCACCATTGTATCAAAACGATGAAGATTGGACTATTAATTACTCATCTTTTTTCAAAATACACCCAGGCTTTCTAACTTAGTATCAGATGGATCTGAAGAAAAAAAAAACTTTCGATATCTTTTTGGATAAGGTAAATAAATTTAAAGATAACCCTACAATAGACAGGGAATCAATATTGGCCGTTTATTAATATGGCATATAGCCATAAATGACCCTTTTGCCCTTAAACAAAGTATCACTTTATAAAGGTGACCCAACGTATTACTTAACCCGTCCTCAATTTGAGGTGAAATTGCTAAATTGGTCGAACAATTCCAAAAGGGACCCCAAACGATCTTAATTATTAGCAAGGTGCTTAAGGGTTGAATTTACGATGTGTTAATACGACCCGATGTACGTCGCCGGCAATTATCTTAACCCTAAATTAAATTTACCTGAAGCTATGGGGTCATTTGGACCCAAAGACGATACAGTTTTGATGATAATTTGTGTAAATAAATCATTAGACATATAGACGGGTAAAGAATTTATTTGTAGTTTAAATATGGCATTGAATTTTATTAATTAGGTACGAGTGTGGGATGTGTTTCAGAACGTAGTGTGAGGGTTGGAAAGGATGAAAGAAAGATACAAAATGGCATGATGGCGGAATGCAAAACTGAAAAAGTAATTCATAAACAAATTATCTAATAAAATATGTCCAGAAATATGTTGAATTTTCCTCTCTGAAGGTATCTGGGGGCACGGAAGTGCCCCCCGCCAAGACAGCCAAGCGAAGCGAAAGGGCACTACCTACCTTTTCTCGAAGCGCTTCGTCGTTTTTTTGAACCTTCATAACTTGAGTTTGGATTAAACCAGATAAACAAAATTCTCAGGACATGATGTCAATAGTAAACTTATTAAACATATTAAGTTTCAATAACATAGCTCTTATACTTTACATTGTATTGATATCTAAAAAACCCTCACTGATGATCATCAAAACTCATAGGGTACTTCCTGAAGTCCTAGAAAGCTGAAATTTGGTATGTAAGCTTGTATTAGTACACAAACAACAAAAAAATTATAAAACTTGGAAATTTCAAACAAAAAAAAACATAAGCAACTTACAAAAAGCAGTGAAATCCCACCAAAAACATTTTTGTGTAGAATGTTGCCGCCAAGACATATGGCTCGTACTGTCAAAAAGTTATCAGATCTCATGTAGAGCCAAGCTTATAACTCTACATGCACTTACTCTATAAGCCTTAACTTCACAAATTCTACACACCGTAGTCAAAATATGTGGCTTGGCCGTTTCAGTACTATAAGAACTATTGAATCACAAAAAAGTAATGAACATTGAATACATTTTTCACCTTAATCCATGTGACGTGAGCGAAACGGCCAAGCCACATATTTTGATTAAGGTGTAGAGTTTGTGAAGTTAGGGCTTATAGTAAGTGCATGTAGAGTTATAAGCTTGGCTCTACATGAGATCTGATAACTTTTTGACAGTACGAGCCATATGTCTTGGCGGCAACATTTTACACAAAAATGTTTTTGGTGGGATCTGAATGTCAGTCAAAAGCTTTTTATTGAAAGGTTTATGTAATGTTTTTCTTTTTGACATGTGAGTGTGTATAGCAGACGAGGCGAAGAGTGAGGAAGTACACGATCTCCATGAAGCTGAGGACACTGCAGCCGAGGAACAGACCCGCCATGCCGCCGACTGCAACTGAAGTTTAAACACATTTATAGAAGTGTTGATAGACTGGCTGATAGACAATGGACAGTCTAGTCAAGTAGATCTAGAAATATGTGTATACTGAGAATATATGTCCTGAAATTATTAGTAAAAAACGGCCAAGTGCGAGTCGGACTCGAACGGTGGAAAGCTTGTAAAGGTATAAATAAGGGTATTACCTTATTAAATTTTTTTTATCAAACAAACATATTAGAAAAAAAAATCGAAAACATTTTCATGGAAGTAAGTAAATAAATGAAGCGCTCGTGGTGTAGCATGATTAGTCGTTCTTAATCGATCGGCAAAATTAAGCTACGCCTGTCGTGGTCGGTACCTGGATGGGTGACCGCCCAGTGGTACTTCAAATCGAGCGTTTCCGTGCTTCAGAAGGCACGTAAAGCCGTTGGTCCCGGTTATCACTTAATTGTGATAGTAGCTAGTTGGATGCCTCCTAGGCGGCTTGAAAAATTCCAACAGTAGGTTGACCACTAGCTTACCTCCACTGATCCGCAGTGGGTACGCGTGGAGTATTGCCCATTCCCTTTCACCTTCATTTGTGAAAGGAGGCCAGTGCTCAGCAGTGGGACATTATAGGCTAATGATGATGATGATGATGAAGTAAATATGCTCAATTTAGGAAACTTTATCAACTTAAAAATTAAAAGCTTAATCACATAAGCAAAAGACAGAGGTCTTAATAGCCGGGATTATACTTTACACATAATAAAGTAACAGGATTAGTTATTAACAAAATAAATAATGTAAACAGTAGATTTTTAACCTCTTTCTTGGTCATGACAAGAATGTGACCAATCCCAAGAAACAACAAAAATTATAATATTTCAATAAAGAATACCTAATACATCAGTGAATCCGAAGATGATATCCCTTCTGTACCTCATCCGTGGGTAGGTGACGATACCCCACTGCAGGTTGGTGCCTAGAAACCATTCTTGGAGAACCTGAAAATCAGTAAATATCTGATTTGCATGCGCCTTATATGACCGATGCAAGAAAAATTGCCTCGTGATAAGAACCATTACAGTTTGGCCGCTGACAGAATGTGTTTCTTACACCTGTTAATATTGGGTTATTCTTGGAAACGGCTAATTCTATTGCGATGGTACTTTCATAGGAAGGTTCAGTATTTTCTTAGGCATAGCTTAGTGAAACTTCTATCATAATTTGATTTTCCGTTTCCATGATTTGGCCAATTATAACAGGGTTCTGATATTTGGGGCCCAAGTCTGCTATTTCAATTGTGTTCCAATGAACTGTCAGTAGTTAAAATTGTGACATTTTACAGTTTCAGTAGTCTACTAACACATTAGCTTCCAACCATTATGATACACTGAAAGTTTTACACGCAATTTTAACACCACTGAAAGTTCATTGGAACATAATTGAAACAGCAGATTTGGGCCACAGATGTCAGAATGTATTCTCTCTACTACTGTACTCAAAGTAAAACTCATAAATTTATTCAGTTTAGGCCTTACGAGTGTCTATGAAGGTCAAAGATACAGAAATTACCATTGGTTAAGAAATCAGCCAGCTTTGTACCAAATTTTAATGACAGTAAACATTGTGAACTTTTAGTACAATTGTAGTACCGGTAATTAGTACTTGGTAAATGTATTTTCTTGTTATTAAATGAATATTGAAAGGGTAATGGAGGACTGAATTCAAAATCAACTGCAATATAACTCCTTACATTAGACTGTATAACGTAGTTAACATCGTCACATATCGGGAAACAGTCGCAGTTCACCTTCTTACCGCTTTTATCTCGCAATTTATACAGCTCATCTGTAAAAACACGTTTAGAACTATTATTACAAAATATTATTTGATAATTAATTTATTAAATTCATAAATTATACCTTTGTGTTTCGATAAACACTTTAAACCTTCCACGTCGCATATTTTCTCATCGCCTGTGAATAGACAATAGCAATGTTTCAAGCATGTTAAATATTGTTAATTTTAAGCTAAAACACTTGATAACCAGACTTGATAAAGTGAGAAATAAACACATCATAGGTAGTTACAAAGTCGCGACCATCTCAGAAAAAATAACAGAAAGTAAGCTTCGTTGGTATGGCCACGTAATGAGACGTCCTGAAGACCATGTGGTTCGGCAGGCCCTGGCCCTACCGAACACAAAAAAGAAAAGAGGAAGACCCCAAGCCACATGGTGGTCTACAGTAACCCGCGACATGGAACTAGCCCAACTCACAGTACGGACAACCCAGGACAGACCATCTTGGCGCTTGAGAACGAGGAGAGCCGATCCCAAATAATGAGATAAGGCAAGGAGGAAGAAGAAGAGAGTTAAGCTAAAACACTTCTCCAACTTACCAATCCTCCGATAAAAGTGCGGAATACACTTGCAATAATTTAGACAGAGACGGATGCGGCACTCCATTCTACACATCGTGTAAGTGTACACGGAGTTGTGTTTCAATGTGTTCTCCGACGGGAATCGACAACGACGTTGGGCCACGCTTAACCTGCGCGTGAGCACATTTATTAGATATCTTTCTAAAAAGTGTCTGAGATATGTAGTAGGTATTCATAGGTTGTATATACTATTGTAAAAGATTAGTATAATCAATTTTGTACTTTTTTATGAGTCATAAAATCCTAAAAAATTAGACTTAATCATTCATAAGTACATACATACATGTCGGTACACACATTATAAAATGACAGATACATTAAAAATTGTCTTGGACTTTGGACCATGAGCAAATACTATACTATACAAATAAGTACTTTCTAACTAACAGAACTAATATTAGTGACTATATACCAATGATATTATAATAAAAAGAGGTAGATATCGCATTAACGCACGAAAATTGTTGCAGACAAATTCAGACAATTGTCGTAATTTTGCTTAGCGGCTACATATAGCTATCTCTTTCTGTACCATACGTTCCGTATTATCTATCGCATTCACCTAATTCAACAATAACTGAACGCCGCTTAGTATGAGGGTAGCATATCTCTATTATAATATCGTTGCTATATACCGTCAAGCAGATCATGTGGCAACACTTACCTGGCAGCATCTGGCGCAGTATAGACAGTAAGTGCAGTAACATATAGCTTCATGTAGAAATCCTCAGCAGACTGCTGACGCTTGGTTGCTATATCTGGCACTTCGTTGGGGCCATGGATATAAACCTGGGAACAGCTGTAGATTTAGTAATAACTTATGTAAATCAGTGAACACGTAGAATTTAAAGACTATTGAGTGATACCATAGAAGACAGGTAGTAAACATTATAAAAACACTCATGTGAGCTGGATGCATGCGGCTCTAAACCAATTCACAGAAAAAGTACTCACATCATAAGATGTAGATAAATTAATGACTTGAGCAAATACTTCACCATCCAAAGGATGCACGAAGAATGTGTCATTGTAGGACTTGATTATGTCCCATCTATTGGCTTCTCTATAACTGAAAATAGAAGTATAGGCCACTTAGTAAAAATGGCCACACAATTGTAATAAAGCAGTTATTCGAGAAAACAAACAGAAGAGATTGTTAACAATGTAAAGGCTTGTATCTGATTATAAGCTTACTAAGTGGCTGAAGGAAAGCACAAAAAGCTTAGACAGGAAATTGCTTCTAAGTAATAAAGCTTTGAAGTTATACTTACGCAGGAGAATTATAAACTGCAACTCTAGAATTAACAGCATAACACAATCCCATTTCTGTGATGGTAGGCACAATGTTTAATAAGATACCAGAAGCACCAATGGTCAGGGTAGGTTTAAAGACCGGTGTCAAGTTCAGGAGCAGTTCCACGTATTTGTCTGACGGTATACCTGTGTAGTCGGGTATGGCGTCAAAACTCTCATAGGTAGAGTTGGCAAGAAATCTGATGAAGTCTTCTAATGTTTCTTTATCAGGTTCTTCGGAGCTTCTGATGAAGAAAACATTCTATGATTATTATAAATATATAATAAAGTAAAATTTTTTCGGAAATTTGTCCTGAAATATAAAATAGTTGTTTAATAAATCGTTATCGTCGATTTACGTTTGATAAGCATTATATAAAATCATCAATATAATTTTATGTTTGTTGATTTCCCAAATACACATTCAATTTCATTAAAACTTCAACTTATAAAATATAAACAAATCATATCATATTAAACTATGAAACAAATTACTCACTTAACATAAGCAGCAAGTTTCTTTTCATCCAGCTTCTTGTAGGGACAGATAGTGACGCAAGGAAATGTAGTGTTCCAAGCGAACATATCCCGATCCATGGACACGACAGTGGGTGATGACTGATAGCGGACCCAGGTCGTCTGGGAGAGGTACACGGACCCAAACACTGACAAGCCAACAATTATCAGCCAGAGAATACTGTTGAAGAAGACATTGTTATCGTCATGTTTAAAAATTGATACATCCTCTTTCTTGAATGCTTGTTTAGATAATCATACTACTGCTAGCAATGACAAAATTGATTGGAGTGAGTAAATAGATCATACAATTGATTAAGATAGTGTTTGACCGCAATCTCACCATGGTAAGTGATGATGTGGCCTAAGGTGGTAAGCACACAAAGCCTAGAAGGAACTGGCTCTCAAGTGCAGCTATCGGAACACACCGAAAGGTGCTTGGCGACAGATTTTCAACTTGAGGGTGGTAGCCAGCCAGGCGGGTACTACAAAGTACCCTACCACCGTGCTATGGTTTCCTCATGAGCTATCATGGCCATAAAACATACAAACATGGGAGAACCATTAGTACCACACAATAAAGCTAAAAGAAACTAAATTGAATCTATACTCACACTTCTAAAGAATGACGTCCACTAGCCACCAAATGGTTCAAGCCATGTATTGAAGAAGTTTCCAGAAACAAAACAAAGTAAGAAGTCGCTTTATCTTTTACATTGTGGAAGAGAGTTGTTTTCTTCTGTTTGACTTCACGAAGACCGGAAGTGCGATGGAGATCATCGTGAATTATTTGCGATTGGTAGGTCTTTGCAGGTATCATTATTCTGCGTGGATATTGCAGGAATCTGATGGCCGTGTATGAAGAAATATCAAAGATATCGTTTCAGGAAATTGATAGAGAGATTTTGACGACAACTTTGTGGCAGAAAATAAAAAATGCCTGCATTAACAAACAGAATGAAGAGAGTTCCACATAGAAAAAGTATAGAATTTATTGGAAACAAAAACTGGCTAGATGATCTGATAAAAGAGAATCATAATATAATGAAATAGTTATTAAACCTACAAGGCAAGATGTTATAGTTAATAGAAAATACTAAATAAACGTTTTAAAAATTCTTCCAACTCGCCAATGACACAAACGTATAAACGACAACGCAAACAGAACTAAATAACCTTATTGAAGTGTATTATCGTATAACTCAATCAGAAATTAAACGATTCCATTTCACATAACGTAAACCGACTAATTAACCAAATTACGTGGAACACGACGTGTCGTGTTGCAACTTCATTACGCGACAACTATACGATATAATATCGTATGAATCAGTTCGTGCATTTAATGACCGTTCGACAGTTACGGTATTGTACATGGAATACAGAAAAAACTAGAAGGCTTTTAGTTCTCAATAAATAGGTGTTTGAGCAATTATGACATAGGGATGACTTAAATTTTCATCATGTTTCATCTATGATACCTTTTAGAAAAACCAAATAGGTACTTGCATTTCAATCCGTTTGCTCGCAGATATGAGGCAGAGGTTAGTTCCATAACAAGTACATATTTATGAAAAAAAATAATTCCAGGAACATAAAGTTTACTACAGCAGTAAATACCACGATAGGATACGACTAGTTCACATACTCAAGCTCAATGTTGCCAGAAACTACCTTACATAAAAAATGCAATTTTGTGCCGCCTCTGCCACAATGTGTTTTATATTTTCAAAAATTATAGAGCACGTTCTATGCTGTGTTTGCTGTGATTTTTTTTGTGGTTTCTGGTATATTATATGCTCTATGGTCATCATTAATGAGTTTCCAACCTGAAATGTCGTGTCGTGATTACTATCAAACGTCGAGGGTTTTTATTTTTTCGACATAGTTTATTTGGTTATGAATAATATAATAATTTTTGCATCAGCTATACTCATGCGGTTTACTCCAAATTTTGGTGTAAAATTGCTCATGCAAAAATTACATATTTCTTGATAATGTCCCTCGCATGAACGTTAGGAGGAAAATAATGTCAAATTATTCGATATATGCTATACCGTGGTGTTATGGAAGCAAAACTTTCTTTTTAAATATATTTCAGGGGTTATTTTTCTTGGAAGGGGAGATTTCTCCCCTATACAAAGTAAACGCAGTAAATCAGGTATATAATATAATAAATAATATTTTGTTAATACGTCATGAGATTCTTTTTACATTTTGAATTAGGTATCTATCATAGATTGTATTCGTAATACTTTATTTTTGACAAGTAAAGCTTGTACTTGAATTTTCCAAGTTTCATAGTTTTGCCCATTCAGCAATTCTATTTTAATGCTTCCCATAACCTCTTGGAAGGGGAGAGTTTAGGGCTCCAGTAGTGCAATTGTATATAGAACCTTTAACAATTTTACTCATCATTATTTGTACGTAGTTGTTAAATAATAAGAATCATAAGCCTTTTGCGGTCAAGACCATGGGACCGTGGCGGTCTGAAGCTCGCCGTTTTGCTCGCACTTTTTTATCAAAATTGATCGAAGCCTCCGGAGACCAGTGAGTGGAAAACTTTTTCCGCCAACGCATCTACTTGGCTATCCAAAGAGGAAACGCTGCCAGCCCACTGGGAAACTTGCCGTCAATCGGAAACAGCGGCAGACTTGAGGAAATTTTCTATATATAGATTGTAATTTGTACATATTTTGTTATAATAAATTCTACAATAAAAAATAAAAAAAGAACCATAATTAATGATACCCTTGACAACACTCTTCAAGTTCACTTAGAACTTTGTACATGATATACAACAGCCAGGACAAAATAATCTTTATTTTCAATCAGATACAGTCCACTTTGGCAGCAAAATAGTGTTAGGCTAGAAAAATTTTCGCGTGTCATCACTCTGACAGTTAGCCAACATGGTTAAAATTTGATTCATAGTTTAAAATGTTTAACCGTGATGTAAGTAGATGATAAACGATGCTTTTAATTATTTTGACACACCTTCAGATATTTGTTAAGATATTGTATTTAAATTGCAGGACATTTCACAAAACACGTGATTCTTCACATAATAGTAAATATATAAAATACTCAATCGAATGTTAAATAATAAAATAAAGATTCCAAATTTAAATTCATTTATAGGTTTTAAAATTAAATTACCTTACAAATAAAAAGAAACAATTGGAACCAAAAAACTCAAAGCCCGAGGTACCTAATTCCAATTAAAAAAAATTACATCACGCCCTAAGGTAAACAAGTAACCTTACCTACGGAAATGGAAGCCCATCTAAAGTCTAATAATTTCCAAAGTGTCATGTCGCCGAGAAATAAATGAAGTGGAGAAAATAAATTTCATTTAAAAATCACGGCGGGCCATTATTTTCCCGAGCTTCCCCTAATTAATTTCTTGTCACCGTCTGGATCGGCCGTTGTGGCTGTGACAGCCGCTTAGAGTGGGACAGCGTTACCTGACGATGTAGTGTGAGAAAGAGATGGGTATATAAAGGTGAGTGCGCTTCATTACCATCTTTTAGTAGTTAGCGGAAGGAGATAGGAAGTTTGCTCCGGTCGAGTTCTGCCAGCCTGGTACCTAATTATTAATGACAGTAAATAAAATTACGCAATTTTTGTAATTTTTTTTTTTTAGAAATAAAAATAATAAAAATAAAACTAATAAAAACAAGTATGTTTTTTAATAAATATACATTTTATATAAGATCTAAATATGGCTGCTATCTGGGGGCACGGGAGTGCCCTCCGCCAAGACAGCCAAGCGAAGCGCAAGGGCACTACCTACCTTTTCTCGAAGCGCTTCGTCGTTTTTTTGAAGCCTCATAACTTGGGTTTGGATTATACCAGATAAACAAAATTCTCGGGACATGATGTCAATAGTGAACTTATTAAACATATTCAATTTTAATAACATAGCTCTTATAGTTTAGATTTTATTGATACCTAAAAAACCCCGATTTCGTCACTGACTCACTGATGATCATCAAAACTCATAGGGTACTTCCGGAAGTCCTAGAAAGCTGAAATTTGGTATGTAAGCTAGTATTAGTACACAATCAACAAAAAAATTATAAAAATTGGAAATTTCAAAAAAAAAAAAAACAATCGTAACTTACAAAATGAAGTGAAATCCCACCAAAAACATTTTTATGTAAATTGTTGCCGCCAAGACATATAGCTTGCACTGTCAAAAAGTTATCAGATCTCATGTAGAGCCAAGCTTATAACTCTACTTGCCCTTACTCTACAAGCCCTAACTTCACAAACTCTACACACCGTAGTCAAAATATGTGGCTTGGCCGTTTCACTACTACAAGAACTATTCTATAACAAAAAAGTTAAGTGTGTGTGCAAGCTATATATCTTGGCGGCAACAATTTACATAAAAATGTTTTTGGTGGGTTACTATTTTGATGAAACTATAGCACGGTGGCAGGAAACTTTGTAGTACCCACACAGTCAGTTAAAAACTGTCATCAAGTACCTACCAGCGCGTGCTGCAGCTGTACTTGAGAGCCAGTTCCCTCTGTCTACTACCTTTAGCCATATCATCACCTATGAAGAAGAAAATTAAAGTGACATTGTTGTCTATTTTATAAAGGTCTTTGTAGTAGTGAAGAAAGTACCCCTACCACGGCTACAATGCTATGGTTAATTCGCAATATATGTCTTTTTCAAAAGCTCGAGCTCAAAGAAGGATTCGAATCCACAATCAAAGGCTATCCAAGTAACTATCTAGACTGAGCTACACAGATATAGATATAGTTAGATAACGCAAGTATCACGATCTGTATTAAAACCAAGCGTGGCATTTTTTGACTACCTACTATTTCGTCACAAGCTCTATTTAGAGACGAAAAACCAACTTCACAAACGTGGCATTTTTTGACTACCTACTATCACGTCACAAACACTATTTAGTGATAGAAAAAACCAAATTAATTCAAGTACACCGATGCAATGTGGGTGCGATAGTGGCCATGTTAAGCATTTTATGCTTAAGTCGGGTACTAAATCTGGCACGCGAAGTAGGTTCTCTTGCGTTATCTAACTGTATATACAGGCTGTTGTTTTGGTCAGCGACAAGCGACCCAGGAGCGGTAGTACAAAAAATAAATTTTCCAAAAATGGACTTAATTCCATTAAATACTGTAAATGCGTTGAGAAATACCTTATTCAATTTGAAATAAAATTACCGCAAAGTATGGTCAATAGCCACGTGCACTGACTAGAGCTAGGCACAAGCCGCCATCACCCCACCCCTTTACCCCCTCGCACTCCCGTTGAGTATTACGTCTATATTTTAGCTTATTACATGATTTTCAAAATAATATTATTTTTATTTTTATTATTATAAAAAAATAAAGTATTTTTTTTATATTTTTTTAGCACCAGTATCAGTTGTATTATCCACCCTGAGTCGCTTGTCGCTGACCAAAACAACAACCTGTATATCTGTGCATCTCGTACTAATGCAGGTGAATCAAGTCCTGCATATATTTCGAGAGCTCAGTAGATAATTATAATTAATAAATTCAAATTAATAACTGCTATACCTCGAGCTCCTGTGGCGTCACCAGAGGGCGCTGTACACACCAAGTTACGTAATTAAACGAGCTTAATTTTCTTGTACGAGTTATATTCGAGATGTTCGCTGTATTTACAGAAAGTAACGGGTAAATATTGCGAGCGGGTACGCTGAGGTGGAAATCTTGGGGGGTTGGTTTGTATAGATGGAGGCTTTTTGATAATATTAACTTTAGAGGTTCCGGAATGAGTGACGTGTAACTTAGCTTTTTTTATATGAGGTTTTTATGTATATTATCAAAATAGATATAAACTTTGTCAGCCTTACTCATAAACGCTATTTAACTAATCCTACTGATTAAATGGTCAAGTAAATAACGTCACCTTCATATCATTGTCAAACAATTTGACGTTATTTAAATGACCACTTAATCAGTTTATTAGTTAAATAACGTTTTATGAGTAAGGGGGTGTATTAATATAAACTGAATAAATGACTATCACTTTGTTAACGTTTGTAGCATGAGTCTACTCTTATACTGACAGAGATAAAGTTTACCAGGTAGCCTCAATGCAGTTTAGTAGATTTGAATTATTTGAAATCCAAATTAAAAAAAAGTAATTTATTCAGTGTTAATCCTGAGACACTTATGAATATTACAGTTGACTCTACCACTGGTTTAGAAAACACTACAATTGACTCTACCATTGTTTTGGAAAACACTACAGTTGCCTCTAATACTGGTTTGGAATACACTACAATTGACTCTATCACTGGTTTGGAATACACTACAGTTGACTCTACCACTGTTTTGGAATACACTAAACTCCGCAAACAACTCAGCAAAGACTTTTAATCGTCGTTGATCGTTCTTTTAATTTTGTTACAATTTTCCAAATAACTTATACATACATACAATTTATCACTTAGCCAGGGGGGTGCTACTACAACTAAAACTACTATACACAGCTAGTATATAAAAATAAAGAGTCCATCTCCACACAAACATAGCATCGACACAGCCACTTAATTTGAATATCCAGCACAACCGAGTGTTTAATAAAACATCCACTTTGATTTACATCCTAACAAATCCGTACCTTTTGCGCTTTATTTAGTGTAAACACGCCCTTACAATGTTACCTCCGCTCGCCTCCGCTGTTTACTTTACATTTTGAATTTTATTTGTGATTACGTCATTTGAATTTTGGAGTCTTGTTGGAGTTTGTTTTACACAAAGTAGGAATGTTACCCGTATAAATTGAAACTACTTTGCACTTTCTTTTGCCAACCTTCTGAAAAATGGAATAATTCTTATCCATTACCTTGACTGAAGCGCTCGTGGTGTAGCATGATTAGCCGTTCTTAATCGATCGGCAAAGTTAAGCTACCATCGTCGTGGTCGGTACCTGGATGGTTGACCGCTTAATGGTATTTCAAATCGAGCGTTTCCGTGCTTCGTAAGGCACGCAAAGCATGACCAACGCAACTTCAATGCAAGCATAGCCTAAAAGCTTGTACTTTCATCCAACGTAATGTTTGACTGCGAAAAAAGAGAGGCAGCATCAGAGCCGTCGGTTATCAGTCGGTAAATTCCGCTGATCACTCACGGCCGCTTCGCTAGGTTGTCATTCATGATTTCGCATATCATAAAACTTGTTCCAAGAGTATACTTCTTGTGAAGAAATCTTACATTATTATTACAATATTTTTCTTCACAAACTTTGTGAAGAAAAAGTTAGTTATTTTAAATCTCTAATACATTTGCAATGCCGGATCAAGATGTTTTATTTACATTTTATAATTTATTGATAGGTACATTTGTCATCACTATTTTCCAAAAAAATATTGTCAAGTCAAGGGACTTGACAATATTTTTTGGTCCCTTGACTTGCGGTTAAAAAATAACAATAGATTTCTATTGTTTTCCTCGCCCGCGCGGATCATCAAACAGTCAAAGGATAAGGAAACCTAGTTACTTCGATAATTAAACACAATAGTGGTCAATGGATTTGTAACGATGAGATCCAACGCAAATATAAACTAACTGAAATAACTCTGACAATAAGCGGGCTGAAGTAGCTTTATAAGCCATATCGCTGAACCGATAAGTGATGGAGCAGACGAGTTCTTGACTGGAGACCATGCTCAGGTAAGCGAAGTTTGGGAGACGGCTCCGCGCTAGGTGGCCCTGTGATACTTGGCAGGCGGCGAGTGGAGGTCTGGAAGATGTGATAACTGGGAAAGGCCTGCCTAGTGAACGTCTGTAATCGGATGACGATGATGATGAACAGTGGACGTTTTATCCATTGAAATACGAAGAAAAATCTTTGTACCCCTTTTTAAGAATATCTTGGGACATTCCTCACACAGAGTCATCTGATCCCAAACTAAGCAGAACTTGTAATATGCAAACCAGATAACTGATATACTAGGAAAGTGGGATATAATGACTAAACACCCCATATACTACAGTAGTACCCAACTAATATGGCTTACCGATGTACCTGCGCAGAAGATACATTTTCAAAGCGCGGGAAACGCTATTGGTCGGCAGCTGCCGCCATGTTAGCGCGCGCCGTGCGGAGGGGCGTAACTTGCGAGTGTGACGGACCTAACAGCTGCAGTGTATTATGAACCTTATACTAGTGATCTATCTTATCTTATGGAGGGGCCGAGAAATAGCTCGGACACTTCGACCCATTGGGATCTATTGTGGTCTAGTAGTGATCTAAGGTTGATTGTAAGTTTTAAGCATTCTTTCGTTAATCTTCGGGGTCATACTTTCTTTTCTGTGCGAACCAAGATTCACGACGCGCCATATCAGTTGGGTACTACTGTACTTTTAGTTTGTAAATATATACTTTATGCGACAGAAGGAGTGCAGAAAGTTTATTTTTCTTTTGTTATAATATGTTTTTTTTTTCTTCAGAAATTAGAGCATTTTTAGATATTAGTTAAAGCTGTGGTTAAAGGTCAAAAGCATCGATGAAATATTAAGAAAACTATTATATACATTGAAAATAAATAAATCCCACGACACACGAGCCGTGAACGAACCTAGTAAAGGCAGTTTCACACAAGGCAATACAGGAAACAATAAAACGCAGGCAAATCGCTTCCTGCTAGGTAGCACGTACTAATAAAAATTCCTGCAAATCAATACGTTCTCCTTTACGCTTTTTGTATTGTATTTTATTTTGTTATTCGCCTCCGCATCGTGTTAAAGGGACAATTCTGGGATCTAGTGTAATTGTAGCGCGATTCATGTTCTTGATCATTACGTTTATTATTTTTAAGGGTGTTTTACTCCTTAATTTATAATAAAATAAAGATGACACTCCTCTAAATCTAATAGCTAAATTAATAGTAAATTCAAATTCAAAATCATTTATTCAAATAGACCTTCGGAGGCACTTATGAAAATTCTGACTTTAATACTCTAATACCGGTTCGGAAGGTTTAATTTGCTATAAAAGCAACCCAGTAGTCAAATATATTTTTTTATCTCATCATCGTTAACTGTAGAATACGCATAATTAATGAAGTAAATTCGACAACGCATATATAATCCATAAAAAGCAAAACCGTAATTGGCAGTATGTAACAACTGTATGACTAATTTTAATATTATAAAGTGCTGTGGATTTTGTATCAATTATAAAATAAAATAAAAATAATTTAATAGTCTTAAAATATAAGAAGATAACAACGCAAGTATCAAAACTCACAATCCACTCTATAAAAGCAACCAGTAAATAGAATACACGTTGGATTCCGTGTACTATCTTTCCGATTTGCATGTCTATTTGTGTGTGTGCGTTACTATACATGCAAGCATCGTTGTGTGTGCGACCGATTGACGTAAAAGATCTAAATGCCATGGGGGTGTGAACCGTTTGAAACGCTTAGTACAGTATTTATTGGCACGTACGAGATTGGGAAAGATTCCAATAAAAGTCGCAACCCGAAGTGCTCGCTGGTATTTGGATACAAGAAGAATAATGTTTAATTTGGCCCCGATGAGGGACGGGGTGATTTATCTACCCATTGTGATTGTACTGTTTGTGTTGATGAAAATTAAAGGAATGTCCAAGTTTGTATTGTGATCATTGAACTTGTATTTTAAGTACGTTATATGTGACTCCCAGATAGATATATTAATATGTGTTAATACACATATTAGAATATATAGTTTTTTTCTCGTTCTATAATTAGAACGAGAAATTTTTTTTATTCAAGTCTCAAGAATAGAAGATAATGGTGCCGATTCTGTTGTAAATCGCACTAAACTAATTTTAGTCCCATCTCATCTCTTTCTTATGAACATTATTGAAAAAGGATAGAACATATTTTAAGTTGTCAAATTAATCTTAGCCGTCTTATTTTGCGTGTATTTAGGCGTAACCACGACAGATGGCGACTAAATTTATATTGAAAACGAGCATTGGACTAATTTGATAGGACTAAATTTCTTACATCCTTTTCTTATGTTCTTTGTTAGAAAGAGACATAGTAAGATTAAAATTAGTTTAGTTGTGAACAACAGAATCAGGGCCATTATCAATTTAAAATAATTCTAAGGGCCAGTTCCAAATTATTTTAATTTGGACTCAAACTCATAAGCTCATAAACTTAAATTGAATAAATGGCTTTGACATTGACGTTCTATGATATGGACCTAATAGTTTTGTACAACAAAGCGCACGTGTTCACCGATATGGTAGAGCATTAGTCAAAGCCTAGACAACCATTTAGCGACGGCCAAGAGACGAGTTCAAAATCAAAAAGTCATTTATTCAGTTTAGGCCCTGGTAAGGCACAAATGAACGTTACATACAGTTGAATTTACCACCGGTTTGGAATACACTTAAACTGAGAAGACTCCGGCAAGAAACTCAGCAAGGCTTTTTTTTAGTTGTGAAGATCTTTTCATATTACAGCTTTTTTCCAAATACTTATACACCAAGACTGCTAGATGAACACATAAGCTTACTAATACACATAAAATTAAGCGTATTTTTTTGTGAATGTTTTCTACTGTAGAACAGTCGTTGAATTCAACTTTGAGTAAAAGAAATGGAAATACTATATTTTGACCCAGTATTGCGATTTAAAGAATGGTAGCTAAATGCCACTGAATGACTGACAACAGGTATTATCAAACTGTGTTATTTCAAACATAATTGTCCCCAAACCCTGTGTCCAGATCCTCAAAATTCACAAAGTCAAAGCTATTTCTTAGGCGCCGATCTCAAAGAGAAGAGTTCGAGAGTTCCGCGTTCCGAGTTCTGCATTCCGCGTTGACTGTAAGCTATGTGGGGCCTTTAAAAGTAAAAAAAGTGTATGATGTGCGATCAGTAGCGAATATTGCAGAACTCTAGAACACTAGCCTGCGTGCTGTGTGCACAATAGTCAACACGGAATACAGAACTCTCTCTGTGGGATCGGCGCCTTATAGGACCTACCTACTAGGATACATAAGGGTCAAAGATACTGAAATTACAACCAAAAACAAAACACAAATCCTATAGATCCAAAAAACCCTCTAAATTCCTGGAATGAGTGATAGTGGTCTACGTGATATTTAATGTTTATAATGAGAAATTAATAACAAAAAAAAAGACAAACAAGTAAGTCATTCTTTATCAATATTTTATAAGATGAGTCAAAGGTGAAGTTTCATTTAATAAAGATTTAGTCATACTGGGTTTATGAGAGGTGTATCAAGTGACACATTTGCATGAAAAACAACATCTGGGGGCACGGAAGTGCCCCCCGCCAAGACAGCCAAGCGAAGCGAAACGGCCAAGCCCCATATTTTGACTACGGTGTGTAGAGTTTGTGAAGTTAGGGCTTGTAGAGTAAGTGCATGTGGAGTTATAAGCTTGGCTCTACATGAGATCTGATAACTTTTTGACAGTACGAGCCATATGTCTTGGCGGCAACATTTTACATAAAAATGTTTTTGGTGGGATCATTCTTTGATCAATAATAAACAGCCATTTTAAGTAGTTTTCTTAATAATTTAAGTTTATTTTGTACTTTTTCTGACATTTTGTAATAATATTTATTGTAAATAAATAAGGACATTATTATATAAGGACTTCGTGTATTGCAAGCGTCCATATGGCTACGGTAACCGCTTAACTTCAGGCGGGCCGTAAGCTTTTTGACCGACTTAGTCGTATAAAAAAAGAAAAAATTAATACCAGTGTTCTGAAGAATAGTTTGTGACTTGATACCTTTTACCATCGCAACTCTCGCCATCATCGGGGAGTCCATCCTCACATATTAGAACCAAACTGGTTTCGTACTGTGCGGTTTCAAATGAGCTTCCTACCACGGACGCTCAGGCTGCGGAATGAACTCCCCGCCGTGGTTTTCCCAAGGGAGGACAACATCGGATTCTTCAAAAAGGGTATGCAGAGATTTTTGCAGGGTCAGCAATGCGCGAGTGATACCGGTGTCACAAGCGTCAATAGGCTACGGTAACCGCTTACCATTAGGTGGGCCTATGCTTATTTGCCTTAGAACCTTAGTATTATAAAAAACCTATCAATATTATATTATAATTCCATTTTACTATCCGAGCTACCTTAATTTTCACATTACAATATCGGTTTGAGTGAGCAATACTGTGTCAACTAACGAGTATCATACACTTTTGTTTAAAACATACCTAAACCACAAGAAACACTCAACACAAAAACACTGCCCAGTATGAATAGAACTTATGAAACACTTAAATACTTTATTCATACAATCTGCATTTCATTTGTGGGAATACGTCTCTACGGACGCAACAACAACAGTCAAACATTCAAAATGAAAATAATGAAAATCTTCTGTTCTATTTTATTAGTGGCAGTGTCACATGCATTTGTTTTGAATAGGATTACAAACGAAAATCTGGCTGCACCTTTTGTGAAAATTTTTACTACGTTATATACACCTCCAGGGGTCTTTATGGAGTGGAAAACGGTTCTCAGTTCTGATGTTACCGATCCAGTTCTGGGATATAAGGTAAGCAGGATTCTTCGACCTATTTGTTCACTGTTTGGATAATATGTGAGGAGAAACGGCAAGACACGTTATGAAGTAACTATAAGTAATTGTTTCCTTGACCGTACTTGGATCGAGAGTTATTATGGAAGTATTTAAATGTTAGGTTTGTGTAAGTTTTTACTTAAAGGTACCTAAATCATTTCAAATAAAGAAATTAATTACATAATGCCTGTTTTGCGCCTCGAAGAATTTCCCGACTAAACTTTCTTTTATGATCTACTAGCTGTCCCTCGCGGTTTCACCCGCGTTCCCGGGATAAAAAGTAGCCTATGTCCTTCTCAATACCATAGGCTATCTGCATGCCAAATTTCATGATGATCCGTTGAGTAGTTGAGGCGTGAAGGCGTAACAAACAAACAAACTCACTTTCGCACTTATAATATTAAGTTAGGATTGTTATTGTAATTACATTCATTCAAAAGAAAAAATCCGCAAAAAAGCCCTTTATGGGTGTATTCCGAACCGGTGGTAGATTCAAATGTTTTGATTTGATTGTTTTTTTTGTTATAGGTTAATCTGTGGCGATATCCCGGAGAGAAAATTACTTCGACTGAAATTGTCGGCAACGAACGCATCATTACTATAAGCTATGAATATACCACGGTACGTTTAAATTCCTAATTCACTTTCTATCTATAGTAGTAGGGTACATAGTAAGAAAAACAGGTACAGTAGTACCCAACTGATATGGCTTACCGATGTACCTGCGCAGAAGATACATTTTTAATGCGCGGGAAACGCTATTGGTCAGAACCTGCCGCCATGTAAGCGCGCGCCGTGTGGAGGGGCGTGATTTGCGAGTGAGACGGAACTAACAGCTGCAGTGTATTATAAACCTTATAGTAGTGATCTAAGGTTAATTGTAAGTTTTAAGCATTCTTTCGTTAATCTTCGGGGCCATACTTTCTTTTCTGTGCGAACGAAGATTCACGACGCGCCATATCAGCTGGGTACTGTACCAAAACTATCAAATCTGACAATTAGACAACTGTTTTTAAATAATTCTTTACACAGACTTAGGTCCGTGTTTTAAAAATAAAAGAGCAAATACTATTAACCTTAAACTATACCACTTTTGCACTACTACGATTACACTTATAAAGACAATGGAACTTCAATATTCTCCTTTTTTAGATCTACAAACATATAGTACCGAGTAGACTGCTAGCGTTTCCCTTTTAATTCTTAGATATGACAGCTCTTTCTCAAAATCGAGTCATTTGGCCTTTTCAAGAAGTCCGATATATTTTTGATAACAGTTTCCAGGTATCGCTGCTCCTCCAGGTCCAACGTGGAAAGTCGTTTCAGTACCTAGCAGCAAACGTGAACTGAAACTTGACAACCTGGAATACAACGTACTCTATAACATCAGGGTGCAGGCCTACACGAAGAAAGGCGATGGGCCCTGGTCAAGCCCTAGCAGTCTCACCATTGAAGGTCCAGATGAAAGCTGATGGAATTGATTCTTTATTTAGGTGGTTTTTGTAAAAGTAAACATATATTTAAAAACAAATGTTTTATTATTTGTACTTTGATATTGTGAGAAACTTCTGTGAAGGAAAACATCGTGAGAAAACCATAGCGCGTTGGTAGGGTACTTCGTAGTACCCGCCGGGCTAGCTATAGCTACGATAACTGGCATTTTTCATCCAGAAAATAAGTAATGGACGTTCGAAGATAATTGATGTTGTAGCGATTATCTTATAACGTCCATTCCTTATTAACCTAAGGTATTTACAATAATATGCTAGTTATTAATATTAAAAACAATAGGTACGTTAGTACTATTATCCTTTCTGTGCAATATGTAAAAATAGATGGTTCATTTTTACAAGCTTTTATTTAACTTGCAATGTACATATGTATGTATGTTTGTTCGTTCGGGTGGAATCTTGCAAGTCGATTTTCACCCACTTCCTGTGGTCGGATTGACTTGATATTTGGTGTGCATTAGTATATTGGAAGACAATGCAAGTACAGTATAGTACGTAAAAATACAGTCACCAAAAAAAGCTTGAATTAAAAATGAAATTAACAAAAACTTATTTGTATTGATTATCATGTGATACCCATTATTTCATAGATCAAAAATGCCAATTTACTTTTAAAATTACTATAACGCAAATAATACGATTATTTGCATTATAGTAATTACCTCGACACTCGAAGTGCTCGTGGTGTAGCATGATTAGCCGTTCTTAATCAATCGGAAAGTTAAGCTACCACCGTCGTGGTCGGTACCTGGATGGGTGACCGCCTAGTGGTATTTCAAATCGAGTGTTTCCGTGCTTCGGAAGGCACGTAAAGCCGTTGGTCCCGGTTATCAATTGTGATAGTCGTTAAGCTAGTAGTTTGGAAACTCCAACAGTAGGTTGACCACTAACCTACCTCCACCGATCTGCAGTGGGCACGCGTGGTGGAGTATTGCCCATTCCCTTTCACCCTCATTTGTGAAAGGCCGGAGCTCAGCAATTTGGACAGGACATTATAGGCTGATGATGATGATGGATACCCTCGCGCAAACACTCCAACGATATTTAAATTGTATTTAGGGGATGTTTGGCTGCTACGATTGGTCTGGCTGCTTGAAAAAAGTATTGAAATAGTTCCCTGAGTAACATTAGAAATCAGCTCGCAGAATTTAAGAAAATTACGTGATGTACATAACATACCTTTCATGCCTGGTACCTGAAAGTTGGCCGACGGGATAAGTTAGCTGGTATTCATACGTTTGAAGTACGTACTAACACTACTCAATGCTATACTTTGTACGTAGTTTTATATTTCGATGTTTGTACGTCAGAAAAAAGGGAAGTCTGACGGCACTGGGATCTCCAGTTATATGTGATTCAACGCGTAGGTAATTTAATTAGATCACTTGTTTGATGTGCCTAGAATATGCTTTAAAATATAATAATAATAACTATATTTGAAAATGTGAATAATAAGTAGGTACAAAATAAATAAATGGAATAATAATAATCCGTTTACCTAACCTTACCTAACTAACCTTACAAACTAACATACATATTATAACTCATTTTTTTTGTTAGTATAAACACTTCTTGCATTCACTGCTGGCCGCATAAATAAGCTCAGAGTCACTCAGCGAGCTATGGAACGAACTATGCTCGGAATTTCTCTACGTGACAGGGTCCGAAATGGGGTCATTCGTAGGAGAACGAAAACGACGGACATAGCTCGTAGAGTTAGTAAGCTGAAGTGGCAATGGGCAGGCCACATCGCTCGAAGAGCCGATAAACGATGGGGAAGAAAGGTTCTCGAGTGTCGACCACGTCCTGGAGAGCGCCGAGCGGGACGACCTCCCACTGCGGTGGACCGACCTGGTCAGAGTCGCTGGGCGCCGCTGGATGCAAGCGGCCCAGAACCGTCCGAAGTGGAAATCAATGGGGGAGGCCTATGTTCAGCAGTGGACATCCATGGGCTGATATGATGATGATAAACACTTAAGCCTATAGTAATCACTAAACTAAAACACTATCCTCTTTATTAAAAAACATGGTTTAAAGCAAACCCAGGTTTTACTGTCTTTCTAACGTCATATAACAAAAAAGGCGAGGCTTTTTTAAAACCTGGTTTTACTTTAAACCATGTTTTGTAATAAGGGGGACTGTCTTTGTGCGAACTTGTCCGCGAAAGCGACGGAACACCACGTCCAGCTTTAGCGGCCTATAACCTGAATGAGACTCTATTGCAAAATTAATTATATTATATTATGAAAATAGTACCGGAACAACTGATAGTATGGAATAAATTTTATTTATAAACTTAACAAGCATAGTTTTTGTAATACTGTTATCAATGTCCGTGCTAATACCTACTTGGTGACTTCCTCTCACTATCTATAGCTATATGACCTTACTAGCTATAACATCAGTGCTATGTGCTTGTTTAAAGTTACGTATAACTATTCGCAATTTTATTTATAACTTTTATTCACGAAGTTGCAACAAGCGTACAACGGACAGTGTTCTGTAGAATTGTTTAAGATGATGCCCACGGCCACCTTCTACCATCGCAACTCTCGCCATAGACATGGAGTCCATCCTCACATATTGAACCCAGAATTGTTTCGAACTGTGCGGTCTCAAAGGAGCTTCCTTCCGCGGACACTCAGATTGTGGAATGAGCTCCCTGCCTTGGTTTTCCCAATGGAGTACAGCATGGGGTTCTTCAAAAAGGGTGTGAAGAGATTTCTGCAGGGTCGGCATCGCGAGAGTAACACTCCTGGTGTTGCAAGGGTCCATAGGCTGCGGTAGCCGCTTACCATCAGGCGGGCCGTATGCTTGTTTGTTACCCAAGTAGTATATAAAAAAAAGTCAAAAAAAGGAAAATCATTAGGTATTCCTGGTTTAGCTAGGACCGCCAGGCCATACGGAGAGATGTTTTTCTATCTTTATTTCTTCTTCTTTCCATTTCACAAGTTGTTACATTGGAATTATTCAATGTATCAAAATGGAACTTAGCCGGAGTCATATCAATACTGGGTGGAGATTTCGAGATGGCATATTTTCGAAACCTATGTTCGGTTAGTCATGCTGAGCAACATTTACTATGGGACCAACACTGAATTCTCAATAAAAATATCATCGAGCAAGGAATCAATCCATTTTCTATGGAAAGTAAAAAATTCACTATTGGTCCCATTGTAAAAGTTGTTCACCATGACTAACCCAACATAGGTTTATAAAATATGCCATCTCGTAATCTCCACCTGTTATATGTAAGTGTATTCCAAATCAATGATGGTATAGTCAACTGTAACGTTCATAAATGACTTATCAGGGCCTAAACTAGATAAATTACTTTTAGTTTTTGAATACCAACCATTAATCCAACAGTTTCTTTTTTTTCTTCAAATTCGTTCAATGTGCAATCCGCCTCCTTGTCATTTGGCACCATGAATTTTATTGCTAAATGAATACGGGTAACATGAATAAAAAACTAAATGGGTTTCCCTATTTTTAATCAGTTGACCTCGACCATAAAAATAATCGTACATATTATAGTGAACATAATTAAAATGTTATTAGTTCACGATCAGCCTCAGCCACGGACGCGATATCATATCCGCTGTGAAAACCAAATTTTAAACATCACCATGAAGTTCTTCTGTGTACTATTATTAGTTGGTGTATCCAATACTTTAGCATCTTTGACAGCTCCAGAAGTTTCTGTAGAAGAAAATGATTCTGAATGGAAAGTCGTTTGGAAACCGGTTCAGAGTTCTGATGAAAGCGATCCTGTTCTTGGATATAAGGTAAGCTTTACATCACTGGTAGTAATATTGTTGGCTTCTGTTTCATTTACATTATGCTTTTGGTTGTTTAAGATTTTTGTTTCCTTTGTTGATTATCATCGTTTTAAGTTTATCTCTTCTTCCGTATGACTGCACTGTATAATACTGTGAGTATAATTAAGTACCAATATACAAGTGATCGAATAACTTAATGCTGAGCATCTCTGGAAGGCAATAGGCTTAATTAATGCTAGTGGCCCAAATGGCCCTAATTTGTTGTGCACAGTTATTTTTGTATACCACTAAGGTGGCAAACAAGCATACGGCCCGCCTGATGGTAAGCAGTTACCGTAGCCTATGGACGCTTGCAACACCAGGGGTATCACTTGCGCGTTGCCGACCCTGAAGAAACCGCTTCACACCCTTTTTGAAGAACCCCATGCTGTACTCCATTGGGAGTTCGGCGGGGAGCTCATTCCACAGTCTGAGCGTCCGCGGAAGAAAATTCCTTTTAGCCCGCACAGTTCGAAACAATTCTGGTTTCAATATGTGTGGATGGACTCCCCGTCGATGGCGAGAGTTGCGATGGTGAAAGGTAGCATCAAGTCGAACAATTTGCGTTACATCCTGATAATACTGCTAGAGGCGGTAGTGCTGTGATTGTAAAACAAAACATTCAACATCACGAAGAAATAAAGTATGAAGAGAAAGAAATACAATCTGTGGCGATATCTATCAAAACCAAGAGATATCCTATAACTGTTTCAGCCATTTATTGTCCACCTCGATATATAATCAGGAAAGAACAGTATATGACTTTTCTAAAGAGCCTTGGGAGTAGATTTGTTCTAGGAGGTGACTTCAATGCTAAAAACACGTATTGGGGCTCCAGACTAACTACTACTAAGGGCAGAGAATTATTGGGCGCTATAAAAGGCATAAAATGTGACGTGGCGTCTACTGGAATGCCCACATACTGGCCTACAGATCCCCATAAAATCCCAGACCTCATAGATTTTTTCATCATAAAAAATATATCATCCAAATATATAAGAGCACAGCATAGCTATGATATGAGCTCAGATCACTCTGCAATATATCTAGAAATAAGTGAGAATATTCTATATAATAAAAGCGCTCTGACATTAGTGAATAAGTTTACAGATTGGGAGAGTTTTAAGATAGACTTAGATAACTATATAGATCTTAAGATTCCACTTAAGACACTGGAAAACTTAAACAATGGAGTCCAAAGGTTCATAGAAGACATTCAAAAAGCAGCATGGAAAAATACTCCACTCAGGGACAAGAAAACCAAAGGAAATACGTATCCTACCAAAATAATAGAACTCATAGCTGAAAAGAGAAGACAAAGGAAAACCTGGCATCAATCTAGGTGCCCTGAAGATAAAAGAAAGCTTAACAACTTAACAAAAAAAGTTCATAGGCAAATACAGGCATTTAACGATGAGTCCACAAATAAATTTCTACAAAGTATTACTTGTGATCGTACTACAGATTACTCCTTGTGGAAGGCCACCAAGAATCTGAAAATGCCTGTTATTCAAATTCCACCAATCAAAGATGGGAATAGAAAATGGGCATTAAATAACGAGCAAAAGGCTAGAAGGTTTGCAGAGCACCTAGAAGCCATCTTTCAACCTAACGATGGTGAAACAAATGAAGTCCTTACCTTGGACAAAAATACGATGCCAAATGATACTGATGAAAATATAAAGCTAGTTACACCTAGAGAAGTTGCACGAGAAATTAAGCAACATATAAGCCCACGCAAATCTCCTGGTTATGATTTGATAACAGGAGAAATACTTCGTAATCTACCAAAAAAAGGTATAGTCAAACTAACAACCCTTATAAATGCCTCATTAAGGTTAAAACAAGTACCTGACTTATGGAAAGTTGCTGAAGTAATAATGATAGTAAAACCTGGAAAACCGCCACATGAAGCTACATCATACAGGCCGATCTCCCTGCTGCCTATCATGTCTAAACTATTTGAGAAGCTGTTGCTCAAAAGACTAAAAGGTATCATTGAAAGTAAGAATCTCATACCCGATCATCAATTTGGGTTTCGAGAAAAGCACTCAACAATAGATCAAGTGCACAGAATTATTAACCTAATAGAAAATACTCTTGAAGAGAAAAAAGTCTGCTCTACTGTGTTCTTGGATGTGGCACAGGCTTTCGATAAAGTATGGCATGAAGGTCTCATCCATAAGCTCAGAAAAAACCTACCAAAGCAGTTCGCTGATATCCTGGAATCTTATATTTCAAATAGAGTATTTAGAATAAGGCAAGAAGATGCCTACTCTGAACTGAAAGAAATAAGAGCTGGTGTACCACAAGGTAGTGTATTGGGTCCGGTCCTGTATCTATTATACACCTGTGATATTCCTGAACTTGAAAACAACACCATCGCTACCTTTGCTGACGATACTGCCATAATGGCTACAGGGAATAGCCACAAGGAGGCAGCTGATAAGGTTCAAACAGCTATTGATCAAGTTTATAACTGGACAAAAAAATGGAGAATTAAACTTAATGAATCCAAATCTATTCATATAGACTTTAGTAATATGAAACACCAGTATTTTCCAGTCTATATTGATGGCAAACAAATCCCATATGAGAATACAGCTAAATATCTCGGCATGACGCTTGATGTTAAGCTACGCTGGAAAGCTCACGTCAAGAAGAAAATCAACGAATTACACCTGCGGTATAAAAGAATGTATTGGCTGCTTGGAAAACACTCTAAGTTGTCAATACACAATAAACTTGTATTATACAAACAAGTCCTTATGCCAGTATGGACTTATGGTATACAGCTATGGGGCTGCACCAAACAGAGCAATATTTTGATTATCCAACGCTTCCAGAACAAGGTACTGAGGGAAATAGTGAATGCCCCTTGGTACATCAGAAATGTCGACCTCCATCGGGACCTAAAAGTAGAGCTCGTACAATCAGTGATTAAAAAATATGCAGAAGCTCACCACAACCGGCTTCATCATCATGTGAACGTTGAGGCAATCCAGCTCCTCGATCACACAGACATAGTGAGACGACTCAAAAGAACTAAACCATTTGAGTTAGTGTAGTGATAGCTATAATAGTGTAACGTAGTCCAAGTGCTATTATAAAGAACACAAGAACAAAGTGTCTTCCCCTTAATAGAGACAATAAGAAAAGTGTTAATGGACACATTCTTAGAAATAGTCAATATAGAAGTTTATGTTAAATTTAAATTACTTATTAGCCCAATATTAAGGCTAGATTGTAGTATGAATAGGGAACACTAAAGAAGGTGTAACCTAGGATAAATAAAAAAAAAAAAAAAAAAAAAAAAAAAAAAAAAAAAAAAAAAAAAAAAAAAGTCGAACAATTCCTTAGAACACTCTCCGTTGCACTTCTCTATTTATAATTAAACTATGCCAAACATCACACTCCTCCGTTCGTGCAATACTTAAAAAGAGGTTCAAATATTTCTCTTCACGTATTTATAGATAGATGCTAACCTAAATTACTAATTTGTTCCAGGTTAGAGTGAAGGTTTATGTCAAAAACGACAGGAATCATATTGTTGATAAACCAGAAGAACCTTTGGTGAGTTTTGGACAATGTATGCTTTTTTAGTACCAAGAGGTATTCTACTTCTGTATGCGGAGACTTGTGAATGACGTGTGTTAGGTGGGCAATAATCATGCGGCCCACTTGATGGTATGCCTAAACTCTAAGGTTACTGACCCTGTATAAGTTTCTCCGCATCCTTTCCATTTTTCAAGAACCTCATGCTGATAGCATGAGATTAAGCAACAAAATCTGAAATGTGTTTTTTTTATGTGTACCAGAGGATGTTTATTGTGTGTATGTGATGATGATGATGATGATAATGATTAGCACTACTCTCAGCTAGTACAACGACCGACACATGTCTTATACAACCATTCAGGCATCAACCACCATATAACTAACATAGATTATAATGACTGGTACCTGAATAGTTGTATCGGAATGACCATGGAAAAACCAAGGAGTGCGTGGTATACAGGGTGTTGTTTTGGTCGGCGACAAGCGACCCAGGAGCGGTAGTACAATATATATATTCCCCAAAATTGGACTTAATTCCATTAAATACTGTAAATATGTTGAGAAATACCTTATTCAATTTGAAATAAAATTACCGCAATGTATGGTTACTAGGCACGTGCACAGACTAGAGCTAGGCGCAAGCCGCCATCGCCCCACCCCTTTACTCCCTCGTACTCCCGTTGAGTATTATGTCTACACTTTAGCTTATTACATGATTTTCAAAAATTTTATTTTTTTTATTTTTACAATTATAAAAAAATATAGTATTTTTTTAATATTTTTTTTAGCACCAGTATCATTTGTATTATCGACCCTGAGTCGCTCGTCGCTGACCAAAACAACGACCTGTATAGGAGTGACACGCTCTGGGATGGGAGAGGACGGCCAGCTAACCGCAGCCACTGACCACAATTGACCGACAGTTCAGCCTATAGCCAATATTGGAAAGTGGGAAGACGGGCATCATAGAGAGGGATGAGCGTTGATGAATGTTGTTCTTCGTTATTATTCTAGAGCCACTATGGTTTCCGCAGGCACAATATTCAGCAAGGTTTTTTAGTCTAGTAGTCAAAATATTCCATATCATGCTTCCACGCAGGTTTTTCACATAACGTTCCACGTTTCGATGTGTCATAAAATTCAGATTAGATGAATGACAAGATGATATATATTAATACTATAACTTTAATTATTCGTTAAGTGTATCAACAACTTATTTCTTGAAAATTTTCTTGATTATTTTAACACAACTACTGAGTTTTGAGCATAGTTTCCCATCTCTTTCACAGACTCAACAAGAGATCCTCGTAAACGATACAACTGAGCTGAAAGTGAACTTGGAACCGTCCGTACCTTATGAGTTCACAGTGCTGGCTCTCGCCAAGAGTGGAGATGGACCGGTTTCCGTGCCCAAGAAGGTCACAGTAGACAACGCCGCGGATGATGACGCGGACGAATAGAATAAATCATACATGGATAACATTACAGGGTGCGAACCACAAGCTCTTAGAACAATTATTATTACAACCTTATTTGTCTTTTGTCCTGTTTTAACGCCGGATGTCAAAGAAGGACAAAAGACAAATAAGGTATAATATTGTTTTAAGAGCTTGTGGTTGGCCCTCAGTACGTCTATGAAGGATGAAGCTTATAATTTTCCATACAAAATAAACTTTTCGAAAACAGTCACGCTCCCAGAAACTGGCACTTGTACAATATATGTAATGCATTTAATTGAATGCAACATGCCTCTGATATTGTCATTAATTTAAAATGTATATTTGTATCTTGCATTTCTAGGCGATGTACAACGCTTGTATACAAATTATTATAAACTGTTGTCATGTTCATTGTTTTAATAATCATTACGTGGAATTGAATATTATGTTGAACTGCAAAGGTCTTGTATAAGTCACGATTCCACCGTTACCTAAACGTATTATAATAAATAACCTACTTCCATTTAATTTTAATGTGATATTTTACTTCTTCCTTTGTACAAATGATAAGTTTTAATCAACATATGATATATTCGGTGTTGCTACTAAATATGTGGTACCTAATTATTTTGACGGGCCAGTTGGCGTAGTTGGTTAAGACTCCACCTATTACCCCGCAGGTCGTGGGTTCGATGCCCACACAGGACATGCATTTGTATTCATGAACATGTCTGCATGTCCTGATTCTGGGTGTAATGATGTATGTTTTTACAAACAAAAAATAGTACATATCAGTTATCTGGTTTCCATTATTAATAATAAATTTTCGAATGTTCTATTTTTTATACCCACAGGCATTAAAAATATGGTTCGAAATTCCAAATTAGGATCAAATTTATAAAATAAGTTCATTAGATATTGGCTAAGACCCTAAGAATGGCTTTACATCCAGCAACACTCGCCCCCTGGACTGGGGCTAAGTGCGAACCATTGCGGAAAAAACCCTTTTGAGTAGTAATACAAAGCAATCCATTTCCGCAACCAGTAAGTGCTTTTGCATTGATTAATAAATACTTCTTTGAAAAAAATTACATCAATTGTTTATTATTTGCTATTCGTTATGTTCACTAAGAATAAAATCTATATAGTCCCACAAATGTATCTGGCCCGGTGAGACAGTCTGTATCGCATTTGATTGAGCGAACAACCAATGAACGTAGTGTTTATATTCTCTTTGACCAATGGCAATTGACATTTCCAAATGTCGTCGTTAGTTCCTCTTTTGACCATCGGGTCAGATAAGTTTGCGGGACTGATTCTTCACCGCAGAGCCTACACCGCTGGGTCTATATACTGAAATTTTGCAGACAGATTCCTCTTATAACGTAGGAATCCACTAAGGGTATTTTTATGAATTTGGACCACTTTTTGGACCTAGTATTATTAATAATAAATCTATTAATAAATTAATAATAAAAAAAAACTAAAAAAAAGTTTGTAGTTTAGATGTTTGGAGCCGTGACAAAAAATGATCCTTCCTTACAGTAGATGTAATAACTAATATATCCGGATTACCAAAACGAGGATCAGGCACTCGTGACACATGTCACCTGGCATTAGTTGCGTCCGGATCTTGTCACAGGATCTTGTTTAGTAGTTTGATAAAGGTTGAGTCCTCGTAACTATTTAGTGGAAGCTTTAAATACCATGCGTCTGCAAAAACTTGAATGTGTTGGTTTTAATTATTAATTTTCGTTCAGGTTTCTGTTGATCGTGTATTGCTCAATGCATTATAAATCCCTTGACAATAATAAAGTTACAATCATTAGTCCACCAGTCGTCAACTCTGATTGACGAGTTTGTCATGTTTTGTATTGGTATTGAAAATATTTCGCCAAGAACCTTCTTGTATATTCCAACAGCTGCACTTGAAAGCCAGATCTTTCTAGGCTTCGTGTGCTTACCACCTTCGGCCGCATCATCACTGACCATGGAGAGATTGTGGTCAAACACAGGACAAAAAATAGACGATATCTACGAGAATTTTTCATGACTTTGTATATAGTTATGATAGGTCCTGGAATAGCACCTACCTATAAAGGGTGTTTTTGCCTTTAGACAAAAGAGAGAATAGATTATCAGATCACCCGTCGAGTATGGTAGTAGTAAAAAGCAAGTGAGTGCGCAGCTCACCTCAGCGAAAATGCAATTAGATTCCTCTCCAGAGACTGACACGACCGGCATTCGTAAACCAGGAGCTAGGCTATGCAACTAAAACTTCATTTCTTTTTATATCAATCGACATGTACTATAATATTATTTAATACAATTACATTTTCTATACATAAATTAATGGATTATGTACCCAATTACCTACCAACATTTTTGCAAATTACATCAAAATGTTTGCACACTGGCTCCCCGGTAAAACATGTTTGTAACTCCTTAATGTATGACCATCTGCGTATTTTGACACATGTTTTTGGGAAATAAAATTTATATCTATTCATTTTGTATTTTTCTTCAATATTTTTATTATATAAATTATTTTTTTGTTAAAAATTTATTGTAACGGTATTCATGGTTTATTATTTTTATGTATGTATAATTATTTAATTTAGGCGAAATAAATATATTTTTTAAATTTATGAAAGAATACAAATAATAGGATTAATAATACAAATAATAGAATACAATGAATACAATTAATTTTTAACAAAAAGGAAAACCACTTTAAGTGAGTTAACACTAATAAAATAACGATGTAGGAACTCAAACCTGACAATATTTTGACGAAGAAATTTAAAAGCTTATGTTTTCTCGCTAAAAAGAAAAAATACCCGTTGCGAGACAATGCGTCGACTGTTTTATAATTATTTATTGCAACCATCCGCCGTTTTTTTAACTAATGGAAAACGTGTCCATTTTTCATTCAACCTCCTAGCCTAGATGAACCCCGTGCTGATTTACATATAAATTGTAGCTAACTCACGTGGCGTCTCTTACTTTTAACTGCCGTAACCGCACTCTGGCGGCCGTCCCTCGCACCAACTTATTGGTCTTACATTTTTTCCCCTTTTTGTCTCAGCAAATAAATTTGTTAATAGTTAAGTTAATAGATATTCTTCACACATGCCTAACTGATACTATAGAAAGCTTGTACTATGGAAACCAAAAATTATATAGGAAATACCTCAGATTATAGAACAAAAGGCAGATAGAGCGCGCGAAACACTGGAGTGTGGCCAAAAAATACAAACTGAAAAACACATACCTGGTATTCGCTTTTGAATATATATTTGCTATGTTTAAATAAAGTTTATTTAAAAGAAAGCGTTTTTCGTTAAATAAAGTTTATTTAAAAAAAAGTGTTTTTCGTTAAATAAAGTTTTTTTTAAACAAAATGGTGGAAATACATATAGGTTTTTTTTTGTTGAAATATTTATTACTACCAAACAAGGCTGACAAACAGAAATTTTTATGCACACAAATGTCTGACTTGACGAGAATCGAACCTACGAGATGTATCATGACATGTAAGATAATCACCGGCCAGTGGTGTGATATCTTCCATGTTCTATAAATCAACATAACCATGAGTGTACGGTACTTCCCAGGTGTTTACTAATGTGTCCTGAACCTCAAAGACTAGGTAAACACAACAAAAATCCAGACCCGAACATTTCGTATAAATTACCAAAACTTTGGCTACCTACAGTAAATCCATTATAATAATTCACTAAGAATTTTGATATCCATCATACATTTCATACAATAACACGTCACAAAAGGGACATGGCCAAGAAATATATCCTGGAGTTAGTGGACAGTGTAATTCAATTTGGTAAATTAGATTTTCCGTCGAGTTACCTGCGTCTTCGCCCCTTCGTATCATGTGATGCTATAAGATAAAAGTTATTATGGACGGCCAATGTTTGGTACAATGTTGGTGACGACTTTACGGGTATTTTTTTATTATGAAAGATGGAAGAGGACGTCATAGCTTATGGATATATTGGGTGGAAATTTGCTTATTTACGAAATATATAAACTATCTGGACATAGGAAGTAAAAGAACACATATTGGCCCTGATTCTGTTGTCTACAACTAAACTAATTTTAGTCTAAAGAACATAAGAAAAGGTTGTAAGAAATGTAGTCCTGTCAAATTAGTCCAATGCTTGTTTTCAATATAAATGTAGTCGCCATCTATCGCGGTTACGTCTAAATACCCGCAAATGAAGACGGCAAAGACTTTTTGACAGCTTTATATGTTATATTCTTTTTCAATAATGTTTTTAAGAAAGAGATGTGATGTGACTAAAATTAGTTTAGTGCGATTTACAACAGAATCGGCACCACTATATGGTTAGCCAAAATAAAAAAGATTTTTTTTTATATTCAAACTCTCTGTAAGACTATGACCTAAAAAAAAATATTCTTCATACTTTGAATATTATCATAGAACTTTTATAGAACCTTTAAAAAGTTCCTATAATTCCTAAAAAAGTTTATAAGAAACATTTGGCAAACATTGGCAATAGGAGGGGCCAAATTAGATTGCTACAAGTGGGGTCAAGCGAGAACGGCACGAAGTGGACAATGTCACGGAGGAAATATGAAATTATATGTGGCTTTCTTAACGTAAACTTATGAAAGGGAATGTTTGTTATGAAACGAATGTCAGTACATTGTCGTTTGAGACGTTGTTGTTGCTTTTTTCACTATGAAGTTTTGTACATTATCCTTTAAAAATTGATATTTCTTTTATGAATTTATAACTAAACTCTAGTGTGGTCATCTCTCTCTTTCTCACTATGTTTGTCTCTTATTACATATTTGGATGGATGTAAAAACAGAACAAAGCCTTGTAATAATTTCTTTAACAATTAAGTTATAAAAAATGGCGAACGCTCACATCGCAAAACAAAATTTACAATCAACGATTTTGTTTTGGTAATAAATTAATCGAAAAATAGGTAAATATTGCAAAAAATACGTTCGCTTTGTCTTTATAATAGGAATGCTGAACTTGGAATTTTCGATATAAGCATATCGAAAGGACGTCAAAACGGTAATAAAAGCCACTCGAGCAATATTCCTGACTAAATATTTTTTTCTATACAGCAGAATTTCCTATGTAATTTCAATAATTTTACAAAAATACAGTCACGTAGCTATTTTATACAATTCAATCTATTGAGAACTTCAGATTTGATGAACTGCATAGGATTTGATTTGATTCATGATTGCATTCAGTAATAATGCACCAAGGGATTCTAAATAGACAACAATAGCATTTTGGTTTTTAACAATATAATAATTCGATAGTGTACGCATACTTTCCACTGATTTGTCAAACAAAACTATTTATTAAAATAAATCAAGAAAAAGATATAATAATATCCTGGGACATTCCTCACACGCTTATCTGATCCCAAACTAAGCAGAGCTTGTACTATGGAAACCAGATAACTGATATAATACAGATACTACTTTTTTTTGTAAATACATACTTAAAATACATAACTACCCAGATTCAGGATATGCAGATATATTCATGCACACAAATGCATGTGTTGTGTGGGAATCGAACCCACGGCCTGCCAAAAGTACCTAAATATTACAAAAGTTTAAAAAGTCGTAGTCGTATCGTGACCGTTCATTGTAAACCAGTCCACCCTCAGCATTTCTAAATCAAAACACGGCCCGTTACCCACGAGAGTGACTTGCGGAAAATTGGAAAACGAAACAAGGTGAAAAATATTATTAAGTGGAGCACTCACCGTTCCCCACTGCACCCCGGGGAGCGGGGAGTGGGAGCTCTTGTCTTCGATACTTTTATTTAGCTCGACCTGTGTATTAAATTGTTTGGATGTTTTATGAACTTTTTATGAACGGTTTATGAACGGTTTCACCTGATACCGAGATTTCCAGCGGGAAGTTGCTTCACGGTACTTTTTAGTATCTACCACTTTAAATTGAAAATCTTGGCAGCTACACTTGATACCCAGGTCCATTCTAGGCGTTAAGTATGTGTTTATTTTAAACTACGTAGTCGTTTAAATTAGAGTCGAACACAAGCATATCAAAGCAAACTTATCCCGTTATTAAACAATATGGTTTAAAACAAACCCAGGTTTTAAAATATCCGCGTCTCTTTTTTATGTGACGTTAGAAAGTGACTGGTTTTAATAAACATGATCACGTTGGCTCGCAGTTGAAAAATAACAACGGACTAGATGACTGAAAAAATCCGTCCGTCATATATATTAAAGACACGTATTTTTTCTTTTCTCAATTAAACAAAAAATACGTAGATATCGTGTGTTCAAGTTCCGCGTGTCGTCACTTTATGGTATTCTAAAGTGACGTCACGAGCTCTCACACCCTAAATTTGACGATTTACCCATGAATCATAGCTATTGTTTTTAATTGCTATAAAACTTCATTTTGTAATTCTCTCAACTCTCAACTCAACAGGGGACTATGTGGGTTCCAAATTAAAATCACTAACCTCAAGCGAATTAAATTAATAACTAAGTTTATCGTGGGTCAAAAAACTTGCAGTACAAAAAAAACTCGTGATGAATAAATAAAACTAAATAATTACTCATTAAACATACATGACCCATGTACATGACTCATTAGGTCTTACGCGCTGGGTATTTTATCACAAGTCTTATGCGGGTCTAAAAGCCAGGAATTCCAACGTTTTAATGACTTGTTTATTTATACCGTATCTGCTATTCGCTTTTATCAGTCTCATAGTTTAATTTAAGTTTCTTTATTGTTTCTAAAAAACCTTTCAACGTATCACGAAGTGTCTTGGAAGAGCGGGATCTCCTAACACAAGCAAATCTTTGCTTAAAAGGAGATTCCAAAAATATATTGTAACCTAACATTATTTATTGGAAATAAATTTATTTATATTATTTATTATCAGTTGACCACTATTTTGAGTGTACTAACATCAATGACATAGTTAGAAAGCTCACAAAATCCTTACTGTAATATTTAATTGGGTTATAATTACTTCTTACTGACAGTTCTATTTATATGCTACCGATGCGATCAAGAGCTGCAATTTGCAAATATGTACACGAATCATTTGGGCTGTATATCCCTGTGGTCATATAAATCGTTGATGGCCAGCCTACTACCACAGAGAGCCAATACACCTCACGTATCATTGACAGTGAATAGAGTCCACAAATCGTCCGGTTAACCGGGCGGTGACCGGCACACAACCGGCTTTTAGCGAAGGTAGGAAGGGAAGTATTAAGTGCGGAGGGACAATCGTTTTTCTTCTAACTAATGTCTCGTACACACGAACGGGGCGTTCAGTGTTTGTTAAAATGTATTTTTATAGGAGTTATTATTAAGTTTGATTACTATGTACTTAATTACTAAAAGCCAGTAGTATGACAAAGTGACTCAAAACTCATTTTTTGAAATTAGTTTTTGCTAAAGCACATAATAACGCTAAAACACGCAACCACCACCCGGTTCGTCATACCTTCACTACAATATAATACTCTGTGCCTTCACTAAGAATATTATTATTACTATTAGCCCCTTTGCACATTTTAAGAAAAATGTCTTGTGTCTTATCAGACATGTCTTATAAGACATTCAGTCGCTCTGGTGGTTATATGAGACCGGGCATATTACAAGAAATGTCTGATCAGACACGTCCATACATTTTATGTCTTGTGTCTGATAAGCCACATTTTCTTATAAAGTGCATAGGCGCTGTAAACCTTGCGAGTATCCATAATTATCGATAATTATATGGAATTCGACATAATTAATCGACAAAAAAAAAGTTACCGAGCCTGCTCACACAGTATCACGAGAATCGGTTGAGAAATGCGACCCGTAGAGGAGAAGACATATGCAAGCATTTTTGCACACGCTGAAATGGAGCCTGACTGAGAAAGCCTTAGTTTCCTTTTTCCTCTATTCTCAGACGGCTGCTACGTCGAACAAGTTCTTCCTGTATTCAATTCACAAACTGAAAAAGATAAAATAAACATGTTATTAAAAACGTAGCTAATTTAAAGTTGAGTATAATTTTGTCAATGTATGTCAACTTATCCAAATGTTATTGCTCTACTAACCCAAATTATATTCGATAAAGATGCCTCGGTTTAACAATATATTTGATTTATCTTAAAGAATATTATAGTAAACGCACAACAATCACATACTCCAGCTGGCAATGTGTCAGCGGGGTTTCTTTCACGGTCGATCAACTGCTCACAGCGCTGCCCGGTGCCCACCTCGCTTCACCTCTTTATAGCCGCGTGGCCGGGACTCTGATAGTACCAATTACCGCCGAACCATTGATGATACAGTGTGGATGAGCCTTAAATATATGAAATTTTCAATAGGCTACTTTCCTGAAAAAAACTAATTAGTCCGTCATTTACATTATCAAAAAATATTAGATACGTATTTTTTCATTTGTCAATTAAACAAAAAAATACGAAGATATCGTGTGTTGAAGTTTCGCGTGACGTCACGGTGTGGTACACTTTTTAGTAACAAGTGACGTCACGAGCCCCCACTCCCGAACTTAGTCGCGCTTTATCTTCGTCAAATTGTTAATGATTTGGCATAGCAAAAAATACATGTACAATATTTTTTGATAATCTAACTGACGGACTAATTAGAATTATTATATTTTTACCGGTTTAGGAGTGAAACTTGTATAACCTAAGGCGGTTAACACACTGCCCCGCACCACGCAGCGTAGTGCGTGAATGCGTCTTTTAACGTTGCTTGTATCTCCGTTTGTATAGAAAACGAGCACAATTCAACACACTGAAAATGCATCTACGCGCGAACGCGCGTAGATGCATTTGTAGATGCAGGCGCGATTTGTATGAACATGCAGATCACGCGCCTACATGCGTCTCGTAGTAGGTGCGTGTGACGCATCTACGCGCGTACTTGCGTGGCAGTGTGATAATCGCCTTACTCTAAAAGACTTTTATTTTCTTATATTATGACTAAGGAAGAAAATGACGACTAAGTCGTCCTATTTTAAATTAGGTAACATGTAGTTAATCTATTTTAAACTGACAGGGTTACATTAGTATGTAAGATTGTTAGGCCCACTTGCGTCGACCAGGGTTAAAATTAAACCATTGAGCTCGTACGTAATTTCAATTGCGTCAAAAGCTAGGTTAATAACGTACCATCGGTTTATGTAACTTCGGGTTAAATGGTTAAAATTTTAACTCAGATTGGCCACCAGTTGTCTTCTGCGGTTTGAAACACGTTCCCATGGTAGAAAGTAGCTTATGTGTTCCTAATTTCAGAAGGAACGCTTGTGGCGTCAAGAAGGTCACAATCACAGATCGATCTCTGTGGTAACAATCAAAGATCGATCTCTGTGGTAACAATCAAAGCCACTTTAGTATTTATAAAGAAGGTATTCAATAGTATTTAATATTACAATGAGTAAGTAAAATTATTTGAAATATAAGTATATTGTGAGCAACACCAAAAATACTTGAACGTGACCGTTCAAGTTTTATTAACCCTCGCAGTTTCACCCGCATACGGTTTTTTTTTGCGCAAAGCCCTAATTCTAGTCTAAAATAAAATTATTCTAAGTTACTCCTTATAACAGTTATCTGCCAAGTGCCGTCAAAATCGGTCCAGCCGTTTCAGAGATTAGCCGGAACAAACAAATACAACATTTTTTTTTAATACCTACCGTACATTTGTGTACTTTCATAAATGCATAACTGACATTTCAATTTGTTTTCTTTCAAACCATTAATAATAATGTTTTGTCAGATTATTTTATATAAAAATAAATAAATAAACATACTCAGGCATGTCTTCTCTATTATAGCCAACGTGCAAGCGATATACGGCGGTCGGTCAGTCCCTTAGACTTTGTTACCTCTGTCGGGAAATTGCTTCGCATATACTATATGTATATCGATGTAGTAGATTTTACTGAAACATTGTAATAGTCGCGTGACTGTTACCACACCTTAGGCACTTCATACAAACGGATTTACTGCTTTGTATCACACACACACACACACACACACACACATGCAATTTTCCATAAATTAGAAGAGTAAAGAAGATACTTTAGTCCCATTTCAATCACTCACAGTTTTTCGGTCATCGAGGAAAAATCCCTTAGAGTAGAATACAGAACAATCAAATTCCGAAACTAGTCAGTGATTTTGAACAGTAAGGACCAATCACTGCATCGTGTGTTTTAGACTTGGCCAATCAGAGTGCATGCGTCCTTATCTTAACCAATCAACGCGCATTGTCGGCGGTGGGAAATTGGCGGAATATATTTCAACCAAAATGAACGCCATTGCGGTTTTTTGGGTTAGCCAAATCCCTCAAGACAATGTTTTTTTGTTTTACTGTGTTTGACCGAAGTCTCACCATGTTAAGTGATGATTGGCCGAAGGAAAGAAGCCTAGAAGGAACTGGCTCTCAAGTGCCGCTGTCGGAACACACCGATAGGTGCTTGGCAACGGATTTTCATCTTGAGAACTTGAGCCAACCAGGCGGGTACTACAAAGTACCCTACCACCGTGCTCACAATGTTTTTCCTTCACCGAAAGCTCATGCTCGGTGTAGGATTCGAACCCGGGATCTTCGTCTCGGCATCCGACATAACTACCAAAGAGCTATCGTCGCGGCGTCGCCTTAAAAATGGTGAGATGACTGGCTTTTATAAAAAAAAACCTACCAATTTACCAAATAGGTATGTCCTAATACTAATTCGGTGTCGTACATAACATGACAAAGATAACAAGGTACAAAAAAGAGAACGGTTCAATCAATGTCGACCTCTGATGGATCGTGTTAATTATCTAATGTTTGTTACCTCATCTATGTGGAACGATCCCTTGAGACCTGTCCTACCTAGTTATACCTATAGCTATAAGGTAATTAGGTAATATACTACATTTTAGTAAGTGAATATGTAAATAACTGCATATCCTTCAAACTGAATAATTTTAAGAGAGGGAGAGCACAGCATTTTTTGCTCAAAAAGCAGTTTGACTGCAAGTACCTTACAGAACACCGCGTTGTATTCCGGCTTTTTTTTGTTTTTATTTTTTCATGACCCTGGATACAATGTCCTTCAGTTGCACACATTTTATTTATAATATTACTTTCATATAGTCCGCACATTAAATTTCACATAGTCCGCATTGTCAGTCACCGTCCAGTCATGTTTTAGTAAAATGGTGGTCATTGTACTAAAACTTTTCACATACTTTTTGAGTCAACTTGTACGACACGATACACATAATTCATTTCATTTCACTTCACTGGTGCACATGGATTGATCTTTATTGGATAAAATACCACCGATAATATGCAATAAAACTCAAAATACACGAATTTATGAAAATGCAACGTCACACAGCAAGTTCCCGCCAAAAGTCCCTTGTGTTCCTGCGCGTAAGTAAGGTTGCCAGAGCTCTGAAATAAAGAAATATAACGTCGTATAAGAAATGGAAGAGACTAATTTCTATTTCATACAATCGAACTGTCAAAATGATGTTAGTATTTGGCCTAAAGCCTTAGTAAAGAACTTGATTGAAGGCTAAGTCTGACTCGCCCTTGGCCAGTTTTTTAACCGAAATAGAGCCAGCCAAATCAGGTGGGCATTTGAACAATAAAATTGCCAAATTTTCAGCCAATATCTTCAATCTGTCTTTCAATCTACATCTGCCAATATAAATTGATTCGTTCCCGCATATTGTCTCAACATTTAACGGTAAGTCGATCCGGTAAGAAACCGGATAGCACCTTTTACCGCCGGCAAACAGTGTTCAGGTGTTTGACTTGTTTCGCTTAGGGTGGGTATTATTTGTTTTAATGGAAAAACTGTAATGGGTCTCTGTGGATTTCTTTTGTTTATCTTTTATTTTCTTGTTTGGATTGTGATCCACAAAAAAAAACTTTGCTGAGTTTCTTGCCAGAGTCTTCTCAGTTTAAGTGTATTTCGAACCGGTGGTAAATTCAACTGTATGTACAACTTAACGTTCCTAAGTGCGAGCTTTCGGTGAAGGAAAGCATCGTGAGGAAACCAAAGCACGGTGGTAGGGTACTATGCAGTACCCGCCTGGCTGGCTACCACCCTCCAGTTGAAAATCTGTCGCCAAGCAGCTATCGGTGTGTTCCGACAGTTGTACTTGAGAGCCATGTTCCTTGTAGGCTTTATGTGCTTACCACTTTCGGCCACATCATCACTTACCATGATGAGATTGCGGTCAAATACAGGCCTATAAACAGTAAAAAAAACGTGATTTTTCACGTAGTCAACGTCACGGAGTTTCGGTAAAATTTGTACATTGTAGTTAAGAGGTGATATAAAAAAGATTCAAGAATCAAGCTTTACTCCAACTTAGAATCAACATCATCATCATCATCAGCCTATAATGTCCCACTGCTGAGCACAGGCCTCTTTTCACCAATGGGGGTGAAAGGGAATGGGCAATACTCCACCACGCATGCCCACTGCGGATCGGTGGAGATAGGCTAGTGGTCAACCTACTGTTGGAATGTTTCAAGACGCCTAGGAGGCATCCAACTAGCTTAACGACTATCACAATTAAGTGACAACCGGGACCAACGGCTTTACGTGCCTTCCGATGCACGGAAATGCTCGATTTGAAATACTACTAGGCGGTCACCCATCCAGGTTCCGACCACGACGGTGGTAGCTTAACTTTGCCGATCGATTAAGAACGGCTAATCATGCTACACCACGAGCGCTTCAACTCAGAATAACTGAACACTTACAATAATTCGATAAAACTATTTGACTAGAAAATATACTTAAAAGACGCCTTCATTTTAAATTGTAGCTTTTTTTTTTGTAAATAAGTGCATATTAACTATGATAAGATCAAATAACAACTCTAAAATAACTACAATTTTCATCAAAGGACTTCTAAATGACTACATAACATAACAAACGAAGTGCGCCCGTGACTCGAGAGCAATTTCGGGGCAATTTCTTTCAATCGCTCACCCATTTACCACTCTTGCTAAGTAAAGGTGTAGCGTTGAAGGCACGTACGGAACCCATAATGGTAGATTATTGCAGGTAATCTGTGGGCACTTATTGTGGGCTTATGTGGGGTTGGGAGTTGACGTTCTTGGACTGATTTCGTGTTATGAGGTACGGAGCTTAAAAAGGATTTATTTGAGAACTTAGTACTAACAAAATAAAGAAATAAAATCCTGGCACATTTCCACACACAACTGTTTGATCCCAAACTAAGTAGAACTTGTGCTATCGAAACCAGATAATTGATATACTTCATACATAATAACCCCGACTCAAGACATGCAGACATGTTCACATGCAAATGTACAGTCGCGGTCTGAAAAATTTTATCACATTTCAAACTCAATTCCATCTCATACCGTGCGCAATAAGGTCTTATAAGTCATATCAACAAACATATTACATTTTAAAATTGTGAAATGTTTTTTTATGTATCGGACATAGCAAAGCTGTCAATGACTTTTTGATTATGTAAACTCATTTAATCAAATGTTTTTTTTTATTATATTATGATATTGTCAATCGAATTCAATACTTAGTTTAATACCTCTTTGAATTGTTTTTCATGTCAAATACAATCCACGTCTATCAATAGTAATTTTATTTCCAGTCAACCTTATGCAACAGAAATGTGCAAGCGATTATAGACCGTAAGGTGGTAAACATTTTTAGTCCGCGACTGTGTGTCGTAGATGGTAATCGTACCCATGATCTGCAACAACAAATATGGCGGTTTTTTTTTTTTTTTTTTTTTTATTGTTTATAGACCTGTGTTTGACCGCAATCTCACTATGGTAAGTGATGATGCGGCCGATGGTGGTAAGCACACAAAGCCTAGAAGGAACTGGCTCTCAAGTGCAGTCTCAAGGGCTGGTTATAGAAATACGTCCAATAAATAGAGTCAGTAAGTTGGAGTGGTAAAGAGTAGTGGTAAATGCCGAGTGGGGGGACACCAGGACGACTTAGCAGGACGCATGTACCAGGAAGAAGAACTTCCCTATTGTATCGTACTAGTTGCACGCAGCAGATTTTTTTTTTATAAGACGGAGTCGGTATACAATCTTATGTACGGCCCCCTGATGGTAAGCGGTTGCCGAAGACATATATACGCATGCAACATACTTCCTTCCCCCTTCCTCAATGAGGACTTTCGTGCAGTACACCCAACATAACATAAAGTTATTTGACTGCAGTATTCTATAAGGTGGAGGGACTTCCCAGGTCGTGCTTGTCTTTGAACGAATATACAGTACACACTACGTTTCTTAAAATCCTCAATCCAGGCATAATTTCTACACTATTTTTACCAACGCAATTAAATCTACCCATCCACCAGTTTTCATAAATTTCGGTCACTTAGCCATGAAATAGTATAGTATAGTCTTAAAAATATCGATGTAATTAAATTAGTTTATTCATCGCAAAATTATCAACGTTCAAAAACAACGTTCAATTTGAAATTAATTATTTCACGCTGAAAATATTGTCAACGTTTATAAGAACGGTACTGTTAATGTTACCAATTGTTATTTGCGATTGCGCCAGTGGAATTTCAACTGTATAGGGCAGTAATAAAGATGATGTAATGTGTACAGGTGGTGGTGTTTTAGCTGGGACTCCTAGTGGAAATATCTTGAAGGTTCGTGACGTTTAATCTTGCGTACAACGCGGCGGCCGCGCGTATCACTCGCCGTTTGGTCTAGTGATGGCTTTATATCGATAAAGTTAATTATTTAAATAAATATTAAAGTTTTGTATAGTTTTTTTTACTAGTTTCACCAAATAATTTACCATAACGAATCAACATCAAAATCAAAAAGTCATTTTTTCAGTTTAGGCCCTAGTAAGGCACTTATGAACGTTAAATTGGTACATACAGTTGAATTTACCACCGGTTCGGAATACACTTAAACTGAGAAGACTCCGGCAAGAAACTCAGCAAGGTTTTTTTTGTGGAATCTACATAAATTGTGTGTACATAGGAGACAATCTAGAACTACTGCACTGATTCCACTAATTGAAAGCAATACTATCTACATGCTTATTTCACACCGACAGCATCCTAATCCTATCCTAATTTATTATAAATGCGGAAGTGAGGTTGTTTGTTTGTTACGCCTTCACGCCTCAACTACTCAACGGATCATCATGAAATTTTGCGTGCAGATAGCCTATGGTATGGTATGGTATAGTATGGTATGATATAGTATGGAGAGGTATGGATGGAAACCGCAGGGGACAGCTAGTACCTGATAAATGTCAATGCTTCTTAGAATTTTCATGAGTAAGTTAATTTTATATTAGAGGAACCCAATTCGATGAAAAAAATTTCACGTGTCAATTCACTTTCAAGTTATAATCATTACAACCTATCGTAGCGACACTGAAAAGGATAAACAATAGAATATAAATATGAGCTTATTATATTAGGTTAAATTAAAACTACCTATCTAACATAAAAAATACGCTCAATATTGAAAAAACAAATAAAGAGATCTAAGATCGTAAAAATAATTTTAGTCACTAACAATCTATAATTTTTGGCGCTCTATTTTCAAAATAAGATTAAAGATTTCTATTGTACAAAATACTCATCGATAACCTTCATCAAATTCTATCGACAACCAAAACCATCGACACACCCACACCCTGACGCAGCGTCTGCAGAAATTCAATTAACATTACCTCCAGTCGCATGCACCTTTATTTCCGTTCGGAGTCACTTAGCCCTCCCCTTACCCCCTCCCCCACCAATAGGGGGTCTCTAAGACGGCAGTAATGAGGTCCGGTGATCGTTTAGTTTGGAGGTAATGGTTTACGTGAGCTCCAGAGTTTTTCGCCTCAAGTGACCGCGTAAAATAAAATGAGTATGGATTATAGATGGATAGTGCCTAGTTCTGCCTGCGGTTTTACACGTGTTTTAGAGGATTTTTTGGTGTGTGGTTTGGATTCGGCCAAGCCACATATTTTGACTAGAGTTTGTGAAGTTAGGGCTTAAAGAGTTAGGGCGTGTAGAGTTATATCTGACTGCTATTAGTCGGTAACCTATGTAATCTGCTGCTAAAGATATATTTTTACCCTAGTTAAGTATTAGTAAGTAATCAGTTAGTTTATGTGTTATACCTACAATGATAAGCAAGCTGTGTCTACGTCAAGAAGAGTACATTTAAGCCCTTTTTTTATTAGTATGCCTTACAGAATGAGTTTTTATGTACTCAGTTCTGTAGTATAAAAAAAAACAAAATCCAAATAATAAAAAAAAAGGTTGGCTCTACATGAGATCTGATAACTTTTTGAAAATGCGAGCCATATGGTCTCGTCTTGGCAACATTTTACATAAAAATGTTTTTGGTGGGATATACCTTTTCCGTTACTCGTTGTACAATACGTGCCACTAAAAGATGAGACTTGACACAAACTTCTTAGCAAAAACATCCTTTTACATATAACCATGTAGCAAACCAATGTCCCGCAAAAACATCCCCTGACGTAGATGGATGGACGTCACGATTATCAGAACAGATTGCGGATCTTCAAGGTATGGGCATTATCTGATAGTGGGTGAAGGGCGCCGGGACGTGTAATGGGAAACCCTCACTCACGGGTATCGTTGTTGTTTTATTTGTTCTAGGTAAGGTAGTACGAAAATGAAAACAGTTTTGATGACACTACAAAGAGTTTTGGAAGGGCTGCGATGGTGCCTTTGCTATGCTGCTGTGTAGCAGAAGAATTCTTTGTTTTCTACTCATATAATATCCAAGAGCTACCTATACATAGATTAAAATTATTGTAAAACAGAAGTTATGCAAGAAACTGTACTATAAAGTTACTAATTTTGAAGATGATGATATAATGCGAGCAATACTTCTTCTAAGAGTGGACTTGGTGAGTTTCTTGCCGGAGTCTTCTCAGTTCAAGTTATATTTGGAACCGGTGTAGAGTCATTTTGTTAACGTCCATAAGTGTCTTATTAGGGCCTCAATTGAATAAATAATTTGTTTTTTTTTTTTATCTTTACTTAATTTAAATTAACGGTATTGCTATGCTAACTTGTGACTTATAAACACTCCATATATTGCATTGCAAGATACGACTTTGAGCCACTTAGAGAGTTTGTTTCAAATTCTTAATAAGATAAGCGAAACGTATATAGCTTTTAATGATACGCTTGCGTGTCCATACAATACGATACAAGCGATTACAGTGTCTTTGGGTAGCAAAGATTTAAAGACAAACTAGAAAAGTAAGATAGCCGACCGTGACAATTTTTTACTCATACAGGATTTTTTAAGTCAAACTTTAGCTTATTAGCAGGAGATAAAAGTGACTTGTTTATTAAGAGACGAGGGGGAGAATGTTAAAGATGGATCATAATGTCATACATAACATAGAACAAAAATTTAATATGCATTACTAATATTACCTAAATTCAAAATATCAAAACAATAAAGTACATTACTGAAAAGCGCAGGAAAACACGATATGTTTCCCTCGGACGGGACGCGCTACTGATGTAATGTAAATAGCTCAATAATTCATCGATATTCTCGAGACGCCAGACTGCATAACTCAACGTGTGTTCACTAGGGTATTATATTTATCGATGTTTTATTTTATCGATGTAAATATGAAATAAAGTTTAAACTATTTTCAATAGGGTGTCACAATGGAAATGGATTTTTAATAAAAAATTAAGTACATAAAAGACAGTGTATATTTATCTGATAAAGTACCGACACTACAAAGAAACCATTATTATAAAACTAGTTACAAAGGCTTAAGACTTAAGCTTATTATTTAAAATAATGGATGAAAAACAATCAATTATGAAACTTTTCATACATTACCAAGCTTATTGTGGCATTGCTGTTTTTTTATCTGATTTAATAGGCTTTGTCGCTTATGCGATTATGTCACCCGAGTAATTACAATACATAATCGTTTCAATCAACCACACTAATTTCTAATAATGAATTTATAAAATGCCTTGGCAGGACCTGAGGTCAGCCAGAGCGCTGTTATATGCTCCAATATTTTTAATTCGAACTGTTCTGATAGATGTATGTTATTTTATACTATTTTATATGTAATTTATGATTAATTCTTTCAAAAAAATGCCGTCATCTCAGTTGAATGCTGATTTCAGAACAAATTTTAACTAAAGTAACTCTGATCTACTTAGTAGGGTTGGAAAAAATGCTGTGAATTTCAATATCGATAACATTCATATATGACAGAGCCCATCACTAGCATAGCACACGGGTACGTGACAAATGTTATGGAGTCACTGGACCCAATGCAACTTCAGTTTGTCTCTAAACACACAATTTCACTCTTATTTCGGTAACTAATGTACCGACTTGAGACTCATTTTTACTATAATAATACGACACATATTTTATTCGCTTGTTGTAGTGTACTGTGGGTGTGTCAGTCGCCTTATGATATTTATTTACTTGGTTTGGTTTACTTGGATACAATATTGCTTTGGTCTTCAATAAGCTAACAGCTTATTGCTTGTTTTGAAAAGAGTAATTACTGAGTTTATTGCCGGCTCTTCTTAGCAAATGCAACCTTCCGAACCGGTATTAGAGTATTAGAGTCAGACTTTTCATAAGTGCCTGCGAAGGTCTATTCGAATAAATGATTTTGAATTTGAATTGAATTGTAAGAAATATATCATTATGTAATTTTATATAACACGGTTCTATGTTTTTTATATAATTTTTGATAATGTGCACAGTATTTTTCACAAAGAATCAAGTTAAGTAATAAATCAGTATAATGAAACACCTTAATCTTTCCAGAATCTCGTTGTAGAAAGACGAGATATTGCAATATTAATTACTTAATTTAGGGTTACTTCACACCTTTATATTTTAGCCGCTGCATCTTTTAAATATTGCTGCGATGCAATAGTTAGGTATTTTATTAAAAATATTAAATTAAATCCATATAAATAAAAATCGTTTACAACATGTATGACGGAGCATAATTTGAGAACAGCTCGACCGATTTTGCTGTTTTTTTTTGCGTTTGTAATTGTCAGGATGTTTGTATGAAAGACATTTTTCGGAAAATCCACCGGAAAAGTCGGAAATTTCACCCGGATGACGCCGGGCACGAAATTTATACAATAATGGTAACAATTTAATGGATGTGGTAAGTTCAGTGACATAAAAAAGGCATTGCAGAGTACACCCGGGCATTAACTTAAAAATTTCCATAAGAGAGAAAAAAGCAAATCATGTTATTTTAAACAAACAATACATATTTATAATTTTGAGCTCTATCATAAAACACGTTTATCTGATATTAAACCATTAGAGTCAACACTTAATTAACCAATCTAAACCCAAGGACACTCTTAATCAAATTGATGTTCTATTTCCCAAAAACTAATTTTACAAGAACCAACATACACACGCTATTAAAACAGCTGCGGTTCCCGCCTATGTATCTAGCAGGCCTTTACAGCCCCCGCCTCAGTTTTCAGTGACGGCAGCAGATTTCTGAGCACAGTACGACTGCTCTTAATTAATTGGCTTGCATTCGTTTGCATGAATTACTTCAGGTATCCGAGCTCACCCTTCCACCATTTTTTACCACCGCTTTTGTAAAGCTTGCGATGGCGTTTTCAAAGGATTTCAGTTGTTTAGATTTAAGATACAGTTTTTGGATAAATACCGACCTATGAAGATTATACCCTTGTGTAATGCTTTATGACTAAAAAGTCACATTCAAGATTTGTAAATTTTTGAAGTGAAAACTTTTTTGTGATGGGTATTGCGTGAACATGGCTTAAAATATAACGTGAGGAAAAGCGAGTTCATGGTTTTTAAATCCGGTAGCAAATGTCCAGCAGTTGTGCCTCCCATTAAGCTTGATAATGTGCCCTTGAAGCGGGTGCAACAATTCAAATATTTAGGACATATTGTAACCGATGACCTGAAGGACGATATGGATATTGAACGCGAGCGGAGGGCGTTGTCGGTAAGAGCGAACATGATAGCCCGCAGGTTTGCTCGTTGCTCAAATGAGGTAAAAATAACTCTTTTTCGAGCCTATTGTACATCTTTTTACACGAGCAGCCTGTGGGTTCGCTATACGCAAAAATCGTACAATGCCATTCGCGTTCAATATAATAATGCATTCAGGGCACTGTTTTGGCTGCCACGCTTCAGTAGCGCGTCGGAGATGTTCGCTGAGGCAAGGGTAGACTGTTTTTATGCTACGATGCGGAGGAGGGCAGCCTCGATCGCGTGCAGAGTGCGTGGCAGCCGGAACAGCCTCCTGGGTGTGATTGCGAATCGTGTCGACGGCCCGCTTCTGAGACACTGGATGTCGCTACATGCACCAGTGTCTCAGGAGCGAGTCCGGCTATTTATTTTTTATTTTGTGGAATTATTATAAACATTATTACTAACATAGTATATTAAGTCAGATTGTTACTAACAAAATAATATGGATGATTAATTATTATGTCCGAAATAAATGAATTTATTATTATATTATTATTGCGTCAGGTCACGGGACCCTTATCGAAAACTCGTAAGACGGAGGGAGAGTAGGAGAGGAAGTATCCCCCTCTCTTTCTACCGTGCGGCGAAAATGTATGCCTGCGCCTGCTGTTACGTTTAAGCGGCGCAGGGCTCTTGCGCGAATGTTCGTGTGTGTTTATGGATGGAAGTTGATTTTTCTGAGAGATAAACTTTTTAATGTAAAATAATTGTAATAGTTCTGAAGTGTAATTTTTTTTATTTAATATAAATTGTCATTGTATTTTACCACATAAATGATAGTACTTTTATATTGATAATTAAAGCAATTTTGCAAGCAAAATATCAAAAATGCACAACGTTAATATTCAAGTTTTCACTTCTGCCGGTACTCCCGGAGTGCAACCCGTTGTTTTTTTTTTTCTAGAAGATCTTTAGTAAACTTTTAAAGGAGCACGGCCATTTACACAAAGTTTTAAGCTCGCAATTCCATTACAAAAACTTAGAGTCACATAAGTGAATAGTAAACTACACAACAGCGTAGTGTTCCCAAACTTGGACGCTACGCAAACTGCGGGAGAAGCCGCAAGTCGCCGGATCGCACCGGATCAGGTGAACCGGATTATTCCGGTTCACGGCGGTCCAAACCGGATCAAACACGATTTTAGACTTACGGGGTAAGGTCTGGGAGCTTATGTGAAGGAAGGTACGGCGATTGTGTAGTGATACGTTATTTTAGAAAGCAGATTAATGGATTAGTGATATATAAAAGTATATAATCAATTTGTATACTTTCTTAAGTACTTTGAATTAAGGCATCCAATATGTTGCATAATAATTTCGGAAGGTATTTGATTCACTTCCAGGTAAATTAACAAGCTATTTTTAATTCTCCACATTTTTCGGAAATTTTTATAATGTGTTGTTTATAAGCTTGTGATTTTGACAACAGAAATGGCTTTATGTCACAGACATAAATCTAAATAGATACCGCATGATGTCCCTCCATCCGTATGAAAACCAAACGTGTAACTTTTTTTGTACCTACCATAATGTCACAAGATTGATTTAGTCAGGCTGGCAATAGATTTTTAACGTGAAAATGAAGCTATCTTATTTGTCAGCTAAACATATCCCTCGCAACACATCTCTGTTGGACGTTCAGCCTTATACGAGTTCCCTGTCCGTGCGAAACAGTTTCAAAAGAACCACATTCGGCGCCAATTGTTGCACAGATTTTGACACGCGAAGTACATACACTTGCGGCATCTATTTAGATGTATATCTGTGCTTTATGTCTATATTGACACCAGTTTACTATCAAGCAATTATTATAACTACTATAATATTTTTTGTTTAAAAAGTAACTGCTTCGTAATCTAAATGTATGCAATATCTCGTTCACTTAATTCTCAAGTTCCACGGATACCAAAGGCTCCTGAGGTAGTGCTGGTACTACAACGGTCGGAATCATCTGTCAGGCCCAGGGGCGAACTGTCACAAGTTCACAAACTTGTTTGTTGCCGAATTTCCATCTGAGTTTGTATTAACACCTGTACCATGAATAGGGTTTGCACGAATAAGAAAAACTGAGCGATTTTTTCCATGCATTTGTTTATTTTGATTAGTAGTTCAACCGCAGCCTTCAAATTCACCAAAACCTTAAAGGACACTAAAAATAAATAAATAAATTGATTAGCACAAAAGTATTGAAATTTGACATAAATGAAAAGTTCGAAGTGGTATTTTTATTTATTTTTTCAATTTGAATTGGTTTTCGAATTAGGTTTTTTTTTTATTAATTAACTTATATTTAGGGTTAACCCAAAAGGCAAAACGGTTACTTGTTGTTAATTTGCTGTTTGTCTGCCCGTCCGTATGTCACGGGTCTTATCTCGTACACAGAATAACAGTTGACACAGAATTGAATTTGGAACCCTAATAAAACGAGACCTTTCTCGCACTTGCCTGGATTTTTGACAATTTAAACAATCACATTTTGTTGCACACAGCAGTTGCATTATAGGAAGCGACAACCCTAACTCTGTTGTACTAAGTTGTATCTCTTGTTTTCTTCTTCGTTCATAATATAAGTACAGTCAAAGTGACAAGTTGTTTGAAGCAAGAAGAAAATTATGGACATTCATTTTAGAAATAAAGGTCTTAAACCATTAGAGTCAACACTTAATTAACCAATCTAAACCCAAGGACACTCTTAATCAAATTGATGTTCTATTTCCCAAAAACTAATTTTACAAGAACCAACATACACACGCTATTAAAACAGCTGCGGTTCCCGCCTATGTATCTAGCAGGCCTTTACAGCCCCCGCCTCAGTTTTCAGTGACGGCAGCAGATTTCTGAGCACAGTACGACTGCTCTTAATTAATTGGCTTGCATTCGTTTGCATGAATTACTTCAGGTATCCGAGCTCACCCTTCCACCATTTTTTACCACCGCTTTTGTAAAGCTTGCGATGGCGTTTTCAAAGGATTTCAGTTGTTTAGATTTAAGATACAGTTTTTGGATAAATACCGACCTATGAAGATTATACCCTTGTGTAATGCTTTATGACTAAAAAGTCACATTCAAGATTTGTAAATTTTTGAAGTGAAAACTTTTTTGTGATGGGTATTGCGTGAACATGGCTTAAAATATAACGTGAGGAAAAGCGAGTTCATGGTTTTTAAATCCGGTAGCAAATGTCCAGCAGTTGTGCCTCCCATTAAGCTTGATAATGTGCCCTTGAAGCGGGTGCAACAATTCAAATATTTAGGACATATTGTAACCGATGACCTGAAGGACGATATGGATATTGAACGCGAGCGGAGGGCGTTGTCGGTAAGAGCGAACATGATAGCCCGCAGGTTTGCTCGTTGCTCAAATGAGGTAAAAATAACTCTTTTTCGAGCCTATTGTACATCTTTTTACACGAGCAGCCTGTGGGTTCGCTATACGCAAAAATCGTACAATGCCATTCGCGTTCAATATAATAATGCATTCAGGGCACTGTTTTGGCTGCCACGCTTCAGTAGCGCGTCGGAGATGTTCGCTGAGGCAAGGGTAGACTGTTTTTATGCTACGATGCGGAGGAGGGCAGCCTCGATCGCGTGCAGAGTGCGTGGCAGCCGGAACAGCCTCCTGGGTGTGATTGCGAATCGTGTCGACGGCCCGCTTCTGAGACACTGGATGTCGCTACATGCACCAGTGTCTCAGGAGCGAGTCCGGCTATTTATTTTTTATTTTGTGGAATTATTATAAACATTATTACTAACATAGTATATTAAGTCAGATTGTTACTAACAAAATAATATGGATGATTAATTATTATGTCCGAAATAAATGAATTTATTATTATATTATTATTGCGTCAGGTCACGGGACCCTTATCGAAAACTCGTAAGACGGAGGGAGAGTAGGAGAGGAAGTATCCCCCTCTCTTTCTACCGTGCGGCGAAAATGTATGCCTGCGCCTGCTGTTACGTTTAAGCGGCGCAGGGCTCTTGCGCGAATGTTCGTGTGTGTTTATGGATGGAAGTTGATTTTTCTGAGAGATAAACTTTTTAATGTAAAATAATTGTAATAGTTCTGAAGTGTAAATTTTTTTATTTAATATAAATTGTCATTGTATTTTACCACATAAATGATAGTACTTTTATATTGATAATTAAAGCAATTTTGCAAGCAAAATATCAAAAATGCACAACGTTAATATTCAAGTTTTCACTTCTGCCGGTACTCCCGGAGTGCAACCCGTTGTTTTTTTTTTTCTAGAAGATCTTTAGTAAACTTTTAAAGGAGCACGGCCATTTACACAAAGTTTTAAGCTCGCAATTCCATTACAAAAACTTAGAGTCACATAAGTGAATAGTAAACTACACAACAGCGTAGTGTTCCCAAACTTGGACGCTACGCAAACTGCGGGAGAAGCCGCAAGTCGCCGGATCGCACCGGATCAGGTGAACCGGATTATTCCGGTTCACGGCGGTCCAAACCGGATCAAACACGATTTTAGACTTACGGGGTAAGGTCTGGGAGCTTATGTGAAGGAAGGTACGGCGATTGTGTAGTGATACGTTATTTTAGAAAGCAGATTAATGGATTAGTGATATATAAAAGTATATAATCAATTTGTATACTTTCTTAAGTACTTTGAATTAAGGCATCCAATATGTTGCATAATAATTTCGGAAGGTATTTGATTCACTTCCAGGTAAATTAACAAGCTATTTTTAATTCTCCACATTTTTCGGAAATTTTTATAATGTGTTGTTTATAAGCTTGTGATTTTGACAACAGAAATGGCTTTATGTCACAGACATAAATCTAAATAGATACCGCATGATGTCCCTCCATCCGTATGAAAACCAAACGTGTAACTTTTTTTGTACCTACCATAATGTCACAAGATTGATTTAGTCAGGCTGGCAATAGATTTTTAACGTGAAAATGAAGCTATCTTATTTGTCAGCTAAACATATCCCTCGCAACACATCTCTGTTGGACGTTCAGCCTTATACGAGTTCCCTGTCCGTGCGAAACAGTTTCAAAAGAACCACATTCGGCGCCAATTGTTGCACAGATTTTGACACGCGAAGTACATACACTTGCGGCATCTATTTAGATGTATATCTGTGCTTTATGTCTATATTGACACCAGTTTACTATCAAGCAATTATTATAACTACTATAATATTTTTTGTTTAAAAAGTAACTGCTTCGTAATCTAAATGTATGCAATATCTCGTTCACTTAATTCTCAAGTTCCACGGATACCAAAGGCTCCTGAGGTAGTGCTGGTACTACAACGGTCGGAATCATCTGTCAGGCCCAGGGGCGAACTGTCACAAGTTCACAAACTTGTTTGTTGCCGAATTTCCATCTGAGTTTGTATTAACACCTGTACCATGAATAGGGTTTGCACGAATAAGAAAAACTGAGCGATTTTTTCCATGCATTTGTTTATTTTGATTAGTAGTTCAACCGCAGCCTTCAAATTCACCAAAACCTTAAAGGACACTAAAAATAAATAAATAAATTGATTAGCACAAAAGTATTGAAATTTGACATAAATGAAAAGTTCGAAGTGGTATTTTTATTTATTTTTTCAATTTGAATTGGTTTTCGAATTAGGTTTTTTTTTTATTAATTAACTTATATTTAGGGTTAACCCAAAAGGCAAAACGGTTACTTGTTGTTAATTTGCTGTTTGTCTGCCCGTCCGTATGTCACGGGTCTTATCTCGTACACAGAATAACAGTTGACACAGAATTGAATTTGGAACCCTAATAAAACGAGACCTTTCTCGCACTTGCCTGGATTTTTGACAATTTAAACAATCACATTTTGTTGCACACAGCAGTTGCATTATAGGAAGCGACAACCCTAACTCTGTTGTACTAAGTTGTATCTCTTGTTTTCTTCTTCGTTCATAATATAAGTACAGTCAAAGTGACAAGTTGTTTGAAGCAAGAAGAAAATTATGGACATTCATTTTAGAAATAAAGGTCTTATATGAATATCAATGTACCTCCGACTACATTAAACCTACACTAAAATACATAATAATATGAATAATTAACCGACTTCAAAAAAAGGAGGGCGTTCTCAATTCGGTTGTATAAAGTGTTTTTTTTTTGTTTGTTACCTCATAACTCCGTCATTTATTAACCGATTTGGAAAATTTCTCTTTTTAATTGAAAGGGTATACTTCCCGTTTGGTCCCATTGTCATCAGATCTGGATTTGATTACTTCTTAGTGTACTTTGAAGTCGGTTTAAGTTTTTTGTAAAACAGTCCAATTATTTATGTCCGAGAAGTGCTATTACTGTGATTAAAGGGGACACAATTATCAATGACTATTGTATTCCGTTTGTATTGAGATCTCTGCTTTTGTTTCCGGGAATAATAGTCGAAAAGAAACCTAGGTAGAAAATATGCACCGAAGAAAAACAGTTTTTTTATTTTCAGACAATATCATGCCATTTAAATAATTTTTCATCCTACTGTACGAAGTATAAGAAAATTCAAAGCAAAAATTACTTAAGCATAAAGGCAAATGTTTTGAAAGTGTCGTCTGCTCAAATATGCGAAGGTAATGATGTTACCCGAAGTTCCCGCGTCCCGGAGGCCGGGACTTTACAAATTGAAATTATTTTTTCATTAAAATTTCCAACTTTCAAGTTTTTCAGGTGAAACTTTCTTAATGCGACCAATTCACCGCGCGCTTAGTTAAATTATTCGTTTAATATTATTTATAACGATGACAAAACCAAACTTTTACACCGAAAATAATTATTTTGATGAGATTAATTAAAACCGAAGTATTAAAATGTATGTTATCATAAAGTACATACTTGAGTACAAATAAATAATAATAATAATTAATTACGTAAGTATATTTTCTGTGTGTCGAAATGAAAATGAGATAAAATTTGTATAGGTATGACGAATCCATGTGCTCTTTTGATATGCAAACTTAATATTATTTTATGTACACAAAGGATTGATACCTACATACAATTTATTTTTGGTATGGTCTTATCTAAAAGGAAAAAAAACAAGTACCTAGGTATGTGTGTATAAAATAATCAATGCCATGACTCATGAGTGCATTTATACATATAGCTAACTATACATGTTTCAGCCTGCTACTTGCCACGAGACCACGACACATTTATAAGATTTTTTTTTTACATAAACATTAACAATAAATCTACCTACATATAATAAAATCGTAAGGTAGCCAAATTGGAAAAAAGTAAGTGGTAGTTAAGGTATGTATTACACCCGAAAACACCTGCTTATAAAAAATCTGTTTATTCCAGCATCACCCAAAAACTAATAAACCGATCACGACAAAATTTTACATGCAGATAGCTAATGGTATATAGAAGGACATGAGAGACAAATCGTATTGTTGACAACTCAAAAACTTCGAATTGTGCCATTATTAATCGAAAAAGATCTTCAAGAGTTGGCCGAGTCAATGAGGATGATTCAATTCTTCGCAGGAAGGAAAAAATAGCATATCTACTCGGTTAAATACGAGTACTATATAATGCTTCCCAGCATGAGCTTGGGCTTCGGTGCAAAGGCGGTCAACTCGTATAGTTTGGCGGTTTGGAACTTCACAGCCTTCGGAGTGATATAGACTCTATGTGTTCTACCGTCTATATAATGGGGAGTGTTCTCAAGAACTTTTTGACCTGGTGCCTCACCTTTCTACCACCGCACCGCTCGCCGGCGATGTGGAGTTCATCCTCATATCCTCGAGCCGCCTCGATCGCCCATACAACGGTTCAGTCGGGCGTTCCTACTGCGGAACATTGGAATGCGGAATGAGCTTCCCATTATGGTTTTCCCTCAGCGCTACCATATGGGGTTTATTGAAAAAGGACGTAATAAGAGTTCTTTAAGGTCAGCAACACATCGGCAATCCCCCTGGTATTGACCACTTACCAGATGGACCATCTGCCTGTTTGCCAATCTATCCTGACCCAGGATATTTATTCACATAAAAAAAAATACATGCCGCATCTAGCCTCCTGTAAATCTGTGGTTCCAGGAAAGCGGTTATCAAATTTTTGTTATAAATACATTTATTAGGTAAATGCAATTATAATCATTTTCATGCTGAAATTCAAATTGAAATGTGTAAAGCAAGTGAAGTAAATGAAATAAAAGTTTATAAAAAATCCAAACTTTTTGTGTTGTGGACTGTGGTTTGAAATAAATATATCTTAATAAATTTCGTATATTAGTAGCAATACACTTTTAACCTTCAATGTTATAACCATTATTTTGGTAAGTCAAAAATAAGTTCAATTATCAACAGCATTCATTCAATTAAGAACAGCGACGTGTTTTCTGACTCCTAGAACATCAATTAATACTCAAGTCATGTTATGAGTCGAGATTTCAAATATAATTGTTTTAAAATTATATTTGAAATCTGTACCAATATATGCTATTAAGTTAATTTTCGATTAACACGATTTATTCTTCAGGCTTGATACGAGTTATGATCCATGGGCAAACTTTAAAGACAGACTTTAATAGATAAATTATTATAGGCATTATGTTATGCTTCTTCTGGGCAAGCATGGTCCATTCTTAGTCTCACCATTTACGCCACAAAAGCAAGTCTATTAAATACTAAAAAAATCTTTGCTTACAGATTTTCGTCTCATTATTATCATGGCTACAAAGGACGAATTTTTTTTTTACATACCCGTATGGGGAAACGGCTCTGAATACGGTAACATTACTGAAACTCCTGCCATAATCACAGAAAACACCAGCCCTGATACTGTCATAGTATCTACAACTGCTGAAACGCCTTCTGTCATAACCACAGAGAAAAGCAACCCTGATACAGTCGTGGTATCTACAATTACCATTGAAACACCTTCCGTCACAACCACAGAGAAAAAAAACCTCGTTACTGTCACGACGTCTGAACTGACTGAAAGACCTACTATCACAACCACAGAGGCAACCAGCCTTGTTACACTCCCAGTATCTTCAACTGCTGAAACACCGTCTAACACAACCATAGAGAAAACCAAGTCTGATACCGTCATGGTATCGACAACTGCTGAAACAAAGTCTGACACAACCACAGAGAAAACCAACTCTGATACCGTCATGGTATCTTCAACTGCTGAAACAACGTCTGACACAACCACAGAGAAAACCAACCCTGATACTGTCATGGTACCTATAACTGCTGAAACACGGTCTAATACAACCACAGAGAAAACCAACCCTGATACTGTCATGGTATCTACAACTGCTGAAACAACGTCTGACACAACCACAGAGAAAACCAACCCTGATACTGTCATGGTACCTATAACTGCTGAAACACGGTCTAATATAACCACAGAGAAAACCAACCCTGATACTGTCATGGTATCTACAACTGCTGAAACACCCTCTGAGACAACCACAGAGAAACCCAACCGCCATACTCTCATGGCATCTTTAACTGCTGAAACACCGTTTGACACAACCTCAGAGAAAACCAACCCTGATACTGTCATGGTGTCTTCAACTACTGAAACACCGTCTGACACAACCACAGAGAAAACCAACCCTGATATTGTCATGGTATCTTCAACTGCTGAAACACTGTCTGACACAACCACAGAGAAAATCAACCCTGATACAGTCATGGTATCTACAACTGCTGAAACAACGTCTGACACAACCACAGAGAAAACCAACCCTGATACTGTCATGGTACCTATAACTGCTGAAACACGGTCTAATACAACCACAGAGAAAACCAACCCTGATACTGTCATGGTATCTACAACTGCTGAAACACCCTCTGAGACAACCACAGAGAAACCCAACCCTCATACTTTCATGGCATCTTTAACTGCTGAAACACCGTTTGACACAACCTCAGAGAAAACCAACCCTGATACTGTCATGGTGTCTTCAACTACTGAAACACCGTCTGACACAACCACAGAGAAAACCAACCCTGATACTGTCATGGTATCTTCAACTGCTGAAACACTGTCTGACACAACCACAAAGAAAACCAACCCTGATACTGTCGTGGTGTCTTCAACTGCTGAAACACCGTCTGACACAACCACAGAGCAAACCAACTCTGATACTGTCATGGTATCTTTAACTGCTGAAACACCGTCTGACACGACCACAGAGAAAACCAACCCTGATACTGTCGTGGTGTCTTCAACTGCTGAAACACCGTCTGACACAACCACAGAGCAAACCAACTCTGATACTGTCATGGTATCTTTAACTGCTGAAACAACGTCTGACACGACCACAGAGAAAACCAACCCTGATACTGTCATAGTGTCTTCAACTGCTGAAACACCGTCTGACATAACCACAGAGAAAACCAACTCTGATACTGTCATGGTATCTTCAACTTCTGAAACACCGTCTGACACGACCACAGAGAAAATCAACCCTGATACAGTCATAGTGTCTTCAACTGCTGAAACACCGTCTGACTTAACCACAGAGAAAACCAACTCTGATACTGTCATGGTATCTTCAACTGCTGAAACACCGTCTGACTTAACCACAGAGAAAACCAACTCTGATACTGTCATGGTATCTACAACTGCTGAAACACCTGTCACAAGCACAGAGAAAAGCAACCTTATTACTGTCGCGATATCTACAAATTCTGATACACATTATATCACAAGCACGGAGAAAAGCAACCTTGTTACTGTCACGATATCTATAAATGCTGAAACACCTGTCACAACGACAGAGAAAAGAAACCTTGCTACTGTCACGATATCTACAGCAGCTGAGACACATTATTTCACAACTACAGAGAAAAGCAGGCTTGTTACTATCGCGGTATCTTCAACTGCTGACACACCTGTCACAACCACAGAGGGATGCAACCCTAAAACAATCTGATATTTAAAAAAGACACCATCTTTATTGGTATGATTTTCTGCATGTTAACAATGTTCGTTTTAATAAATGTATAGATCGCGCTATGATAAAATCAAAATATCCTACAATAACAATTGTTATGGAAGTGCCTCTTACGGACCATTCGTCGGTTCTTTCATGTATTAATCTGAAGCATAAAATTAAAGAAATTAATAATGTAACTATACAAAAAGTAAATTATGCCGCAATTATTGAAGAACTTAATAGAAACAATTTCGAACACATAATAAAATCACAAGATCCTAATTGGTCTGCCGAACAACTCATTAATATCTTTAATACATCAATTGTGAGAAATACTCTAAAAATCCTTACGCCGAGAAGAATACGCTGCCTAAAACCATGGATTACACCAGGACTGGTCAGATGTATTAAAAATCGAGATCGTATGCACCTCAAATCAAAACATGAACCCAATAATATAATTCTTAATTTAACATACAACAGATATAAAAATTACTGCAATGACTTACTTAAAAGATTAAAAAGAAATTTTGATAAAACCGAACTAGCAAAATTCGCTAAAAACCCAAAAAGGAAATGGAAAATAATCGACAAGATAACTAACCGAAATAATAAAAAAACACCTTCATCTAACCTTCTCAAAACAGATAATACACCTGAACTTGCCTTAAATAAAGTGAACCACTACTTTGCTAATATTGCCAAAGAATTGTCTGATAAAATAGTACCTCAGAATAATATAAAAACCAATAACTTCGAAACAGCCTACATACCAATAAACTCGATGGCTATGCTGGAGACAACCGAACAGGAAGTAGAATCTATACTTCTGAACCTGAAATCTGATAGCGCGACAGGATGGGACGAGATTTCTGCAAACCTTCTAAAAATGGCCAAAAATTTTATTGTACCACCTTTAACCCACATCATAAATCTATGCTTGGATACAGGTACTTTTCCTAATGTGTTCAAAATATCAATTATTCATCCTATTTTTAAGGGAGGAAACAGGGACTGTTTAAACAACTACCGCCCAATCTCAGTACTGACAGCACTGTCGAAAATATTAGAAAAAATAATGAACAAGAGACTCATATCATATTTAGATAAAGAAAATATTCTGTCTAATAACCAATATGGCTTCAGAGCAGATAGATCAACAGCACATGCGGTTTCAGGGCTCTCTGAGTTCGTCGCTACACACCTAGATAATAATAACAAATGTGTTGGAGTATTTTTAGATCTGAGCAAAGCTTTCGATACAGTCTCGGTTCCGATCTTGCTTGAAAAGATGAGTAAAATTGGCATTAGAGGAAAAGCACTTAGCTTATTTAAGAATTACCTGGAAAATAGAACACAGAGAGTTAAAATAGACAGTCAATTTAGCAATGATGCTCCCATTACCTATGGCGTACCCCAAGGCAGTGTTCTTGGCCCAACTTTATTTCTAATATATATAAATAATCTGTGTAATATCAAATTAGATAACTGTAAAGTATTTACCTTTGCTGATGATACAGCGCTTATTTTTTATGGAAAGACCTGGGACGAGGCACAAACAGTAGCTGAACTAGGATTGCAAAAAACTGCCGACTGTATGAATCAAGATTTACTTTCTCTTAATGTATCTAAAACAAAATTTATACTCTTTGCCAAGTCGGGGCGCACATTACCAATTCAACAAAACTTCAAAATTCAATTACATAATTGCCATAATCCAACACTGAACACATGTAACTGTAGATTTCTGGAAAGAACTAGCACGATTAGATACCTGGGCGTTTTGTTGGATGAGAAACTATCTTGGTGTCCTCACATCAATCAATTGACAGAAAGAACTAGAAGGTTGATATACATATTCAAAAAATTACGACACGTAGCTGAGTTTGATTTACTGAAAACTGTCTACTTTGCACTAGCTCAGTCCATTTTATCGTACTGCATTACTTCGTGGGGTGGTGCAGGAAAGACTCATCTTCTAAAAGTGGAAAGAGCTCAGCGGGCATTACTGAAAGTAATGACATTTAAACCCTTTAGGTATCCCACACATAAATTATTCTCTGAATGTGATGTCCTTACAATTCGACAGTTATTCATTAAGGAAACTATTATGTCCCAACATAAAAAAATAAAATACGATTCGAAAGTCATGAGCAAGCGATGAAGAGATAGGGTGTGCCCTACAATCCAGTGTAAAACTACATTCATTAAAAAGTTTCAATCATATCTAGGACCTATGCTTTATAATAAATTAAATAAAATTCTAAAAATTTACCCGCTAAATAACTTTCAATGTAATAAAAAACTAATATCGTGGCTCAAAACTCAAAAGTATGATGATATTGAAAATTTGCTCATTACACTAATATAGATAGATCAATAAATATTAAAATCATAATCTAAATTAATTTTTAAGCCTATATACTGGATCTGTTAAATATATCTCTTAATAATATTTTCTCTAAAAATAGAACTCATACAACTCTAAAATAAACTTAAATTAATATATACATTACATGCATTAACAATAACCAAAACAAAATGTAAAATTTCGCACTCACAGTGGTCTAACCGTTACAACCAATTAAGCAAGTTGGTGCGACGGTATTTGTAAATACATCCATTGCGCAGTATAGAAACTATAATCAATTTACCTACAATAATAACTAAAAAATAAAAACTATTTGGATTGTTAAAAATTGTTATATTTATAATGTCTTAGGAAGAAACTAGCATCTAAGATACAGGCTCGGCCTAGTTTAGATGCTAGTAATCATTGTTAAAATACAAACACAAAAATACATTTTGTTACCTATTATTGTATTGTTTGTAAGTCAATAAATTTATTATTATTATTATTATAATAAATAGTAACCAAAATCTTCACGATCTATGTACAAATGCACTGTAATTGTATCAAAATTGTGTGTAGTACTTAAATGACTATTCAGTTTAACCAAAGATATAGAAAAACCTCTGAATCTAAATGTTAAAAGAATGGTAAGGTTGATTGCTATATCGTAAAATAAATACTGTAAAAATATGATCTTGGAATAGTTATTGTGGAAACCAATACCTCGTTACAAACTCTACCAATAGCAAAACACTGAATTACGACTGAGTGACAGTACCCGGGAGGCGTAGGTCCAACCAAATAATGAATCGAAATGTGTTAGGCTATGTTCAAACGAGACTGTATTATTAATATCAATAATACAGTCCTGCAAGTTTACTATTGATTTATCAATGACCCTGCATACAAAAGAAGAAACTGATAATTGGCTGACTGCACTGTGCTATACCTAAAAAAAGCTGCCATCTTTAAAACTACGCACTCAAATCAAATAAAGCAATTACTAAACTAATAACGAACTCTATATCGACCAAGTCAAACGTAACTATCGGACATCCCGCGGGCCGGGCGTAATCCCGCAGGTGAGCCGGGATCGGCGGGATTACGCGATCAGTAGCGGGACGCCGCGTCGGGACACGCGCCCCTATCTATCTTGATGATGTATTATCGCATTGAGTGCGATCGACAGATGTCGCTGTTAGTTTTAGATGGTAGGTAAGGTGGGTTTTATGTGTCCACTTGATCGATGTTTTCTCCTATTTGTTGATTTTGTTTTTGATGTCATCTTCAATGGGAAGCACGTAAATATGGGAAATGTCGGGAAATGTATGTATCGTGTAAGTTATCCAATGCTCCATGATATTCCTCAATCGTGAGTGAGTGAATTCTCGCCTTTTTACGTTACAAAAAGACTACAAGATTCCCATAAAGGATTTTTTGCTAAATTTGTGTCAATTTACAAAAATACTAGCTTCTGCTCGCGGCTTCGCCCGCGTGGCCTACAGGAAACAAATGACAGATTTTTCTACAACAATTAAACAAAACAACTTCATCCCGTTGCGAGAGTGGAATTATTAAACACGCTGAGACATGTATAAATTAATTTTCAATCTTCAGCCTAAACACAAAATTTGAAGATCCTAACTTCGAAACTGACGGACTTTCATACAAACTTTCATCTACTATTTTACCCCCTTAGGGGTGGGATTTCGAAAAACCCTTTCTTAGTAAATGCTTACTCTTCACAAAGAATATACCCTCTAAATTTCATGTCTATAGGACCAGTGGTTTAGACTGTGCGTTGATATATCAGTCAGTCAGCCAGTCAGGACTTTGAATTTCATATATACATATAGATAGATAGATGTGTCTCGTACAGTATATTATTTATCCCTATGCTCGCGTTTCGAGGACTTTAATGTTAATCCTACTATAATAACCTTGAGCTTTCGGTGAAAGAAGCCATCGTGAGGAAACCTTAGGATGATGGATGGAGGGAACTTGATAGTAACCGCCCCGCCTGAGAACTGCACTTAAGAGCCTGTTCCTTCCTTCAGCAAAATCATCATGGTGAAAAAACTGTAAAAGATAATTATAATAAAATACAACGTTAATCCCAACACAATTAAGTCCAGTATTATAAAGCAGACTAAACCGAAGTGTAAATAAAACTGATTAATATCCCCCTCGTTAATACCGTCGGGACTGTCGGGACTCGGGACAGGTAGGGCATTGAATATACAATTAATTGTATTTGTCGCCGCGTAGCCGCCTTGTTGGCTTGTTTGCACCGTGCCGGGCCGCGGTGGGAATATAAAACCCGGTTGAAAACAACAAAGTCTTCGTAATTCTTCATTTTCACGGTAGAGACGGGAGAGGTACTCGTGATTGGATTACAAATGCTTGTAATTTTAGTAGATTATTTTTGTCATTTTATCTGCATAGTATAGGTAAGCAATTTTAATTTTATTTATCTTACGTTTGACTGGTATTAAAACATTCTATGCTTTATATCTAAATCCATTCATTCATTACGTCATAGACAGATCTCAATTTTATTTATTGTATAGATTCCTTAAAAAACACTCCTTACTTAAACCTTCCCTCGCATTATAATATAATATCACTCAATAACAAAACCATCGATACAGTATCAATAAGCGTACCTCAGGGGTCCAACAGACCCGGTTGCCTACTAACCAATATACCGGGACATTTGTACCCGTCGTCGAGTTTCACCCGGTTATTACTCTCTCGGCTAATCCGGGACCACTATTAACCGTTTTGGAAGGGTGTACAGGGTTGTATTTGGGAGACAGGTAAGCCTACATGGTTTGAAATAGTATGCCTTTATTTATTTATTTCTAAGGCAAACAAAACAAATTACAGTTAATTAACAAGCCATGGATTTTAAACTAGTAACCCTAAACACATTACACAGCATGCTCAAATTATATAAAGCATATTATTGTTAATATTCAAGTTAAGCTAACCAAATACAAGCAACACACATGGCAGTCAATATTACAGTAAAATAGAAGTAACTTTCTAACCAGCACAGTTTCTTCGAAAACATCTACATTTGTTGACAAATATATTAAAAAAAGTTATGCGCTCTAGTTTTTTACAACAGCTATACCCAGACCACAGACTACGGAGGACATATTCTCGCTAACAAAAAACTGTGTCTATGGAGTCGGCCACCTCTCACGCACACCTTAGTTAGCTATTCCGCGGGAAATTAGACTCTGTCGCCGTTTACACAGAGTCGATTACTCGCGCTCAACTAATGTGTGAATGTGTGCGTGCCGGCTTGTACGTACAGCGTGGTGGCCGACTCGAGTGACACAGTTTTTTGTTAGCGAGAATATATCCGACTTTTTTTAATATCTGTGACCCAGACCAAGTAATAAACGTTTCAATAAGGTCGGAATCCTCGGTGAGCGAATCTGACTTAGACTCGCACTTGGCCCTTGAAAATTGTTGAAGGCAGGCGAGTACAAAGTAGCCTTCCAAAAGCTATGATTGTAAATAGATAATAAATAACTAGTTTTCATTCATAAATAAATAATGTCTAAGTACGTCCCCTTCCGACAAAGAAAAATTGTAACGAATAGAGTGGACGCTCTAGACTAGAACAACCTGCCCTGAAAACCTTTTGTGGACCTGTCGATATGAATCTCTGTTGTCGACTGCTGAAATAAGATTCAAATTGCATTGTAGATTTTATTGGTTCCCATGTTCAGTAAGTCATAGGCGAAAGCGATTTAGGAATTCCCTTCTAACCTTAGCAATTTCAAATGAATAATTAACTTTTTAACTTCTTATCTGACACTGTTTTGAAGTCAGCGAAATAATTTCTATAGACCACGTCATGCGATTTTGCTCACTTCAAAACAGTGTCAGATAAGAGTTATTTTATACTTTTTAGTGTACTTTGAAGGCGGTTTATTTTTTTGTTAAAAAGTTAATTATTTTTGAATTTTTAGTTTCATTATATACTGAATACATCTGCGTAACCCTTTCGAGTGTACAGGCCTGATATTTTGTTCTGTGATTGCGTAAACAATGCATATTTATGCGATAGCAGCAATCGCGGCTGATTTACTGTAATTTTTTTAAGTGTTCCGTAGTCTATCTCCGAAACTCATCATCAGATCTATATCTAACAAAAAAAAAAATATAAACATCCGAATTGAGAACCTCCTCCTTTTCTTGAAGTCGGTTAAAAAGCAACTTTATCATTCGGGGTATGAAGTGCGTTTGTGTGTACATTAATAATATTAAATACATACGTTGAACTAAAACATGTCTTCAAACATAGTTAGTGTTTACGCCAATTAAATATAAAAATAGATTTCTTAAATAATTAAATAGCATACGAAGCAAATATTACTCACGTTTCCGAACGCAAAAGAACTAACCAATCCCAACCCTTTCACTCACTCATTCACTCATTCTCTCGAACCATTCATATCCTGTACCGCCTACGCACTCTCTCGCGACACCTCAAGTAACACGCACCAAAAGTATCTCCCGCGCACTCGCCATATTGGCTAGAGTTACCGGCGCCGGTTCGCGAACGCAGAACACCAGCAAAACAAACACTGAGGAAGAGATTCAAGAACCAGCAACCACGCAGACATCGAAGGAACGCTAACTCGAGGTACTCCCTTAATCTATCCTCTTTTCCTACAAGTTTTTGGTCCCACTCCCCGGATAATCCGCTCCGCTCCCACATTGTTACCTAATTAATTACTATAATTACTCAACAATTCACGCATTTCAAATCAATTAGGTATTCACTCACACGGCCCGGTAGCCATTTTTTACATTTTATTGTTCACGCACTCTCAAAATATAAATCTCGTTATATCTCGCTTGTACGCATTCCTTTCTCATAAAACGCATTTAATCTATTAGTTTTACACGTAAACCTTTTATATTTTAATAATATTTCAATTCTCAAACGCTTTTAAAAATCTTAATTAAATTTTTGTTTTTACGTAAAATCAGTCAAATTTATAATTTATGAAGTTTACCTCATAATATAATATATGTTCACGAACACAAAGTTCTCGATCGTAGGTAGGTATCGCATAGTTTGCTTCATAGCTAAAGCACTTATTACACGTTCCTATTTTTAGGATCCTAACTAGGAAATAGGAACGTGTAATCGCAGAAAGAACGGTTAGTGTCCTAAGTAGTGAGATAGGAAGGTCCCAACCGCTCTGCTTCCTTAAACAGGAAAGTGTAATCGCGTCGCTCCGATTTAGGACGTTTAGGGATGTAACATTGTTCTTCAAAACATCGATGTTTTGAAATAATTATATAAGGCTTCTAAAGTCTTGGCGTATATTTTGAGGGATGAATGTATAGGTCATTAGTAATCAAAAAACAATAATAGAATAATAATCCGTACAATATATAATTATTTCAAAACATCGATGTATTGAAATAATTATATAAGGCCCTTCTAAAGTCTTGGAGTATATTTTGAGGGATGAATGTATAGGTCATTAGTAATCAAGAAACAATAATAGAAAAATAATCCGTACATTGAAAGTACTACATTATTTATAAATTAATACTTGGTACTTACTTACATAAAGTTCAATTTTGTTTTATTTTAACATAAAGGAGCTCATTTGTATTCATTGAAATTTTAATTTGTGTGATCGGTTTGAGAGAATAAAAAACTTAAAACATCGGAAGAACATCGATGTAAGTATAGTTATATTTTTTTTAAATCGACCTTTGTTACATCCCTACGAGTCGTCCGTCCCGCTTTAAGTATAGTTGCTATACTCTTTGCCGCGTCCTAGTTAGAAAGCAAGATAGTGTAGTGTAATAAGTAGCTTCCTGCTTCCTTGTTAGAACCATCCTAGTTAGGATCCTAAATATAGGAAGGTGTAATAAGCCCTTTACACATAACGCACCGCGCTCGTTCGATTTATTTTGTAATTACCCACACGCTCATTCTTTATTTCGCGTTGACTTCCAGTTATAAAATTATAACAAAAATTTTATTAATTTCTGTTTTTCGCATTAATTACATTTCTTTGAAATGGCTACTCAAAAAAAGAAACTACAACAGGAAGTCGATGACGAAACCACTAAAGATAATAGTTCAAAGTTATCTATTTTGCAATCTAAGAAAGAATGTCTTTTTCAAATCGCTCAGAATATGTACGACCTCAGTCTAAAGGTTTCCGATCCACTTATAAGAACGCAATTTTTAGCACGAATTAATGCTTTAGATAAGATACGATCGAATTTTATGGAAACTCTCGACGCATGGAATATCGCTAACGTAGAAAGTAATCCCTCGACAAAACCGAACTACGCGGAGTTAATTTCATTCGATGAAATGTACGGAAATATTAAATACATTGAATCTCAAACACTCAAGCAATATCACAACTCAGAGTTATTGAATCGCAAACTACCTCCGCTTAAACTTGTAACTTTCGATGGTGCACCGAATAAATGGCCACATTTTTATGAAAACTTTAAAAGTCTAATCCACGATAATTCGCATCTAACAGAGGCCGAAAAGGTTCAATTTTTAATAGGTTGTTTGTCAGGTAAGGCATTAACTGTTTGTTCGGGTGTATCAGCTACCGCTAATAACTATCTAATTATTTGGAACGCACTTATTGAGAAATATCAAGATACCAGGGTACAAGCTTCTATTTATGTAGAACAGATGATTCATTTTAAGCCTAATCAATCTCTCGATTTATTTATTGATCAATTTTGCGCTGCCGAAGCTGCCTTACGCCGCTTGAATGTCAATAATCTTTCAGATTTTATCATAACTTACATCGCTCTTAGTAAACTCGATAAAGAAAATGTTTACTTATTTGAACAATCGCATAGGCACATTGATGTACCTACTTTTGAACATGTCACAACATTTCTAAAGGAACAAAGTAAAATACAAACACTTCGTAACCCTAATTCATACTTAAAAGCTCAATCCTTACCGCGTCAAATTAATTATAATAATAATATCGCTTCGAAATCGAAACCTACTCATGCTCTTATCGCGAATACGGATTCAATGCATGTTCACCCGCAAGAACAACAACAAAGTCGTGCTTGCAAAATCTGTAACGCACCTTACTCGCACCCTCTTTATAAATGTTCTTTCTTTTTAGATAAGAACCCTCAATCTAGGTTTGAGCTCGTAAATAAAAATAATTTTTGTCGTAATTGTCTCGGATTTCATAATATTAAATTCTGTAAATCTATAAATACTTGTTCGATATGTCAACGCAAACATCATACATTGTTACATGTAGACAACTTTCGGAATTTCGAACCTACACTCGCACCACATGCACTGAACCATCAGGGAAGTGCTCGGCCGTTCGGTGTGTCACCGCCGATGCAGCCGCCCGCGACTATGCCTGCGCCGTCTCGCGCGCCCCGTGTGTCACCGCAGCCCGCGTTCTCGCTATCCGCCGCTGCCGCTGCCGCCCCGCCCGCGCCGCCGCGCGCCGCTGCGGCCCCAAGCGAGCGCGACTCACTCAATCGCTACTCTAACCGCACGCATGCCGATACTGCCCCTCTAGTCGCTCACGAGTATCAAGCTGAAACCGGGCAGCCGTACACGCATTCGTATTCAGCTAATACTCACGCTAGTAATAGTACTGCAGACACTACAGTATTGTTACCGACCGCTTCGGTCTACGTTTATAAGAATAATAAACCCTCTAATGTTCGATTGTTTATTGACACTGGTTCAATGAGCAATTTCATTACAAAATCATGTTGCAATCGTTTAAATTTAAAAATAATTCCCGCCTTCTCCACTATTAAAGGTATAGGTCAAGCTGAAAGCACTTCTCACGGTTTTACAACATTTAAAATATTTTCCCGCTATGATCCGCGATGCTCGTATACTATTAACGCTCGAGTGATAGATACTATCACTGACCGCTTACCCAACGTACCTATAGATACGACTAAGCTCGTTTATTTACGCGACTTACCTATGGCTGATGATTACTTTCACTCTCCTGCTGATATCGATTGCCTCCTTGGTAATGAATTGTTCCCGCTTCTCATAGGAAGTGATAAGGTTGTCTCACCGGACTCCTCGGTTGTCGCTATTGAAACTACGCTCGGTTACATTGCCGTTGGTAGGGCCGAGTGTGAACCCCGCTTTATTTACCGCTCCTCTTCATCTGAAGAGGATAATTATAATAAAACATTTCTGTGTCATAATGAACCGCTTTCGTTAGAAATACTCACTCAACGCTTCTGGGAGTTAGAAAACGTCCCTCATAAAGTTCACATTAGCTCAGCCGATGAGTCTTGTGAACAAATCTTCAACGCTACTCACTCACGCGATTGTACTGGTAGATATACAGTACAACTACCCTTCAAAACTGATCACGCCGAGTTAGGAAACTCATACATTGCCGCTAAGCGTAGACTCATTCATTTGGAGAAGAAAATAGACTCCCATTCAAAAATTCGTAAAAATTATAACGCAACAATTCAAGATTATATAGATCAAGGTTATTTGACCAAGGTCAATGACCCCGCTCTCGATATTCCGCATTATTATATTCCGCATCGTGCTGTGTATCGTCCTGATAAGCAGTCTTCTAAAACACGCATTGTACTAGATGCTGGTAGTAAAACCACATCAGGCAAATCGCTCAACGATCGTTTATATGTAGGTCCCAACTTACAAAATAGTATTTTCGATTTACTCATAAACTTACGCATGTTTTCTATAGCTGTAACAGCTGACATAACACTCATTGGTTTCGCAGACGCCAGCGAGCGTTGCTACGGCGCTGTCGTATATATTAGAGTTAGCCCTGATGACGCTTCACAGGGATCCGTTACTTTACAGACCGCAAAATCCCGCGTTGCGTCCTTACATAAAATGTCCTTAGCTCGCCTAGAGCTTTGTGCCTCGCTCTTATTGGCAAATCTCCTCTTCTCTGTAAAGGAAACTTTAGGTAAACGCTGTACAATTAATAACATTTACGCATTTTCTGACTCAACTGTAACGCTCACATGGATTCACTCACCCGCATATAAGTTTCACACATTTGTTGCAAATCGTATAACCGAAATTAATTCTAAAATACCCGCGAAACATTGGTTTCATATCAACGGTCGCGAAAATCCCGCTGATATAGTTTCTCGCCCTGTCACACCTAAAGTATTATTAGATCTTAAGTTATGGTTCAACGCTATTCCATGGCTAGTTAATCCTCTTTCTCATTGGCCCATAAAGCCATTCGACATAAATATTAACAATTCTGACTCCATGGAGTTAAAAACTGTCACGTTGACAACTCAAGTTGCAACCAATCCTCCTTCTCACCCTTTTGAAGAACTTATAGAACGTGTTTCTAGTTATTCTAAGCTACTTCGTATCATTGTTTACATTTTAAGATTTGCTAAACGTTTAACTTCTCGTAATAATATTACTCTCGCAGATTTAGATACCGCTGAATTGTATCTTATACGTTACATTCAGAACTTACATTTTTCAAATGACATTGCCGCTTTAAAAAATAATAAATCGTGTAATAAAAGTATTGTTAAACTCAACCCATTTATGGACTCAAAGAATATTCTCAGAGTAGGTGGAAGGTTAACTAACTCTCAACTTGACTTTGGTCAAAAACACCCCATTCTACTCCCGCCTAAAGAACGTGTAACTCAACTCATTGTTGATTACTATCACATCTCTAATCTTCATACAGGTCCATCTCTCTTATTATCATTAATTAGACAAAAATTCTGGATTTTGTCTGCTAGGAATTTGATACGTCAACGAGTACACAAATGTAATAAATGCTTTAGATTAGATCCAAAGAATACTTTCCCTCCCATGGGAGATCTCCCCGCTTTCAGAGTTTCAAAAGTCAAACCATTTGTTTTCACAGCAGTTGATTACGCTGGACCATTCTATATTACTCATTTGCGAAAACGTGGAATCAAAAGCCAGAAGGCTTACATCTGTTTATTTGTTTGTCTAACAACAAAGGCACTCCACTTAGAATTAGTAACTGACCTAAGTTCAGATTTATTCTTAGACGCTTTCAAACGCTTCATATCTCGTAGAGGTCCCGTTTCAATGATTTATAGTGACGGAGGTACTAATTTCATTGGAGCGAAACGAAAGCTTAACGAAATTTACTCCTTTATACAGTCCACAGCTCACACAAATTACGTAGGAGAACAATTACTATCGCAATATCGTATTCAATTTAAACATAGTCCGCCGTATGGCCCGCATTTCAACGGACTTAGCGAAATAAGTGTTCGCTGTGTTAAAACGCATTTATTTAAAGTAATTGGTTCTCAAATACTTACATATGAAGAGTTCAGTACCATTCTTGTCCAGATTGAAGGTCTGCTGAATAGTCGACCTCTCAGTGTCTTAAATTCTGATCCTTCTGATGTTAGTGCATTACCGCCAAATCATTTTTTAAACATAACTCCTCTTAAAATATTACCCGCTGAAGATGTCACTGACATTTCTGATAATCGCTTGTCTCGCTATCAATTACTAACTAAAATAACTCATTCCTTTTGGCGTCGATGGAGTCAAGAGTATCTGACTTCTTTACAGCAAAGACAAAAATGGAATTCTCCCTCAAAACCTATAGAAATAGGTACTATCGTAGTAATTAAAGACAATAACGCGCATCCACTCTGTTGGCCACTAGGTATCATAGATGCGACCTATCCTGGAAAAGATAACGTTATAAGAACCGTTAAGGTTAGAACCATCTCTGGATCTTACATTCGCCCGGTAGTTCGGATTTGTCCACTGCCGTCGCAATAATTTCTACTCTAAGTTAAAGTTAATTTCTCATTTTTATTTTCATAATTTAAATTTGGATCATATCATATTTATTTATAACGCATTAATTTTCTTTCTCTTCCCGTATTATCTTTAGAGGAAAACCTCTAGGCCGGGGGAGTTGTTTACGCCAATTAAATATAAAAATAGATTTCTTAAATAATTAAATAGCATACGAAGCAAATATTACTCACGTTTCCGAACGCAAAGGAACTAACCAATCCCAACCCTTTCACTCACTCATTCACTCATTCTCTCGAACCATTCATATCCTGTACCGCCTACGCACTCTCTCGCGACACCTCAAGTAACACGCACCAAAAGTATCTCCCGCGCACTCGCCATATTGGCTAGAGTTACCGGCGCCGGTTCGCGAACGCAGAACACCAGCAAAACAAACACTGAGGAAGAGATTCAAGAACCAGCAACCACGCAGACATCGAAGGAACGCTAACTCGAGGTACTCCCTTAATCTATCCTCTTTTCCTACAGTTAGTATCTGTTTTTTTGGGCATTGTCGCTTATGCGATTATGTCGCCCTGGTAATTACAATACATAATCGTCACAATCTACCACACTCATTCCTAATGATTAATTTATACAATGCCTTGGCGGGATCCGAAAATGGGTCAGCCAGAGCGCTGTTACATGCTCCTATATTTTGAAATCGAACTGTTCGGAGAGATTCATTTCGGACACACTCCATCAGTACATGGTATACATCGCATCAAGTATGCAAACTTATTTGAAGGAATGTGTCCAGAGCGAAGTCTCATAGCAGTGAAAATTAATTGACCAAAATATTTTTACAAGCTTTTATTTAACTTGCAATGTATGTATGTATGTTTGTTTGGGTGGAATCTGAGTCGAATTTCACCCACTTCCAGTGATCGGATTGACTTGATATTTGGTATACATTAGTGTATTAGATGACAATGCAAGTACAGTCAACAAAAAGTACAGTCACTCAAAAAAATCTTGTATTAAAAATGTTTTTTTTACAATGAACTTATAAAATAGTTAATTACAAAACTAGTGACAATGGTGCTGATTCTGTTGTTTACAATTAAACTAATTTAGTCCCACTATGTCTCTTTCTAACAAAGAACATAAGAAAATGATGTAAGAAATTTAGTCATAACAAATGATTCCATTGCTTGTTTTCAATTTAAATTTATTCGCCATCTATCGCGGTTACGTCTAAATACCCGCAAATGAAGACGGCAAAGACAAATTTGACGTGTTCTATCCTTTTTCAATAACGTTTATAAGAAAGAGATGTGATGTGACTAAAATTTGTTTAGTGCGATTTACAACAGAATCGGCACCAATGATGGCCATTTTTAAATAAGGGTCACTCCTATAGAAATGGGCTATCAAATGTCCATAGCAAGAAACTATACATTAATTGTCATCCAAAACCCAGTTTCTCCAAAAGTCTATACCTTGTCCTACGCAGAGGTACGCAAGGTAAGTGAGGCAAGATGGCCGTCATTAATACACCAGAGGAAGAGTAATGGGAGGGCCGGCCTACTGTAAACGTGGCTGTAATGCGGTTGTTAACTCCACTCAATGGACTGATTCCTTCGGCCTGCCTGTTTGGCTTTTTTTATTTTCAGATCGATTGGCTTTGCAACGAATATTTAGTAGCTGTCCAGTTTGTGTATAAAAATATGATTCAGTTTTTATAGCTGAGTAAATTTTCGGAAGTGTCAAATGCCATTCGCCAACAATGCTCTTGCATGTCTGTATTTCAAATTAAACATCACAAAAGATATAAGTAGGGTGTATGTATATCTGTAGATATTATTATTAGTTACGCAACTTATTTTTACCCGACTGCGGCAAAGCCAAAAAGAAGGGTTATATTTTCATTGATTACAACAAATATATGCAGCCGTTACTGCATAATCAAGTAACTTTCCACATTTAAATTTATTTTTAATAATAATAGAATTAAATAATTCCAGTTGTCAAATACGAATTTTGAAAATATTCGCGTACAATTCAGCAACATCGTTCAAAGGTGGAAGACAAATCAATAGGTATCTCGGTATTATAATATCGAGCATAAGACAAAAGACTTACAGACGATATCTACAATGAGCGGGTGTAATGCAGTCGGTCCTGACACGCTGGAGAGCACCTTTGTTTCATTTCCTGATACCCTGCTATTTTTTTTGGTGCTTTAACTTCATGGCTAATAAAATATGGAGAGGAACTCTGGAAAGAGTGTTTTTCATCTATAGTTCTACTACGGCTTTTAGTTAAACTGACAAAAACGTTTAAACCTTTGTGACGCGTTTTTGTAGTTTTGAATACAACATTTGAATAATGAGAAAAGAAAAATTACGACGATAAAAGTTGTTAAAAGACGATGGAATTATCACACAAAGTCATCGAAATATTATTATCGATGCACAAAGTAATCAATAAAAATTATAAAAGTGATAGAACCGATTCAACCGATTTAACACATCATCATATCAGCCTAGGGATGTCCACTGCTGAATATAGGCCTCCCCCAATAACTGCCGCTTCGAACGGTTTTGCATCCAGTGACGCCCAGCGATTTTGACCAGATCGTCGGTCCACCTGGTGGGAGATCGTCCCGCACGGCGCTTTCTAGTACGTAGTCGCCACTCGAGAACCTTCCTTCCCCATCGGCTATCGATTCTTCGAGCTATGTGGCCTGCCCATTGCCACTTCAGCTTACTAACTCGAGCTATGTCCGTCGTTTTCGGTTTCCTAGGAATGTCCTCGTTTCGGACCCTGTCACGTAGAGAGATTCCGATCATAGCTCATTCCATAGCGCGCTGAGTGACTCTAAGCTTATTTATTCGGCCAGTAGTAATAGACCACGTCTATACACTATATATATTTAAAACAGGAGCTTTTATTATAAAAGAAGTTTAGATTTTTAAAATAGTATTACAAAGACTCAGGGTTACATACCTACACTTTTCATTTATAGCAGAAGCCAATTCCAAACATGCACACCAATCACGTTATTAGGTATGATCGAGCCTCCTCGTGCCGAGCACCAAACTGCGGATTTCAATAAAGGCGATCGACCTTTTGTTACGTGTGGTGGCTCGTGGCGGCTTGTGGTGGCTCGTGGTACTGTACCAATATTTGAGCTAGGCTTACCAGCGGCGATATTAAAAGATTCATTTCAGAATGAGCGGTCGTTCATCACGGCACTGTCTAACACCTAGCGTTTGTTACAATTTGATTGGAGTTTTTAGACGATTGTAGTGTGGAGAAAGAATCATGGCAATATTTGAACTTGTGGCTCTGTGAGTAAATATGGAATTCCCTTGACAAAAAATCCATATAATTACCGTACCTGCTCACAAAATTTCATGCGACCTGTAGATGAGAATAGCTGGACATCCGGACACAAAAGCATTTTTGGCCATGCTGAAATGGAGACGCTTTACTCGCTTGGTCAATAAAAAGATTTTTAGACAAATTGGCGCTACTTTAGGATTCTATATACATCAATTGTAAGAAGAAGATAGCAGGCTTTCATTCTATAGTGAGTTTGAGTAACTGGAAGGAAAACATCGTGTAGAAATCATAGCAAGCGTTGTAGTAACCATCTAGCTGGAAACAATCAATCAATCAATCAAACATATTTATTCGTGACAAACAATAAAAAACACGGTATAAAATAACAAAAAATTATAAATAAAGACAGTCAGCATGATGTTGACTATATGTGCTGTACATATAACCAACGCTGATCTTCTGTTGGGGCCGGCAAGTGAAGACACGGTAGGCTCACTACAATAGCAAGATAATAAATAGACAAAATAAACTAATCATAAAATACCTTACTTATATTGTTACACATAGTACACAACTAAGAAAATCACCTGCAGATACAAATGACATAATGAAGATCAAATAAAACATACCTTCCAAACAATAAAAATTTAAAACAGATGTGCCTCGGTAAAATTAAATAAGTACCTCAGCTCTCAGGGAGACAATGCATAGGTAATGCCTCCCGAACTTTGCAATATAAAAATCATGGAAACTCGCAAACTTCACCGATCGGAATAAAGTATTCATTAAAACTGAAAAGTTTTCAGGGGTCAGGTGGCAGAGGGGTGATATTATATCTTACTTTATTTTTAAGAAATCTGATGTCTTTTTGTTACCTACTTTAATATTGATTGTGTCTGGGAACCTACGTAGGCACTTATATTTCTAAAATATTAGTACAATTTAAAGTAAATACGTATTATTTACTAGGCTCTGCTTTGCCCCGCGGTCGTGCTAGGGAAAAAAGCCTATGTCACTCTCTTCTGGCACTTAAACTATCTCTTAGTAAAAAAATACATAGATCCATTCCTCCGTTGCCGGTTGAAAGATAAATATTACATTATCCCTTAAAGTACCGTAAAACAATATCCAATATCTACCACATTGCCATAACAATACAATCAGGCGTTGAAAAACAACTAATTTTCTTTTCAGAATTTTCTTCCCCGTCATAAATTTAAGATACATTCAAATTGACCATCGGTAGTCACGTTCAAAAACCTTGAATCGCGATGAAATATTCAGCCGTTTGACGTGCAGGTGGCGGGCTGATGCGCCATTCCGGACGGTTTCTTTATGCATGAGAGCTTCTTGTGATTCGGAACGCACGTCGCCGATATGTGAGGGCAAAGATTATTTATTAATCTTACGCGTTACACTTTTTACTCAAACACCTATAGTAAGTGTTACATTATCGTGAAGTTTATGAATTACTAAACTCAAAATATATAAAAGGAGAAGAATCATCACACAGCTCAAGGTCGCAACGTCAAAAAATTCAAAATTGTGCGCATAGGTTCCATACACTTATGGAATGGTTTTTTTCTAAGACATAACAAGTAAAAGTACCTAATTAATACTATCCCCCTTATTCATAATGAAGTTATCAAACGTTGATTAGCTAAAATTCCGAAGTCTTTATCCGACAGGTGACATTTGGTAATCGAAAGAGTGAGACGGGGCACACTATTACACTGATTTAGTTAAAAAGCGATTATGAATAAGGGGGTAAATCTTCAACTTGCTCTTCTGCTCTGTTTTGGAGAATACGCGAATAAGAAATTAAGCGAGGTAGAGCGTAGCGTTTATACGCTCAAAGAGCAGCTCGACTGGGGAAGTACCTCCAACTTACAGAATACCGCAGCCAAATAACTTTATGTTGTGTAAAGTTGTGTTCCTGCGCGTGAGTAAGGTAGCTCTGGCGACCTTTGGGGAGGGGGGAAAGGTCGGTAACGCTTGAGCAATGCTTCGTATGTTGCAAGCGTCCATATGGCTAAGATAACCGCTGACCATCAGGCGGGCCGTATGCTTGTTTACCGACTAAGTCGTATAAAAAAAAAAAAATGCACTAAAATAATCCCAGTGTTTAAATAATATTGGTAAAATACTATTATTTATAACTACTCCGTGAAATTTCTCAGAAGCATTAGTAATTTTTTTTTACAACTGTGAGCAATGGATTTATATAAATTAGATTCGATAACTCTATTCGTCTTCCTTCTCGAGAAATTTACCCATTCTCCACTCTACAGTTAGTTCATCTTTGTCCATTTCTAAGCGCGGTGTACCTCAAGTACATTTACATTTATATTGGCCGGAGACGTCCAGGGCCCTCGGAGCAAACTCTTCAACTTGTCCACTCAGCGGTGTGTCTATGGGTTCAATTAGTATTGTTCACGTTTCCAGAAACGTAGTAAGTACATCGTTTCTGAATTCTTTCAGACTTTATCTGAAACTGAATTGGGTTCACGCAATAACGGAAACAGAAAATGTTTTGAAAATTTAAAAACTGCACCAATTTCAAGATTGAAGCTATGGATAAAACACACGCAGTTCTTAGGCATCAAAGTGAAATCAGGACTCGCAGAGCAATTCATATGAGATTTTAAATAGCGTTTATTCGCTCAAAGAGCAGCTCGACTGGAGAAGTGCCTCCACCTTACAGAATACCGCAGCCAAATAACTTTGTTGTATTCCTGCCCGTGAGTAAGGTCACCAGAGCTCATTGGGGAGGGAGGAAGGGTCGGTAACGCGTGAGTGATGCCTCGTGTGTTGCAAGCGTCCATATGGCTATGGTAACTGCTTACCATCAGACCGCTGCTTACCGATTTGGTCGTATAAAAAAATATTATATTATGAAACAGATTTTCGGCATCATGAGTGTTGTTGTCTAACTGCGCCAAACCATCAATCAAGAATGAAATTTCAACTTTGTATCCAAGAGATTTAGAATACAATTCGGATACAAAATGGTAAAGTAAAGATCTAGCTCTAAGCTGAACGCTACCTGCCACAAAACTGTTGTCAAAGTATAATGAATTATTCAAGGCATCGCATCGCATCGCAACAAACTGCGAAACAAGTTGCGCCGTATTTCAACAACCGACATTCGGCAGCTACTGTAATCTTATTAATTCTTTAAGGGTTTAAAACAATCAGGAATTAGATGGTTGAGAAATGAATGGCGTTGGTTAGATTAAAGATGTTCATAGTAGGGGTCTAAAAGTGGGTTTCTAAATATCATCTTTTCAAAATTTTGGCCCGAGCTGGTCCATTTATAAAGATAACATCGTTAGTAAACGATCAATCTTTGTATGGGATTGACAATTCAAATCGAAATATCACGTGATTTTTAACAATCTCTTGTCAATCCCATACAAAGATTGACTGTTTACTAACGATGACGATTGTCGACAACCATCTTGCCTAGGAGGGCTAGCAGCTATGAAAAACGAAACTAAAAACTTAAAAAAACAATTAAAAACCCACCCAGCCGCAAAAAAAAAACGTTTGTAGCAATGTTTCCTTCTTAATGGGTATCAGAGTTATAAGGCATTCTTATAAATCTATTTAAACTAAAATATACACTAGATTTTAAAATATACCGAAACCAGCGTCCCTCCCGCAGTTTTGCTAGCGTACCTGAGAAACCTAAAATGTTGCCGCCAAGACATAAAGCGTGCACTGTCAAAAAGTTATCAGATCTCATGTAGAGCCAAGCTTATAACTCTACTTGCCCTTACCTTACAAGCCCTAACTTCACAAACTCTACACCTTAGTCAAAATATGTGGCTTGGCCGTTTCGCTACTGTCACATGGGAGTAAGGTGAAAAATTTATTCACTGTTACTTTTTTTTTATAGAATAGTTCTTGTAGAATAGTTCGTGTATAAAATATGGATGGATGGATGTGTAGAGTGCCCCCATATTTTATTTGTTTGCAGAATTTCATTCAAATCCATCTAGCCATTTATGCGTGATAGAGCCACAAACATAATTATAAATATTAGTAAGAGTCGAAATAAATACAAATTCAATACAATTTCTAAATCAATCCAGATGTAACTAAATCACCTTTAAATTAATCACGTGAAGATAATGACACCTCTCAAGGTGCGGGATGAAGGGATCCAGATCCAGGATTAGGGATCCGATGCTAGACATTGATTGATGGTTCACCTTTATATACCACGATTGTATCGATATCTTGCAAGCTCTATTACTTCTCCTTGATAAAGCAAATTCAACCTTACAAGTTTTATTATAGAGTTTATATGTAAGATAAGATAATTTGGTAATCAAGGTATATTCCAAATTATTTGGTTTTTGTAAATTGAATCATATTTTTATAGGTATAGGGTGGGTGTTATGTTGGTAGATAGAAGAATGGTTTCGTGAATTTGACAGTAAAACAGATTGATGTGCGAACGGATTTATCAAAAGCTTTGGATTGCAGACCTCAAATAGACGTTGTACATTTGGGAGTACATTACTATTTAAAAAAGTAATCAAAATACTATAAAATAAAAGAAAGAAAATCTATATTTTGGATGGAGTGTTCACGTCACAACAAACCAGCTGCTATGCAGTATAATTGTTTTGTAATAGACATGAATCCTAGAGGTAGAGCGTAGAGATTATTCGCTCAAAGGGCAGCTCGACTGGGGAAGTACCTCCACCTTACAGAATACCGCAGCCAAATAACTTTGTGTTGTGTAAAGTTGTGTTCCTGCGCGTGAGTAAAGTTGCTAGAGCTCATAGGGGAATGAGCTCTGCCCCCCTAAAAAGGAAGCTAAAGCAATATTACTAACGCAATTCATTTTTTCGAATTTACGGCAGATCTTATGCAATTCATCAATTCTGAATCTTTTATTGAATTGAATTGTATATAATGAGTGACTAGTATACCAAAAAATATTGAAATTACGTAGGATCTGACGAGAATTCGAAAAAATTAATTGCGTTAGCAATATTGCTTTAGCTTCCTTTTTAACCCCCCCTGGTGACCTTACTCACGCGCAGGAACACCACTTTAAGTTATTTTCCTGAGGTACTCTGAAAGGTGGAGGTAAAAACGCTTTGCTTTACATCCTCAAAAACTATTTTCAAAACGAAAAGTAAGTATTCATCTATATTTAACTTTTTAACCATTGTTAAAAATGTAATCTCTTTCCCCTTAACCGCAGTATATTTATACACAAAGCTATCCAGAGATTAAATATAAATTCCCTTAAATTGGTCACAGTTTCACCTGGCCGGACCCTACGTGTCCTATGGGGAGAGTAATCCCCGGAGTAATGAACAAAAAAGAGCAAAACTTAATCTGTAATCTCTGCAGAAAAAAATTCATCCTTGGCTTTGTATTAATTAGTTAGCAGTAAAGCTATAAAAGTACATTGTGATACATGTGTGAAAAGTTGGTAATTACAGACGAGGCGGTATTAAGATAAGGAAGTCGAGAATGTAATGATCAATGCACACGCGTGTCATACGACGTTTTTCAACACACTTGCGAGGAAAAAACATACTTGTATTTTTTGAAGTTGATTTTTTGATAATAATCAACAACACAATGAGAACGTTAACAAATATATAATTTACACTTTTACATCGTCTACATACATATCACTTATGTACAGTACACAGTGAGGTACAAACATAACATAATCGGGATTATACCTATCATAAAACTGTGCAGTAATGTAAAGTAAAACTCACTAGTGCGTAATAAGCTGCATTATGTATGATACTAAAAACGGTGCAATAAATGTCACTTCACGATCGAGTGTGTTAAAAGTAATTTATTAACTCTATAACCGGTTCGGACGTAACATATAGACACCGGCAAGTAATTAATTTTTGGATCTTTCTTGTAACATTACAATTTTTATTCTGAATATACTTAGCTAGGGGGATGCAAGTACACACGGCTACAGATCAAGCTATACATTTCCAATATAAGCTGACCTCTCATTGTACGGAAATCCTATACAATGCGAGATCAGCTCATACTGGAAATGTATAGCTTGATGTGTTGCCGTGTGTACAAGCTACTACAACCATTATATTCTTATCTCCCACGTATTCAACTTTTTAAAACATAGTTGAATATGCATCCCAAAATTGTTGTGCCGTCGGAACCTTCCTTTTCATCGAATTATTAGACTAGCTGTCCCCCGCGGTTTCACCCGAGTTCCCGGGATAAAATGTAGCTTATGTCCTTCTCCATTCCATTCCGCATGCCAAATTTCATGATGATCCGTTGAGTAGAATAGAATAGAATAGAATAGAATATACTTTATTGTGCACACTACATGAAAGAACAAAACAAAACATTTAATAAAGAATAAAATGGCGAACACAACATAGGCGGCCTTATCGCTAAAGCGATCTCTTCCAGGCAACCTTGTAGTAGTAGTAGTTGAGGCGTGAAGGCGTAACGAACAAACAAACAAACAAACTTGAATTTGTAATGATTTATTATTGTTATTATTTTGCTTAATTATTATTTTTAATTTGAATTATTAATATTTGTTTAAATTTAGTCTTATCCCTTTGAGCTGTCATATGTTTTTTAATTTATTTAATATTAATATTTTCGCACCAAAGCTCGGTAGAGTAAGCTTGGAGCTCCATAATTTTTACCATCACTATTTTTGTCACCCTTATTCTCGCAAATAAATTAAATTTTAATTCATTTCATTTCACTTTTGCATTTATAATACTCTTCTCTCTTCTTCCTTGTCAGCTATGGGCTCTTCGAGCGATGATGCCGGCCTACCCATTGCCACTTGAGACTACAAGCAACTTTGAAATTACTTCTTCTTTTTTTAGTAGCTACTTCTACAATGTTCTTGTATTAAACATTGTTGATTCATATCACATGTAAAATCTTCATCTAAAAGCTATCATTCACGCGTACCAACCTAAATATTCAGTATAAATATGAGCCGCGGTCCGTATGTAATAATTGTCTAATTGTCGACGCGTCGGCCACTCCAATATGGAGTTTATTCCAGCTACAAATCCCTCTATACATTTTTATTGGCCGCTTCCACCTTCAGCCCGATGCGACGTGACCGGACTTTTTTATATTGAGGGCTCACTAGACTGGGTGTTTCTAAACGCGGCATTTTTGGAATATTTGTGTGTATAATATACAGGTCGTTGTTTTGGTCAGCGACGAGCGACTCAGGGTCGATAATACAAATGATACTGGTGCTAAAAAAAAATTTAAAAAAAATACTTTTTTTTTAATAATAAAAATAAAAAAAATTAAATTTTTAAAATCATGTAATAAGCTAAACTGTAGACATAATACTCAACGGGAGTACGAGGGAGTAAAGGGGTGGGGCGATGGCGGCTTGTGCCTAGCTCTAGTCTGTGCACGTGCCTAGTAACCATACTTTGCAGTAATTTTATTTCAAATTGAATAAGGTATTTCTCAACATATTTACAGTATTTAATGGAATTAAGTCCATTTTTGGGGAATATATTTTTTGTACTACCGCTCCTGGATCGCTTGTCGCCGACCAAAACAACATCCTGTATAAAAGTGGCGCAAAACATTTTTGAAGGATGATGTACGGTATAAGTATTGATAACATGTTCCTACTGTGTATCAATGTATTTATAGTGAAACTATGATAACTTTAATTATAAATAGGCTTCTCCAAAACCTAAATACATACCTCTAAAACTTATTAAGTTTGTGTTACACCTTTCATTTGGGGTTTTGCTGCATTATAGACGCTCTGGTAGTGCGTACATTGCCGCAAGTGTCCATTTAACATTAGCCCGAATGTATGTTTTCCAATTTAATCATAAAATATAATTTAACAAAATATCTTTACAATATAATGTCGTGCTCATAAAAAAAAATACTTCGGCTATATCTTTTTAACAGTATTACCAGATAAATCAAAAACGCAGCGTTTTTCCTGCCTCGTTGTGGTAAGCTCCAACAGTTCATGGTATGTGAGCAGTGTGATTTGTTTCCGATTTCCGCGCCGCCCTCCGGCCGCCCTCCGCACGCCGCCGTCTGTCCGCCGCAGGTAAACACCGATGTTACCGTTTCCTACACTATGTAATCGATTTAATTGGGGACTTAATATTATCCATTTAAAAAAATAAGGTTTCTTTTTTTTTTTTTTTATAACCTTATTTTTTTTATTTTTTCCACAATATGAATACAAGACAAATTTAATAATATACAATAAGATTATTTTATAAACTAGATGGCAATATTTACAAATGATATAGAAATATAAAGAATATTTACATAGGAAAAAATAAAAAGAAAACAGAAATATAAAGAAATAAAATAATAAAAGGGGAGAAAGCCGGTTATAAAAAGGAAAGCTGTTCCAGGTCGCTGCCAGTGGGTAAAGTGCCCAGAACGCTGGCGGCATTGCCACGCTGTATGGCAATGCTAATCCTCTGACCTAGGTATTCGCCAGCCCTCTGGTCACGTGAAGCGTCGATCAGACGCTTTGAAATTTCGCGATAAATACGATGGGCTCCTGGCCCCCACGGGCCCAAAGTCTCTACCCCAAACGGCTCAAATATGTAGGCAACATCTAGCTTACTATATTTGCGCCGCTTGAGGCTTTCGGCACAGACAGCCGCACCACCCGCCTTTTTGATAGTCTCTGGAAGGTGGGACGGCGCAAGAGTATCGACGCAAGTTGCGTCCCATACTAAAGGCCGCCCCATCTTCCAGGGTATCAGAGTCATTCCATCAGGCCTCTTGCCATCGTCCCGCATCAAGCCGCTCGGTTCACGAATGTTTCTTTTTAAGAGCAGTCATCACGCTATACTTTTCATACAAAAACTCTGTAATTATTATGGCGTTGTTAAACATTTTTCGTTAGATGTTTTGAACAAATTAATATCTTGTGGACTATATCTAGCCGTGTATCTAAGCGTGTGTGAAAAAAATTCAGTAAAAGCCTCCGAAAAATAGCGTTTTTGCACAAATTTTACAAGTAAAGAAAACATTTAGATACCAGGCTTGCAAATGTATTGGAGATTCTAAATAACTAACTTTTTTTCACAAACTTGTAAGATTTTGATTTGATTGAGATTTTGATTGAAGTATACTCCTGGAACAAGTTGTATGATATGCGAAATCATTAATCGCGAAGCGGCCGCGAGTGATCAGCGGAATTTGCCAACTGATAACCGATGGCTCTGATGCTATCTCTCTTTTTTCGCAGTCAAACATTATCGTGCTTCGAATGGCACGTAAAGCCATTGGTCCCCGTAATCACGCTAGTTAGAGGCCTACTAAGCGGCATGAAAACTCCAACAGTAGGCTGACCACTAGCCTACCGCCACCGATCTGCAGTGGGCACGAGTGGAGTATCTGCCCATTCCTTTCACCCTAATTTGTGAAAGGAGACCTGAGCTCAGCAGTGGGACATTATAGGATGATGATATGATTATGTGCTGTGGCCGGAGGTGCTTCTGCAAAGACTAGAAGGAATATGGCAAAGAAGTGCAGCTCTGAAAAAAAAAACACGGTGCTTATAGAATATTGAAAATGTTTTGAACTGCATACAATATATAAATACTATAATTTCCATTCTAATTTTGAAGAATTGTATGTAGATACCAAGTATACTTTTATTTTATTTTCCACTCTATTTCCAATTACTACTCTAAATTCCTCGAAGTCAAAGTCAAAGCCATTTATTCAATGTACGCCCTAGTAGGGCACTTATGAAGGTCAAAGCTACTCAAGTTACCACTAGTTCGTAAGTCGGCCTTCAATGAGAACAACAGGCAAGAAACTTGATGATACCAAATAATGTTTCCCTCAACTAAGAAGCTCAGAGTCCACAAAAGCCAATAACCGACCTCGACAGTCAAGCCCAAGTCAGATAAAAGTGGTATAATCTAACTAGTTATCTTCGATGTAGACGGTGCTCCGGTATTCTCAAAGGATAAAATTTTAATTAAAACCCACTTCGGTCGAATTATTACACCGCTGCAGCGCTAGCTCGATTTAAACTTGCTCAAAGCGCCACCTATAGTTGTGATTAATATTCTGAATGATAGCATCTTGGCTTAGGAGTTTTTGATTTAAATGTTTTGATGAATAAATGTTTGAGATTCGCCAAGTACACACTAATATGAATGATGGTTGTGACTTTAATTATGAATAATATCGTTTAAATTCCTTAGGCATAGAATAGAATATACTAGGTACTTTATTTGTTTAACTGAGGGAATTCTTGGTAACTCTTCTTTAAGGAATCCTAAAAATGAAACTGCAGAAAGTTATAGACTTTTGGTCATTGTATTGCCTGGCTTTGAGGTCACAATACTATTGAATATTTTCACAGCTTAATAATTCTCTACAATTTATCAAAATCATCTCATGAGGAAACTACTTCTTTACTTGACAAACTCTCCAAATAGCCGGGAGCTGAACAGCGTCTAGAACAAAATGACAGCATGTCGCGTTCCTAACACAAAACAATAAATAATATTATTCTTTATAAAAAGTAAACACAGAAAGCCAGAACTATATGTTTGTGGCCAGTACACGAAATTAATAGGTGGTGCGCAAGTCGCCACACAACGAATGACAATACTAGAAAAAGGACAATTTACTCAATAATATACCATTCACGTAGTTGTTTGTTATAAGGTTAATTGGCAGATAATGCACCTAATTGTTAATAGTCATCGCTTCTTACAAATGTTCGCAATGTTAGAATATCGGAGCTGGTTTACCTTTGCCTTGATCAAGTAACCAGCGCGGTCCATAAGTCCCTAAGATTCCACTAGGGATATCCAGCATAACGCTCTAATATAGAAGCGCTCGTGGTGTAGCATGATTAGCCGTTCTTAATCGATTGGCAAAGTTAAGCTATCAACATCGTGGTCGGTACCTGAATGGGTGACCGCCTAGTGGTATTTCAAATCGAGCGTTTCCGTGGTTCCCGTTGGTCCCGGTTATCACTTAATTGTGATAGTCGTTAAGCTAGTTGGATGGTTACTACTAGTCGGCTTGAAAAATTCCAACAGTAGGTTGACCAATAGCCTACCTCCACCTATCCGCAGTGGGCAACGCGTGGTGGAGTATTCATCCCATTCCCTTTCACTCTTATTTGGAAAAGGAGGCCTGTGCTCAGCAGTGGGACATTATAGGCTGATGATGATTATGATGATGATCCAGCATAACAAGATAGCTTTCATTAAATTTAAACAAAGTTTACCGAAAAGGCGAAAGTACATATTTCTTAATGTAACTCTAACTACAAACAATAAAGAGAAAAATCTAATAAATGTACAGTTTCTCCAAATTTGAACTAAGCCAATAGTTCAAAGTTCACGAACACCAAAAATTGTTCATTCTAAAATTGAAATCGATTCAAACTTAAAGAGATAACTTAAACTTTTTCGTTTTCGTTGCCTAACATAACTGAAGTTTCAGTGCGTCCTTGCCAAGTTGGAAAGTTAGCTTTGGAAAGTTACTTAGATCTTGTGACTTCTTGCGTAATTGAAAGTATAATATTAATTTGGGGTTTGGAGTTTTTTTAATTTCTCATCTATTTAGCTAGATATTAAATATTTTATTAAATATTAGATTTTCGTTCTTCTATATCACTCCAAAAATACATTACAATATCAACACCTCATACAAAGTAAACACAGACAAATAGTACACTGGGAAAGTCAGATTCAAAACGAAAGGGCATAAAAACTCGCAATTTTTTATCAAAAAGTTGATTAATAAAAATCTACAAAAAAGTTTTCATGAATACTTCTATGTAGATTTTTATTTGCCAGAGGTAGGGTTTTATAAATAAATAAAAAGCCTTTTATTTCCTGATATTTACAATTTTTCTAGTTATTATTAATTATTTACACTGTGTAGCAGGAACCCCTCTCAGGTGAAGGCCTCTTCCAAAGATTGCCATTTCTCTCGGTCTTGTGCTATATCGCACTAATATTACAATACTGTTGTAACTCAAAATATATCTTTTTTCAGAATCGACGAAAAACTGATTATTCACTTCCTGTTATAGATTATAAAGAAATTAATACTTTATGAGGTTTATTAATAAAATTAAAGCAATTATCAATTTACCAATTATTTAAAAAATAACGGATACGAATTTAATTTCAATATTTTTAGTTAAGACTGTATTGCCTTGAATAAAGTTTACAGAAAGATGAATTATTTTTAGTTGTGTAGTTATTGTTAAAACATTTTGAGTTACTACAATTTATGGTGACTTTCTCTTAATGGTTTTGAGAAGCTTTTTTAAGTTACAACCATTTTTTAATTTAGTTTTATGTTTTCTAGTTACCTCCAACACAAACATTTTCACTCTAAGGTTAGGAAATTGATAAATAAAACCAGAGAATCAATAAAAATCATTCAGGTAATATTATTTTTTTATAAAAAAAGGTTTTTTTTTTATTGAAATTGCTATGTTTTTTATACGACTACAAAAACATTCTAATCTAACCGTTTGAACTGCTTATCTACTAGTTGAAGCAACGGGGCTTAAAGAATTATCAGCTTCAAAATCAGAGCTACTTCATGAACAGCTACTAGAAGAAGAGTTATTTGACGAATAACTACTTGACAGTTTTGTTGCTCCCCTTTGAAGCAAGCTCGAGGCTGTACTATTTGAACCAGGTATAAAATTAGGGTCATAATCGGAATCATCAAAATCACTCTGATTAGTGTCATCATCATCATATCAGCCTAAAGATGTCAACTGCTGAACATAGGCCTCCCCTATTGACTTCCACATTGAACGGTTTTGCGCCACTTGCATCCAGCAGCGCCCAGCAACTCTGACCGGACCTGACTCAGACCAACTAATGGAAGGTCGTCCCGCTCGGTACTTTCCAGTACGTGGGTCCACTCGAGAACCTTCCTTCCCCATCGGTTATCGGCTCTTCGAGCGATGTGGCCTGCCCATTGTCACTTCAGCTTACTAACTCTACAAGCTATATCCGTCGTTATTTCGGACCCTGTCACGTAGAGAAATTCCGAGCATAGCTCGTTTCATAGCTCGCTGAGTGACTCTAAGCGTATTTAAGCGGCCCGCATTAAAAGACCACGTCTGTCTCGTATGTCATAACTGGTAACACGCACTGATTGAATTAGTGTGATCTGATCAGTGTGCAAAGGTGAAATGTAATATTTTCTTTAGTTGGATTCAGCCATCGATTCAACATTACTAAACGTACTCAATGCATTGTTGCCGTTAATTTCATGAAAACTGGGCAAGTAGACAAGATCGTTATCGACAATCATCATCGTTAGTAAACGATCAACCTCTTTGTATGGGATTGACATTTCAAATCGAAATATCACGTGATTTTTAACAATCTCTTATGTCAGTCCCATACAAAGGTTGATCGTTTACTAACAATGACGATTGTTGACAGCCATCTTGTCTAGGGGGGCTGGATTTATGTAGAAGGTCCTTCACTTTCGAGTACGCCGATTGTTATTTCACAGCTTTGTTGTTATAATTCTGTGAAGAATTTAAAGGGAGCGTGGTTTCTTCAAGAGGTTGTTGTTTTCCTTCTCCTGATAATAGTTTAACGTTATATTTGTTGCCATTTCAACAAGCAATTTCCCACGGTGCATACTTAATCAACAAAAAAACAAATATTTATTGAGTAAAACACCTTTAATATTTTATATCACCTAGAATGTAGTAACTCTAAATTATTTAAAAAAAATACTTTATGATAGTATTATAGTTTTTACTTTGACATGTTCGAATAGGTGATTTTAAATGCTATGATTAACTAATAAGTATTAGTTTAAAAGTCATGATATTATCACAAAAAAACAGCAAATTAAAAATCTTCAACAATACTGTACTATGTCTGAAATTCCTTAATAAACCAACAAGAATGAAGTAATTAAAAATATTATTTTCAATCGCATTTTTGTGAATCAATAATAGTGTAACAACTAGAAATCCACCAAGTTCATCTTTAGGTTTAAATCAAATATAATGTAGTAACTCGAATTAATAGTTTAACTTTTACATACCAGATTCAGTAATAACGTTCCAATTCGAATTAATGCGGTCTAAAACGCAAAGCGGCACGTCTCTCCCAACCGAATTTAGGTCGGAACTAAAGATGATGCGATATTGGGAGGCGGATTACGACAGTCAGTGAATCATGAATAATGACTCAAGGCGCCATCTCTTATTTGTTTCTTGCATTATTCTAATGATGGTATTATTGACGTGTAGGGAATTTAATTTTACGTTTAAATATGATGTTATGTCAAATTTTCTATTTTTTGAGTTACGACAGTATTGTAATATTAGTGCGATATGATGCCATAGTGGGCCAGCAATTTTTTTGATGTCATCATCCCAACGTGTGTAAGGTCTTCCTTTGTAGCGTTTTCCCTGTGGGCCTTTCCATATTGTAATCGTTTTTGTCCATCTGTGGTCTTTTAAACGCGCCACATGTCCGGCCCATTTCCATTTCAACCTTTGAGCGTGGCTAAGAGCATCTATTGTTTTTATCTTTGATCTTATCGTTGTGTGTCTTATCTTTTGTATTTTCTTTAACTTCAGCATGCTGCATTCCATTCCCCTCTGGCATGTAATTAGCTTATTTTTTATTTTGTTTGTAAATTTCCATGTTTGGCATGCATATGTCAAGCATGGTATAAGACATGTGTCCGTAACTTTCTTTTTTAACCATACGGGCATATTGCTTTTAAATATTTCTTTGTAGCTCCAGTACTTATTCCACGTACTTTTTATTCTTCTCTCTATTTCTAAGTCATTGTTATTTCTATTGAATCCAATTTGTTTTCCCAAATAAATATATTTATCCACGTATTCTAACGGTTCATTATCTATCGTAATGATTGACTTTGCGTAGTTGGTCATAGCTTTTGTTTTTGTTATATTCATTTGGAGGCCTACTTGCATGCTAGCCTTGTGGAGAGTTGCGATCATATATTGCATTTGAGAATTAGTTTCTGAAAGCAATACTAAGTCGTCTGCAAATCTAAGGTGATTTAAATATTTGCCTTGAATAAACAGGCCTTGATTTTTCCAGTCAAGTTTACTTATGATGGATTCCAATATAGCAATAAATATTCTGGGGGATAGAGGGTCACCTTGCCGTACACCTCTGTTCACTGGAAAGCTTGGGCCAATAGTTTCTAACTTGACTCTACTAGTGCTCTTATTGTATATACTTCTCAATATATCTATGTATTCTGTCTCTACATTTTGAGCTTTTAGCGTTTCCCATATGCTTTCATGCGAAACAGTATCGAAAGCTTTCTGATAATCAATAAATACGATGTGCAATGGTCTTTGGTGTTCCTGGTATTTTTCAATTATGAGTTCCAATGCATGTATATGATCTATAGTAGAATAACCTTTTCTAAAACCGGCCTGTTCAATTGGTTGTTTTTTTTCTAGTGATGCACTTATTCTTTGGTTTATAATCGTAGAAAAGAGTTTATATATAGTTGGCAGCAGACTTATAGGCCTATAATTGCTTATGTCTTTAGGATCTCCCTTCTTGTAGAGCAGGATAATATTGGATTCAGACCACTGTGAAGGCGTTTCAGAGGTATCCATTATACGATTGAATAAATTTGCTAGAGGTGCGGCCAGTATAGTGTGTGCTGTTTTTATGGCATCGTTGGTAATATTGTCCGAACCTGGGCTTTTATCGGGTTTCAGCTTTTGTATAGCCTCTATAATTTCTTTGCAATCTATTGGCTCTATGTGACGTTTAGGAATTTCGCACTCAATTGATTCGCCTTCAAAAGAAGAGTTAGCACTGCTGTCAGTATTTATAGAACTGTATAAGTTTTTATAGAACTCTGTTGCAATGTTTATGATGCTGTCGCGGTTGTATTTAGTTCCACCTGGCTCCTTTAAGCCTTCTATCCACGTTTTGTTTGTTCGTAGTGCTTTGTATCCTTTTTTCAGGCTTCCCTTTTGTTCTAAATGGTTTTTAAGGGTTTTCAGTCTATGTTCCTTGTAGTCCATTTTTATATATTTGCTTGTGATTTTGTATAAAGCTTTAAGTTCATTTTTCATGGATCGAGTTTTATTACTTGTTTTATGTAGTTCTTGTCTTCTTTTTATTAGGCTTTTTGTGCGTTCTGTTAATATATTGCGGTCTTTAGTTGTATTGTCTGCTTTCCGTGCATTTTTTAAGCTATTTTGGATAGAGTTTATTAATTTATCATAATAAGCTTGTATTGTCTCGAGTGGATTTCTATCGCGTAGAGCAGGAAGGTGACTTTTTAGCCTTTCTTTGAATAATAATATTTCTTCTTCACTTTTGAGTGTGCTATGTTGGTTATTCTTATATCTAGATCTACTTTTTATTGGTTTTGTTAGTGAAATTACTGCTCGGAGTGGTCTATGGTCTGATGGATAATGTATACTTAGTGTTTCAATATTCTGAAATATAAGTGGTTGATTGGAGAGTATGAAATCTATTTCATTCTTATATTGACCATTTGGGGATCGCCACGTCCATCTTTTCTTTGGATTTTTCTTGTAAAATGTGTTGATGATTGCTAACTTGTTTTCCAGAGCGAAGTCTAAGAGTCTTTGTCCTCTGGCGTTTCTTTCTCCGTACCCGTGCTGTTTTGTTACCAAATATTCGTCCATTTGAGGCTCTCCTATTTTTGCATTAAAGTCCCCCATTAAAATGAAAACTTTATAAGCTATATTAATGGCCTTGTAGATGCTTTCGTAAAAAAGATTGGCTTCCTCTTCATCTGCTGATTCTGTTGGGGCGTAGACTTGGATTATAGTAAACTGTTCTCCCGAAATGTTTAAATTTAGTAGCGCGACTCGCTCAGAGATGCCAATATAGCTTTCCACATTTTGTTTTAGAGAGTTATTTATTATAAAGCCAACTCCATACTTGCCAGGTGTTTGGCCTGTGTGGCAGAGAATGAAATCTTCGTATTCTGCTATTACATTGCCGAGGCGTCTCACTTCGGATATTCCAATGATATCGTATTTTATATTCGTTAGAGCTTCTTTAAGTTCAATTATTCGTTCATATGATGAGAGTGTTCTAACGTTGTAAGTTATTATGTAGAGTCGGTTCGTATTTTTTTCCCTGGATTTTGATGTTTTTGTCTTTGGAAGGTTTTGGTCATAATCTTCCTCGGTGACCAACCGGCTTGGAAGATGTGTTTCTGTGCTTTTTTGTTTTTGTTTTTTATATACATCTTTTGAGAGAGGTGCCGCTGGTTGCTATATTATGTTTTTGTTCTTGTTCTCTTCCTCTTGGTTTTTGTTATTTTTGTTTACTAAGAAGTTGAGTATACCCGGCTTTACAACCCCTTCTGAGAAACTGGATGATCTCTGGGGTGTGGTGCGCGCTACTATAGATTTATTTTTCTTAGCGATTTGAGTATTACGTATAGTATTACCCTCGGTATTTGAGCTACTTTGTGGAGAGATGGAGAGATTCCTTTTCCTGTTATCTGGTGTTAATTCAGATTCTGAACCTGTTGTTTTATTATTCAATATTATCAGTTTGTCGTATTTAATTACTGCTTTGTTTCCTTTTTCTCTCTCTATTTTTACTTGCTCTTGTAGCACTTTCCTTTTTTCCAGAATATGTTTGGGGTAGTCCTCTTTTATGTAATAAGCCGTATCTGCAAGCATTCCCTTCTGCTTCATAATCTTGATTTTATTTCCAAGCGTGGTGAATGTTACGGTTATCGGGCGGGGTTTTTCAGATCTTCTACCTATTCTCCTGGCCTCTTGTATATCGATACAATTTAAATTTATTGAGAAATATTTGTTAATAAAAGCAATAACATTATTTTCCAGATGTGAATAGGATTTTTCATTTTCTTCGATTCCAAAGAACACTATATTTCTCTGTCTCGCCTGTTTTTCCAAGATATGTAGTCTCTTTTCCTGATCTTCAATCTTTTCTTTGAGCTGTTCTTGATTTTCTTCCCATATTTTAAATTTCGTATCCAGAATTTTGTTTACATTTTCTGTTACTTTTTCAGTTACCCTTTCGCCGCTCTTCTCAATTGCTGTTTTTTGTTCATCCAGGTCTTTTTGAATCTTGCGAAGTGCAGCCATCACTTCTTCCATTTTACAAATGTTTTGTTGTTGTTTTGTGATTATTATGTGTACTCAAATAATCTACGCTAGATGTCGCTTTGTGAGTAGGGTTTGTTTCTATATTGTAACTGGTGGTGGCCTCTGGTGGTTCGTAGCGGAACTAATTGACACTCGTATTGATCTTAGATCCGTAGTTTCGAAACTTGTCGGTAGATGGCGCCACTTTCGTAAACGCTCTCTGGGTAAAGCAGTTTTTTTAAGGATATTTTGTATAGGTTATATGATGATTTCGATTTTTATTTCGGACTAACCTTGATCAAAATTATGATTTATATGGCGATTTAGCATCTAATTTTCTTTTGGTTTTGCTCGATCTGCATCGGTCTGCCAGGATCTCTTCGCTTATTCGAAAACAAGTCGGTGTTTGTGGGAAGCAGTTTTCGGTATATTTTAGCACTGGTTCTTCACTTTTTACGAGAACTTTTATTTGACATAATATTTCTTCGTAAAAACTGTCTTCACAACTAAATTTCAGACCGAAAACACACAATATTTATATTTTTCAAGTAAAAACTATACGGACAACGATATTGACAGTGGCACTGCAGCGCCCTCTCAAAGCAAAAAAATTTTATATCAAAACTTAACATATTACGAAAATATAAATTGCCTTGACACACAAGCGCCCTGGCGATAAAAAAATCTGAGGCTGTTTTTCTGAAACAACGCTACGATTCGATCTTAATAATATTTCACTCAAAAATCATGAAATCTTCTCCAAAAACTCATCCCGTAATTACAACCGGACAATAAAAGCGCAAATCTGTCAGATCCACAATTGCACAAATACACACAGTGCCAAATAAAAATATCTACGCATTTTTTGCGAGCAATCCGTCGGCACGTGAGGTGAATCCAATCATTTTTTCTTATTTCCACCGATTGATTGGACGGCTCGGTTATTCTTTTTGCTTTTATCTGAGGCAAACAATACGAAGGGTGGGCAGGTGAGCTAAACGCTTTCCAACGTTTCTACGTCCACGGTGGAAGGAAACAAATGGTTTTACCGAAGTGTGGATGGTTTTATTGGATTGGGACGTATTCACAAAAAATTGAGAAATCAGCTGTTTTCCGATCCATTTACCGATTAATCCATCGAAATTTGCCAAATTTTGCGGGTACCAAATGCTTCAATATACCTTTGCCTGTAGTTGGTATAAACAGTTTTTTCAATTATCATACTTTTCATACAATAAAATTGGTTTTCCGTACCCTCCTCCCGTGAAAACTACGAAAACAGGCCGAGTTACGATCCAAATATCTGAATAATGTGGAGATTTTAATGACTAAAAAAATTACCCTAATAAAATAGAAATAATCAAGATTAATTCTTAAAAAGGAAATCAGCATAAATATTGAACAAACCTCAAAAAAAATTAAAACATTTTCGTCAATATTTCACCATTTATCTAAAATTTTGCTAATTTACGTCAAGCTTGACGTCTATGACATAAAGGTTTGTTTCCTTTGCTCTGTCTCAGTTTTGATGTATAAAGTAACAAACATTTCAAATGAAATCTCAGTCAGCGCTCGAGCGCCATTGTGAGACTACCTCCACGTCGCTGTGCAGCAGCCGTTCTCAAAAAATAGATCGCTGTACATACACATACAATTTTATCGTCGCTACTTGATATTTGTGTGTAAAAATTAAATTTTATTTTATATTACGTCAGTTTTGTATACAGAATTACTATATACGAGTAAGGCCGATATGTCGTGTTTGGGCTCCTTTTTTAGTAGTGATGAGAGCTTAGAACAAAGACTGAACTGACCTGATGATGGTTCTTGGAGACTGGTACTGGAACTCCTTGATGGGTTGGGATAGAAATGTCGTGTTTGGGCTCCTTTTGTTAGTAGTGATGAGAGCTTACAACAAGACATACTGAACCGACCTAATGATGTTTCTTGGAGACTGCTACTGGAACTCCTTGATGGATTGGGATAGATATGTCGTGTTTGGGCTCCTTTTGTTAGTAGTGATGAGAGCTTACAACAAGACATACTGAACCGACCTAATGATGTTTCTTGGAGACTGCTACTGGAACTCCTTGATGGATTGGGATAGATATGTCGTGTTTGGGCTCCTTTTGTTCGTAGTGATGAGAGCTTACAACAAGACAGACTAAACTGACCTGATGATGGTTCTTGGAGACTGCTACTGGAACTCCTTGATTGATTGGGATAGATATGTCGTGTTTGGGCTCCTTTTTTTAGTAGTGATGAGAGCTTAGAACAAAGACTGAACTGACCTGATGATGGTTCTTGGAGACTGGTACTGGAACTCCTTGATGGGTTGGGATAGAAATGTCGTGTTTGGGCTCCTTTTGTTAGTAGTGATGAGAGCTTACAACAAGACATACTGAACCGACCTGTTAATGGTTCTTGGAGACTGCTACTGGAACTCTTTGATGGATTGGGATAGATATGTCGTGTTTGGGCTCCTTTTGTTAGCAGTGATGAGTGCTTACAACGTGACAGACTGAACTGAACTGATGATGGTTCTTGGAGACTGCAACTGAATTTCCGTGACAGATTGGGATAGATAGTATGTCATGAATTCATACTATTTTTATACCACTAAAGTGTCAAACAAGCATATTGCACTGATGGTAAGCGGTTTCCGTAGCCCATGGACGCTTGCAACTCCAGTCCAGGGGAATCACTCGTGCGTTGCCGACCCTGCCGAAATCTCTTCACACCCTTATCATACTATACTGTACTGTGCTATGCTATACTCTACTATAAAATGTTTTCAATCAATCTCACACCCACATTTATAATCACAAATATATTCCACTAAGGAGTTCCAGTGCCTGCCTACCCTCCTACTCTATCATCAGACCTTGAAAACTATATACAGTAGAATCCGCCTATTACGACTTCGTTTATAACGACTAACCGTTTTTAGCGACGAACTTGAAAACAAAAGGTAGGTTTCATACATACCTACTATGAAAACATATCTTTTTAGTACGACCCTTCGATTCCGGTTTAAGCGACCAACTGCTTATAACAACCTATTTTTCCAACAAATCATCCGTTTAGAACGACCGCTGTGTTGTCTCTATCTACGATACCTATGCACAAGGTCAAGAATTCGTTACGAGTTCTAAAATGACTTCCGTGAAGCGAAAGTTTTGCTCAATTAAAGAAAAACATTTTATATTACAACGTTTAGAAGCTGGTCAAAGTATTCGGCGTGTCTCATTATATATATATTATATTATCCACGATAAAGAAAAAAAAAACATACAATAGAAGCCCAGTTTAGCCCCATTATTATTAATACATAAGTATGTATGTAATAAAAAACCGCATAAATTACTAATTCGTTTTGTGCGTCGTCCTGTTAGTACGACCAAATTTCGCCGGTCCCTTGAACGTCGTTATATCCGGATTCTACTGTATTGTCAAAAGTAGTCAAAACCAACAACCCCAAACACGGCTAGGATATGTTGCTCCGCTATGAAGTTCCATTGCCTACCCTCCTACTCCATCATCAGACCCTGAACACCATATATGATTAAAGTTCGTCTCATGACAATTCCAACAACCCTAATCACGGCTAACATACGTTATTATGTCATGGAGTTCCAGTGCCTACATTTCGGATCTATTATCAGATCAGCTCGATGGTACCAAATTATTGTATTGTCATCCGAAATACATACACTAGCAAAGTTAGTTACATACACGTGAAATTTAATAAAAGCGAAATGATAACAAAAATAGATGAAAAAAATATAATATAATGTTAAAGTATCAAATTAGGTTGATTCACTACTTTTAACGCAGCTTCTCCGTGCACGTGTGTGCGTGTGGGCCTTGCAAATGTATTAGTGCGATTTGATACCTATCAATTTTGTAAACGCGTCCTTAAAAAATGCGAGTGATTTTATGGAAATGTAGAATGTGCGAGTTATTTTTGTTAAAAATGTGTACCTTTCTTTTAAAAACACAATATATTAAGGTTAAACATCAGTTACGAGGCTGGAAATTTGAATTATTTCGTGTTTTTTTTACCTTCGTAGAACAATATGGATAGATATTTCAGTGATTCGCGACCATAGTAGTTCACTTAGCATATTGTAGAATTGATACTTCTTGTTTAAGATTAACTATTTTTGTACATTTCCCAAAATAGTCAGTTTTACGTTTTTTTTTTTTTATACTACTTAGATAGCAAACAAGCACACGGCCCGCCTGATGGTATGCGGTTACCGCAGCCTATGGACGCTTGCATCACTAGGGGTGTTACTCGCGCGTTGCCGACCCTGCAGAAATCTCTTCACACCCTTTTTGAAGAACCCCATGCTGTACTCCATTGGGAAAACCACGGCAGGGAGCTCATTCCACAATCTGAGCGTCCGCGGAAGGAAGCTCCTTTAAGACCGCACAGTTCGAAACAATTTTGGTTCCAATATGTGAGGATGGACTCCCCATCGATGGCGAGAGTTGCGATGGTAGAATGTAGTCGTGGGAATACACATAAGGAGGCAAAGTCTCTCCTCAGACTGAGGGGCTCTAGACCGCTTGTGAGCTCGGGATCGTTAACAATTCTAGCAGCACGTCGCTGAACCGAGTCTAAAGGCCCAAGCTGGTATCCAGGAGCCCCTGCCCACAGATGACAGCAGTACTCCATATGAGGCCGGACTTGCGACTTATAAAGTTGCAGTCTTTGGCCCGATGTGAAGCACTGCTTCGCTTTGTTGAGCACAACCTTGTCTTCTAAGTGACTACGGAACAAAACATCGTTAAAAAGGTTTTTAGAGAAACCGTGAGAAACATTCAAATATGGCTCATATTATACAAAAAACTTACATACCATAATGTGCCAAATGAACTTCTACTGTCGCTAATCACTGAAACATCTATCAAAATAGTTCTACGAAGGTAAAAAAAACTCGTAAAAAACATACATAAACATACTTAACAGACATAAAAACTTAAAGATAAATTTTACAATATATGCCTATTACAGTAAAAATAAAAACACTCTAATAAACCACACTATTTTCATAATTTATTTTAATTTAAGAACATCACAATTTTACTCGAATTTATTATATTTTATACGTTACCCCGGGTGCAATTTGCAACAGTATTATAATAAACAAAGCGTGCACTAACTCAGGTGTTCGTGCCCAGACTACTGTGCATTTTATTTGTCATGCAGTTTCTTAGTGCGAATACATTACCTCCCACGAGTTTCTTCAAGTTAGTGGAAGCAGTTAATGAGGTAAGCGAAGTGAATTTTGATTACATTTAGTTTAATAGTGGTGCCGATTCTGTTGTAAATCGCAATAAACTAATTTTAATCACATCTCATCTCTTTCTTACGAGCATTATTGAAAAAGGATAGACCATATTTTAAGTTGTCAAATTAATCTCTGCCGTCTTATTTTGCGTGTATTTAGGCGTAACCGCGATATATGGCGACTAAATTTATATTGAAAACAAGCATTGGCCTAATTTGACAGGACTAAATTTCTTACATCCTTTTCTTATGTTCTTTGTTAGAAAGAGACATAGTGAGATTAAAATTAGTTTAGTTGTGAACAACAGAATCAGGGCCATTGTATGGGGAATCAAATAATTTTTTATACGATTAAAATGGCAAACAAGCATACGGCCCACCTCGTGGTAAGCGGTTACCGTAGCCTTTATATGCTCTACCTCTCTTTATTACTTATTATTAAAATTATGTTTGAGAGAGTCTACGCCATAAAATGTTGGTTACCCGGCTTATTTTGAAAATAAGTATGATTTTAAGAAATATAGAATATAATTTTTTTCAAGATATACAACAAAAGAGGGTGCCAAAAGATAACCAGTGTCTTCTAACTCAACACGTTCACACTATGCACACAAATACTAATTGGTGATCGTTCACACATTGTCAACTCAAAATACATCACTTGTGGTAGAGTCAACTATAATATTCGTATAAATAAAATAGTTGTAGTTGTAGACTGTGTGTTCTACCGTATGTATAATGGGGAGTGTTCGCAAGAACTTTTTGACCTGGTGCCATCATAACCTTTCTACCATCGCACCGCTCGCCGGCGATGTGGAGTTCATCCTCACATCCTCGAGCCGCCTCGATCGTCCACACAACGTTTTAGTCGGACGTTCTTACTGCGGACCATTAGGATGTGGAATGAACTCCCCGTTACGGTTTTCCCTCAGCGCTACGATAGGGGGTTCTTCAAAAAAGGCGTAAATAGAGCTCTACAAGGTCGGCAACACATCGGCAATCCCCCTGGTATTGCAAATGTTCATAGGCGGCGGTGACCACTTACCATCAGGAGGCCCGTCTGCCTGTTTGTCAACATAAAAAAAAAATAAGAAGCTGAATAAAATGTATTTACGATATAAAAAGAAATTCTGCTTATAAAGATTGCTTTTGTTTAACCGGAATCTCACAATGGTAAGTGATGATGTGGCCGAAGGTGGTAAGCACACAAAACACACCGATAGGTGCTTGGCAAAATCAACTTGAGGGTGGTATCCAGCCAGGTGGGTACTACATAGTACCCTACCATCGTGCTATGGTTTCCTCACGATGTTTTGTTGCACCGAAAGCTCAGCTGATGTTAGGATTTGAACCCGGGAGTTTCGTCTTAGCTTCCATTGTCACAAGCACTGAGCTATCATCGCCTTAAAAAGTTGCTTAGTTATGAAACTTACCGTGTTCAAACAGACAGAAAGAGACAAAAAGTATTTTCATTAGTCATCATCATCATCAGCCTATAATGTCCCACTGCTGAGCACAGGCCTCCTTTAACAAATGAGGGTGAAAGGGAATGGGCAGATACTCCACCACGCGTGTCCACTGTGGATCGGTGGAGGTAGGCTAGTGGTCAACCTACTGTTGGAATTTTTCAAGCCGCCTAGGAGGCATCCAACTAGCTTAACGACTATCACAATTAAGTGATAACCGGGACCAACTTTACGTACCTTCCGAAGCAGGAAACGCTTGATTTGAAATACCACTAGGCGGTCACCCATCCAGGTACCGACCACGACGGTGGTAGCTTAACTTTGCCGATCAATTAAGAACGGCTAATCGTGCTACACCACGAGCGCTTCTTTTTGTTTTTTTTTTGTTTTTTGTGTACAATAATCAGTTATCTATCTCTCTATCTATCTACACTACCCTCAATCATTAGACACCCAAAATGTTAAATAAAACCGAAGAATACCTAACATAAGTCTAATTACACACGGAGGTAAAATGTAACTTTTCCTTTCAATTTATCTCTATGTCTGTACGGTGTTCGGTAAACTCGTTAAGGCTTTACATTTTTTTACTTCAGTCTCGAAGTGTTAGGGGTTTGTTAATTAAAAACCTGTCTGCAGCCGTGATGCGGAACGCTCCTTGGTTTTTCGTTTCTGAAAGAGAAAAGTTACCAAAAAAATTGGGATTTCTGTTAATGAGCATGTGAAACTAGATTAATTAAATAAATAAACATATTTTTATTCCAGTTTTGAAAATCTAATATTTGTATGAAATTATGAAAAAATAAGAAGAAATATTATATTGACCATAACGCCACTATTCTATGAATTGTATGTAGGTATCGGTTGTCATAGCAACCACTTTTAATAAACGACTTTTTAATCGACTTCAAAAAAAAAGGAGATTATCAATTCGACACGTATGTATGTAATATTATTAGAACTGCAATATATTCACATATGATAATCTATTAGAGCTTCCAAACAAAAATACAAAATTTCATGGGTGTACGTATGTATGTTTGTCCACGCATATCTCCGAAGATATTAATCGGATTGTAACCATTCTTTTTTATTGGTTTACATTTACTTCAACTTACGGAACAGTGCAAGTTTCATCGAAATCCGTTCATTAGTTTTCAAGATATGGACAAATATGTGTAACGGCCTGGCTTATTGATACGAGCTACGGGTGTGGTGTCAGAGGAAAAACATCTCAAAACCTTGGTCAAATTCTAGTGCATATAACTTATATTAAGTCAGCGAAATATTTTCAATAGAATACGTCGTGCTCTTTCGCTGACTTCAAATCAGTGTCAGATTAGAGTTATTTCATACTTTTTAGTGTAGTTTGAAGACGATAATTTTTTTTTAAATTACTTTTTTTTTGTACAATAAAAAGTTATTTATCCATCTATCTATCTACACCACCCTCAATCATTAGTCACCTGAAATGTTAAAACCGAAGAATACCTAACATAAGTCTAATTACACACGGAGGTAAAATGTAACTTTTCCTTTCAATTTATCTCTATGTCTGTACGGTGTTCGGTAAACTCGTTAAGGCTTTACATTTTTTTACTTCAGTCTCGAAGTGTTAGGGGTTTGTTAATTAAAAACCTGTCTGCAGCCGTGATGCGGAACGCTCCTTGGTTTTTCGTTTCTGAAAGAGAAAAGTTACCAAAAAAATTGGGATTTCTGTTAATGAGCATGTGAAACTAGATTAATTAAATAAATAAACATATTTTAATTCCAGATTTGAAAATCTAATATTTGTATGAAATTATGAAGAAATAAGAAGAAATATTATATTGACCATAACGCCACTATTCTATGAATTGTATGTAGGTATCGGTTGTCTTAGCAACCACTTTTAATAAACGACTTTTTAATCGACTTCAAAAAAAAGGAGATTATCAATTCGACACATATGTATGTAATATTATTAGCTTTGACTAATGATATATCCAGACGGAGCTACGAAGCTGTTTACGCGTCGATAAAATAAGCCCCTAACCTTAGAAAATATATATGTCTAGAAAGAGTATCCCCATACTACATGACTTTTAAAAAGTGGCCAACTTTGCTACATCTTATCCTCGCGTTACGTCATTCTGCTTGTCATAGTGACGTTTATACCAGTTACCAGTTCTTGAAAAAAATCCAAGAAAATGGGGAAAAATATATTACGGTGTCGATATCTTTTTAAAAACCGAAAATAAAAGTGGAATCGGGATAATACATGATAATAAGAATAAGATTAATGGCGCCGATATAAATTAATACTTATTATTTTTACTTTGATGTCAACGAACAGTAATTATTTGCGTTGACGTTTCAAATCAAGTCAAATTAAGCAAATCAAGTCAATTTTTTTTTTTTTTTTTTTTACTGTTTATAGGCCTGTGTTTGACTGATGGTAAGTGATGATGCGGCCGAAGGTGGTAAGCACACAAAGCCTAGAAGGAACTGGCTCTCAAGTGCAGCTATCGGAACACACCGAAAGGTGCTTGGCGACAGATTTTCAACTTGAGGGTGGTAGCCAGCCAGGCGGGTACTACAAAGTACCCTACCACCGTGCTATGGTTTCCTCACGATGTTTTCCTTCACCGAAAGCTCAAGCTCATTGTAGGATTCGAACCCGGGACCTTCATCTCGGTATCCGACGTCACTACCACTGAGCTATCATCGCCATTAAGTCAAATCAAGTCACATCGAGTCAAATCAAGTCAAATCGAGTCAAACCGAGTCCAATCGAGTCAAACAGGGTCAAACCGAGTCAAATCGAGTCAAACCAAGTCAAATCAAGCAAATCTAGTCAAATCCAGTCAAATCGAGTCAAACCGAGTGAAATCGAGTCAATAAGTCAAATCGAGTCAAATCCAGTCAAATCAAGCAAATCCAGTCAAACCGAGTGAAATCAAGTGAAATTGAGTCAAAACAAGCAAATCGAGTTAAATCAAGTCAAACATTTTTTTTGGCTAGGTCCAGAGATCTTCACTACGGCTTCTCCGAATGATATCTATCCATTGGCTTCTTAAAATTGGATCAATTGGTATTCTGTAAAAAAAGTCTTATTATTTAAGTCAGTTATTACAAAATTAAAAAAAGGTTATTCGACACGCGTGTATGTAATATTATTGGAATTGCAACATATTCACAATTTAAAATAGTATCCGCCATATTGAACTATTTAGTTATTGGTCCGATTGCTCTCAAAATTGATATTTGAGAGGCCCTTGGACCATATAACATAAATTTTTACTCAAAATTGAAAAAAAATTGCCGCCATATTGAACTATTTAGTTACTGGTCCGATTGCTCTCAAAATTTATATTTATGAGACCCTTGGACCATATAACGTGAATCCATGCTAAAAATTAAAAAAGTGTCCGCCATATTGAACTATTTACTTACTGGTCCGATTGCTCTCAAAATTGATATTTGGGAGACTCTTGCACCATATAACATAAATCTTTGCTCAAAATTGAAAAAAAGTGTCCGCCATATTGAACTATTTAGTTACTGGTCCGATTGCTCTCAAAATTGATATTTGAGAGAACCTTGGACCATATAACATACATTTTTACTCAAAATTGAAAAAAGTGGCCGACGTATTGAACTATTTAGTTACTGGTCCGATTGCTCTCAAAATTGATATTTGAGAGACCCTTGGACCATGTAACATAATTTTTTGCTCAAAATTGAAAAAAGCGACCGCCCTACTGAACTATTTCATTACTGGTCTGATTGCTCTCTCAAATATGAATTTTGAAAGCAATCGGACCAATAACTAAATAGTTCAAAATGGCGGACACTTTTTTCAATTTTGAGCAAAGATTTATGTTATATGGTCCAAAACTGTCCCAAATATCAATTTTGAGAGCAATCGGACCAATAAATAAATAGTTCAAAATGGCGGCCACATTTTTTAATTTTTAGCATAGGTTCTCGTTATATGGTCTAAGGGTCTCTCAAATATCAATTTTGAGAGCAATCGGATCAGTAACTAAATAGTTCAATATGGCGACCATTTTTTTCAATTTTGAGTAAAAATTTATGTTATATGGTCCAAGGGTCTCTCAAATCTCAATTTTGAGAGCAATCGGACCAATAACAAAATAGTTCAATATGGCGGCCACTTTTTTGAATTTTGAGCAAAGATTCATGTTATTTGGTCCAAGAGTCTCCCAAATATCAATTTTGAGAGCAATCGGACCAATAACTAAATAGTTCAACATGGCGGCCACTGTTTTGAATTTCGAGATAAGATTCATGGTTTATGTTCCAAGAGTCTCCCAAATATCAATTTTGAGAGCAATCGGACCAATAACTAAATAGTTCAAAATGGCGGCCACTTTTTTTCAATTTTGAGCAAAGATTCATGTTATATGGTCCAAGAGTCTCCCAAATATCAATTTTGAGAGCAATCGGACCAATAACTAAATAGTTCAACATGGCGGCCACTGTTTTGAATTTCGAGATAAGATTCTGAAGGGTTATAAGCCAAAATAAACAAACTTGAACCAGATTTAACACGATACTTTTATTTATTCGTTTTATACGTACAGAGCACATCAATGGTGGAGACAAAGAGAAAGATGACATACATAGTGACATATGTCATGTAAATTAGACGTTTCTAATTGACAGATAGTATTACGTTTATAAATACACCAATACTAGCCCTTAAACTAATACAATATGTAGCATAATATCTATAAAAAGCAGTACAATTAATATACATTTCATGTACATTCTCATTACAATTTAATTACACTTACATAACCATAGTAACAAAAATAACAATGTTTACAATAGAATGCACTATAAACTTAGTTATATAGGTAACAAATTTAATTCTTTAACAAAGTTACAATGTTTTTCAATAGTTATTGGTTTCGTCATAATATCTGCTGTCATTTGATCAGTAGATAAGTATTTTACATTAATAATACCTTTGCTTAAAGTTTCCCTAATAAAATGATGTCGTACATCTATATGTTTTGTCCTAGCATGGTACATAGAATTGACACATAATTTTTGAGCTGACTGGTTATCATTATACATGGTTATTACACAATATTTATGCAATAAATCATAAAGAAAATAATAAATAAACAAAGCCTCTTTTGTTGCATCTGACATTGCCATGTATTCGGCTTCTGTACTTGATAGAGCAATAGTCTTCTGTTTACGACTTTCCCATGATATAACAGAATTACCCAACTTGAAAACAAAACCTGTATAGGATCTACGATCAATTGTACATGCTGCCCAATCAGCATCTACAAAACAAGTGACATTAAGACTTCCCTTCTGAAAGCAAAGACAATAATCAATTGTACCTTTGAGATAGCGTAAGACACGCTTAGCTGCTTTCCAGTGCGTTTCAGTGTAACAGTTATTAAACTGACTGAGTACACTCACAGCGTGCGTGATATCTGGCCGCGTACAAACTGAAACATACATAAGACAACCAATTAGATTTCTGTAATCATACTTATGATTTTCATTGTCCTGCCTGTCCTGTCCACGTTCCAATTTTACACCCTTTTCCATAGGTGTTTTAGCTGGTTTACACTCATTCATGTTGAACCTTTTTAAAATACTGTTTATGTATCCAGATTGGTCAAGAGTGATTTTATCCTTTGTTCTACAAAGTCTCATACCTAAGATATGATGAACTGGACCTAGATCCTTCATCTTAAATTCTGACATAAGCTTATTCTTTATTTCTTCCCTCTTTGTCGAATTTTGTTGACTAGAGATAAGCAAAATATCATCAACATATAATGCAATGATAATTAAATCATTATTATTACCTTGAAAATAGACACATGGTTCAGAAGACATTCTTGTAAAATTGAGTTTGTTGATCAAGACTCCATTAATTTTTTCGTACCACGATTTTGAAGCCTGTTTCAAACCATATATCGCCTTGTTTAGTTTATAAACATATTGTTCTTTACCTTTTAAGACAAATCCTTCTGGCTGCTCCATATACACGGTTTCTTGAAGATCTCCATTTAAGAATGCTGTCTGGACATCCATGTGCTCAATTTCAAAACCATAGTTTGCAGCTACAGCAAGCAATGTACGAATTGTAGAGTATCTTACAACAGGCGAGAACGTTTCCTGATAATTAACGCCATATTGTTGTGTATACCCTTTGGCCACCAACCTAGCTTTATATCTCAACAATTTCCCATCAAGATCAAGCTTTCTTTTAAAGACCCATTTGCATTTTACAGGTTTTTCGGTTTTTGGTCTGTCTGTTAGTGTCCAACAGTTATTTTCAACAAATGATAGATACTCATCTTTCATTGCTTGGTTCCACCCCTCTGCCTCTGGGCTGCTCAGTGCTTCTTTCACTGTTTCTGGTTCCAATTCTGTCGAGACTCCTCTGACTAGGAAACTGGAATTCGGCGCCTCATAGGATGATTCTTCAGATGATGTCTGCATTGTAGAATCCCCTGGAACGTATGTTTCATCGGATGTATTACCTGATGATGACTCCTCACTTTCAGAGTCATCCACCATTCCTGTGCTCTGTCTCTGTGCTTGTCTGTCATCAGATTGCTCAGGACTCAAGGTGGATGTCTCTGATAATTCAGGAGTTATACAATCATTACTATCAGAAACCTTGATATTTATGAGCTCATTCATGATATTATTTTTCATGAATTCATTATCATCATGTGACATTTCGGAGAATTTATTTTCAAAAAATGAAACATGCCTAGCTTTTATGCATTGATAAGATTTATGAGGATCTAGCAACCTATACCCCTTGGTCTCCTCACAATATCCTACAAATATGTAAGGCTTACTTTTAGAATCTAATTTTTTTCGATTCTGTATGAATGCATATGCTACACAACCAAAGATACGTAAATAACTAAGATTGACCTTTTTGTTGCTCCATTTTTCTTCTGGAGTGACACCCATGACGGCTTTCGTTGGTGTCCTGTTCTTTAAATGAACAGCAGTGTTGACAGCCTCTGCCCAGAATCTGTTCTCCAAACCAGCATCTTTGAGCATGCATCTAGCTTGCTCCATAATTGTCCGGTTTGCCCTCTCTGCAACCCCATTTTGTTCTGGGCAGTGAGGGACAGTGGTCTGGTGCCTTATTCCTTTTTGCTTGAGGTACTCCTGAAATTTAACATTTATGTATTCACCACCATTGTCACTTCTCAGCACTTTTATTTTCTTATTTGTTTGATTTTCTACAAGAATATTAAACATTTTAAATATTTCAAAGACTTCATCCTTTGATTTTAAAAAATAAACAAATGTTTTCCTACTAAAATCATCTATAAACGTTAAGAAATATTTCTTTCCACTGAATGAAGTTGTAGGCATGGGACCACAGAGATCAGTGTGTACCAATCCTAACATTTCAGTTGCTCTACTGCGTGAATTTTTGGGAAACGGTAATTTGTGCTGTTTTCCTTCAACGCAAGCAATACAGGGCTCAAATTTATCATTATTATAATCAACTCCAGTGACCATACCTTGTTTGAGTAATGCCATACTCCTTGTATTCAAATGTCCAAGCCGACGATGCCATAGTGCCTGTGTTGTCATTGTCACATTACTGGTATTCACAGCCAATGCTGAGGTTGTTGCTTCTATATTGCTAGATGTGCCTGAAACTGAACTTGATGTCTTATGTGACATCTTATTATTGTCACTTACCAATAAGATAGACGAGTCCATTTTGGTTGTCCGCTGATGAGCCTGTTCTTTGATTGCATCTGGTACTACCCCTTGTAACAAAACCCTATTGCTCTCCAAGCATTGAGAATCGTCAATGGTATCGAGTTGATAAATACCATTTTTTAAGGAAGCAGTTGCTACCACTATGTTTTTATCATATATATGACAACCAGCCAAACTAAAAACAACCCTAAAGCCTTTGTTTACCATGCTGCTTACAGATAATAGGTTAGCTGAAAGATTTGGCACATAATAAACATCACTGATGGTTTTAACACAACCTTTCACTTTCACTGTAACATTTCCTTGGCCTGCAGTTTGTAGCATTTCACCATTTGCCACATGTACGTCCAAAGATCTTCCCAATACAAAGTCTTGCAAATTTTCCCTGCTATTGGTCATATGGCCTGTCGCACCACTGTCTATGTACCATATATTCTTCTGTAGCTTCACAGTAAGTGCAGAAAGTAATGCTTTGTCACTGCAATTTGCATTAGACTTCTTGTATGGTACCCTTCTGTATCCCTTTGATGGACAATCTTTAATAAAATGGCCACTTTTCTTGCACTTAAAGCATTTCGGGATTTTTTTCACAGTCAGTGCGGATTCTAATGGCTCCGTCTTGCCTTCTCTACGTTGATGCTCCTGCAACAGTTTCGATTTCACAACATCACTCGTTAGTTGGAGGTTAGAATTCTCTAGTGCCATTATGAGGGGGTCATAATCTGCTGTGAGCCCACTCAATAAAATTATGGCTACAAAAGTGTCTTCTAGACCGGCATCAATGTCATTTAAGCTCTGTGACAATTCTGTAATTTTGTTTATATAACTTTCCATGCTATCACATTGTTCTAGTTTGCTTGAGAAAAGTTGTCTCAAAAGACCAAGTCTCCTACACAGACCTTTGTCTTCATAAGCTTGCTTTAACTTACTCCATGCCTGGTATGCTGTATTTGCTGATTTAATGTATGGATACACCGACGGATTAACTGAAAGACATATCTTCGCTAATGCTTTCTGGTCTGTTTGCTTTATTTTGGTATCGGAACTCACAACCTCTCTCTCGACATGTTCCCACAGCTCCTCGTGAATGAGAATCATTTTTATGGTGAATTTCCATGAACCATAGTTCTCGGCTCCTCGCAATTTCTCGATATTTGTGCCCAATATATTCGACGTAGACATCGTATAGAATTATTTGAAGCACCGCTGAGCACGAGGTTAATGAGGTTAACCAACCCAAGTCGTATTTGTATTTTTGGTTATACACGAGTTTCCGTATTTTTACAATCGCGCAAAAATAATTAATTATATTGATTACTTGTGGTTCTGGGCCCATAACCTGAAGGGTTATAAGCCAAAATAAACAAACTTGAACCAGATTTAACACGATACTTTTATTTATTCGTTTTATACGTACAGAGCACATCAATGGTCAATCAATGGTCAAATCAACAAAGAGAAAGATGACATACATAGTGACATATGTCATGTAAATTAGACGTTTCTAATTGACAGATAGTATTACGTTTATAAATACACCAATAGATTCATGGTTTATGTTCCAAGAGTCTCCCAAATATCAATTTTGAGAGCAATCGGACCAATAACTAAATAGTTCAAAATGGCGGCCACTTTTTTTCAATTTTGAGCAAAGATTCATGTTATATGGTCCAAGAGTCTCCCAAATATCAATTTTGAGAGCAATCGGACCAATAACTAAATAGTTCAATATGGCGGACACTATTTTAAATTGTGAATATTTTGCAATTCCAATAATATTACATACACGCGTGTCGAATAACCTTTTTTTAATTTTGTAATAACTGACTTAAATAATAAGACTTTTTTTACAGAATACCAATTGATCCAATTTTAAGAAGCCAATGGATAGATATCATTCGGAGAAGCCGTAGTGAAGATCTCTGGACCTAGCCAAAAAAAATGTTTGACTTGATTTAACTCGATTTGCTTGTTTTGACTCAATTTCACTTGATTTCACTCGGTTTGACTGGATTTGCTTGATTTGACTTGGTTTGACTCGGATTAACTCGATTTGACTCGGGTTGACTCAATTTGACTGGATTTGACTCGATTTGACTTATTGACTCGATTTCACTCGGTTTGACTCGATTTGACTGGATTTGACTAGATTTGCTTGATTTGACTTGGTTTGACTCGATTTGCTTGATTTGACTTGGTTTGACTCGATTTGACTCGGTTTGACCCTGTTTGACTCGATTGGACTCGGTTTGACTCGATTTGACTTGATTTGACTCGATGTGACTTGATTTGACTTAATGGCGATGATAGCTCAGTGGTAGTGACGTCGGATACCGAGATGAAGGTCCCGGGTTCGAATCCTACAATGAGCTTGAGCTTTCGGTGAAGGAAAACATCGTGAGGAAACCATAGCACGGTGGTAGGGTACTTTGTAGTACCCGCCTGGCTGGCTACCACCCTCAAGTTGAAAATCTGTCGCCAAGCACCTTTCGGTGTGTTCCGATAGCTGCACTTGAGAGCCAGTTCCTTCTAGGCTTTGTGTGCTTACCACCTTCGGCCGCATCATCACTTACCATCAGTCAAACACAGGCCTATAAACAGTAAAAAAAAAAAAAAAAAAAATTGACTTGATTTGCTTAATTTGACTTGATTTGAAACGTCAACGCAAATAATTACTGTTCGTTGACATCAAAGTAAAAATAATAAGTATTAATTTATATCGGCGCCATTAATCTTATTCTTATTATCATGTATTATCCCACCGACATCGTAATATATTTTTCCCCATTTTCTTGGATTTTTTTCAAGAACTGGTAACTGGTATAAACGTCACTATGACAAGCAGAATGACGTAACGCGAGGATAAGATGTAGCAAAGTTGGCCACTTTTTAAAAGTCATGTAGTATGGGGATACTCTTTCTAGACATATATATTTTCTAAGATTATTAGAACTGCAATATATTCACATATGATAATCTATTAGGGCTTCCAAACAAATACACAAAATTTCATAGGTGTATGTATGTATGTTTGTCCACGCATATCTCTGAAGATATTGGTCGGATTGTAACCATTCTTTTTTTATTAATTTACATTTACTTTAACTTAGGGAACAATGCAAGTTTCATCGAAATCGGTTTGGTAGTTTAAATATGTGTGACGGCCTGGCTTATTGATACGAGCTACAGGTGTGGTGTCAAAGGAAAAACATCTCAAAATCTTGGTCAAATTCTAGTGCATTTAAGAAAAACTAAAAATGATTCAGTAGTTTTCAAGATATAGACAAATAAGTGTGACGGCCTGGCTTATTGATACGAGCTACAGGTGTGGTGTCAAAGGAAAAACATCTCAAAATCTTGGTCAAATTCTAGTGCATTTAAGAAAAACTAAAAATGACGAAATAAAAAAGTTATTTAAAAAAAAACGACTTCAGAATAATCTTTTTTTATGCTATAATTTTCATTTCATTTCCATTTTGCTATTAGATTCGTTTTATTCATCTTTTATTATGTGTAAATGATTAATTAATGTATATTTAATATTATTTATTTAAAAAATATAAGTAACATTGTTTTACACAAATATTTCATCATTTGAGTGAAAGAAATAAAACATACATCCATCTTAAATAATAATACGGAAAGTTTTCTAAAATTACCTACGTCTAAGCATTTAATACATCGATAAGGATTCTCACACGCCATTTTATTACGGCAAAGTAATAAAAGAAAGTAAAGATTCAATATTAAGATGTGATGACCCTGAAGTTTGAACACCTGCCTTAGATTTACGAGCAACCCTACCCACCGGTGGGCCTGGGAATATTGAGTGGGGAACTTGGATGTCATTTCATGGTTCAATGACTATAATTAGGTTAGTTTTCTTCCTTGTACGTTACGTAATGGATTTATATTGGCAGTTTTAGTGGAGTTTTTATTGAAAAGGCTTACTGGTGCCGATTCTGTTGTAAATAGCACTAAACTAATTTTAGTCACATCTCATCTCTTTCTTACGAACATTATTGAAAAAGGATAGAACATATTTTAAGTTGTCAAATTAATCTTTGTCGTCTTATTTTGCGTGTATTTAGGCGTAACCGCGATAGATGGCGACTTTTATATTGAAAACAAGCATTGGACTAATTTGACAGGACTAAATTTCTTACATCCTTTTCTTATGTACTTTGTTAGAGAGAGACATATTGAGATTAAAATTAGTTTAGTTGTGAACAACAGAATTAGGCCCACTGTGTAAAAAATCAAGAAAGTAGGCCCTAAATAAGGCTGAAATGTTTGGTACAGAAAAAATACTTGGTATAGTAGACTACGGGTTTGATGAGACATGATTTTCAGAAATAATGGAAATTTTCACTCAATACCTTACCTTCCTATGGCAAATAATGCACTGCAGCAGTATTAAGGACTAGCTGTCCCCCGCTGTTTCACCTGTGTTCCCGAGGGATCTTATGTTTTTCCGAGATAAAAGGTATCTTATTATGTTAATCCAAAATATGTGCGTGGCAAATTTCATCCAAATCCGTTAGTTTTTGCGTGAAAGAGTAACAAACACCTTTAGAAATCACATCCTCACATCCCTAACTTTCACATTTATAATAATAGAAGGAATTAGTATGATATAAACTTAGTTGACATAAGTAAGAAAGGAGTGGATGCTAGTATGACGAATAGAAGAGACGAATGAAAGAAGCGTACATATTGCGCCGACCACAAATGATTGGGAACAGAGCAGGCAGTTTTAAATTTGTTAAAGATTTTGAAAAGAATTGGAGATCTTGAAACTCACTTAGTTTGATTTACGGGATAAGTGCACTTGTTTTTATTGGTTTGGAGAAATCCTCATAGGATACCTGACCGCACTGGGGGAGCGGCCAATTTATGTCGGACTTGTACCGGCTAAAACCCCACGGTGGCCGCCAACTAGAGCTACGCTACAGAAGGGGGAGGGGCATATTCTAGTCATCATCATCATCATCATATCAGCCTATGGATGTCCACTGCTGAACATAGGCCTCCCCCATTGACTTCCACTTCGAACGGTTTTGGGTCGCTTGCATCCAGCGGCGCCCAGCGACTCTGACCAGGTCGTCGGTCCACCTGGCTGGAGGTCGTACGTGGTCGCCACTCACTCGTCACATGAGTAATGAAATGGAAATACTCCGTGATCTTCAGCTAGCGCCTTTAGACTCGGTTCAGCGACGTGCTGCTAGAATTGTTGACGATCCCGAGCTCACAAACGGCTTAGAGCTCCTCAATCTGAGGAGAGACTTTGCCTCCTTATGTGTTTTCTACCGCTTGTACAACGGACAGTGTTCTGTAGAATTGTTTAAGATGATGCCCACGGTCACCTTCTACCATCGCAACTCTCGCCATCGACAGGGAGACCATCCTCACATATTGAAACCAGAATTGTTTCGAACTGTGCGATCTCAAAGGAGCTTCCTTCCGCGGACGCTCAGATTATGGAATGAGCTCCCTGCCGTGGTTTTCCCAATGGAGTACAGCATGGGGTTCTTCAAAAAGGGTCTGAAGAGATTTCTGCAGGGTCGGCAACGCGTGAGTGACACCCCTGGTATTGCAAGTGTCCATAGGCTGCGGTAGCCGCTTACCATCAGGCGGGCCGTATGCTTGTTTGCTACCTTATTAGTATAAAAAAAAAAAAAACTTGTGCCGATTGCGGCGGCGCGCGCGGAGATAACCCGCGGCGCTAAGAAGCCCGTCCTGGGGAAGTGTGTTACCCCCTAGGTGCTAGTTCAACTAACTCAAAACTTATGTGCTGAGTTTAGGCTCTGATAGGGCACTACAATTGAATCTTCCACTGATTCGTAATACACTTCTTATTGCAATGAAAGGGCTCACACAAATTAATGTCCCCTCAGCCTAACCCAAGACGCAGTTAAATTTACCTTACTCACAAGTCACAGTTCTAAAATCGGCCCAGTGAACCCACCGCGAAACTTCCCAGGTTCATTCCTGAAGATGTGAACTGAGACGCTGAATAGTTTACTCAGACAACATAAATCATGGTGTTACGAAGTTCAGAGCAGGTGAGACTCGGTCGCGTGTGAAAGAGATAGCTTAGCTGAAAGATATGAAGTTTGGATGGGGTGTAAGTTCCTTTAGGTTTTTTAAGTGTGAAGTAACGCAGGTTTAATTTTAAAGATTCCGTATATAAAAACTAAGATAAACTACAAATAGACGAACCACAAAAGAAGAGTTGATCTAGCCCCCCATAGCACGTAGCATTCGGAAGCTAAAACTCACAAGAAGACAAAAAGAGAAACTTTATAATTTTTCTTTCTTTTTAGGGTTAGTTCCGTACCATAACGGGACCCTATTACTAAGCCTCCGCTGTCCGTCTGGCTGTCTGTGGGATGTATCTCATGAACCGTAATAGGTAGACAGTTGAAATTTTCACAGAATATGCATAAAAATATGCATATTCTGTGAAAATTTATAAATATATAATATATAAGCCGCTTTAACAACAAATAATAACAATGAAATAAAGTTAAAAATTAAAAGATGCCCCCATACATGAAACGTCTTCTTTAAGGTTTTTTTTGAATGGCTAAGTTTAGTTAGTTAATATTGTACGGAACCCTCCAGTTTTATGTCAAACTACTAAGGTAAAGGTATCAAGCATACGACTTCTGATCATGAGACGTTATCGTAGCCTATTCTTTATTTGGTAATGCAATTACTTGTAAATCTTCCCAACATTTTCAGAAAGAGATTTTAGGTTCAGATATTAATTAAGTTAAAAACAACATGAAAATCGCAATTTTTCCAGCTACTTTAGAGAATAAAATATATTCAAATTAGTCCCAAATCAAATATATAATACAAAGCTATCAATATAAAGCAAATCATTAAAACACATAGCATGTTTATTGAAGAGTAACGATCTAACGATCGCCCCGGACACGGGACGGGCGCGCGGCGTCAGCACCACCATTTGTCTTGGACCACCTTTAAAAGCTATTCACATCCATTTTTCTTTTTTAAAAACCTTTAGACACTTCCTTTTCGTTTTTCAATCGCTCTCGAGCGGAGTTATCGCGATAAATGCTTTTGTTTGGGCGGCTTTCTGTGGATCTATCTAGAGTCGATACGGGGAATAATTTTTTCAAACTATTTTTACAAAAAAAAAAATCTACTATGGTAGTAAATAGGCTAACTGGTGATAGGTAAATAGTAAAAAAAAATATTTGTATATATCTTTCAGTCTTGAGCAGTATATTAGTGTCTGAATTTCCAAAAATCCTTCTTAATGCACAAGCATGATGTTAACGGATTCTCTTCCCTTCAACATTCCGAGCAGCCCGACTGAAGTACGTCCACCGTACAGAAGATCGCAGCTAAATATAATTACTGTAATGTGGTGCATGTTGTGTTCCTACGGTGAGTAAGGTCGCCAGAAGGCGAACCACAAGCTCTTAAAACAAGGTTAAAATAACCTTATTTGACTTTTGTCTTTCTTTGACATCCGACGCCAAAACGAGACAAAAGACAAATAAGGTTATTTTAAACTTGTTTTAAGAGCTTGTGGCAGGCCCCTTGAGCTCCATGCAGTGTGCAGACCAGAAAATAAAATTAGGTTACGATTAGGGTACTTCCTGAAGTCCTAGAATGCTGAAATTTGGTATGTAAGCTTGTATTAGTACACAAACAACAAAAAAAATATAAAATAGGAACTTTTACAAAAGAAAACACAAGCCGTTTCGCTACTACAAGAACTATTGTACTACAGAAAAATAATTGACAGTGAATACATTTTTCACCTTACGCTCATGTGACGGTAGCGAAACGGCTAAACCACATATTTTGACTAAGGAGTAGAGTTTGTGAAGTTAGAGCTTGTAGAGTTAGGGCGTGTAGAGTTATAAGCTTGGCTCTACATGAGATTTGATAACTTTTTTAGAGTGTCATATGATCTTGCCATGGCAACATTTTACATGAACATGTTTTTGGTGGGATTCTATTTTCACAGACTCAAAAGCTCGGCGCGGTGCGGTCTGTCGTCTACGCTGCACCTTAATATTATAAATGCGAATGTTTATTTGTTTGTTTGAAACGCTTTCACGCCCTAAATAATTAACCGATCACGATCAAATCTGACACGCAGATAGCCTATAGTATGGAGAAATATAAATTACAAAAATAAAATGAAATTTTCTAACAAGCAGCTCTATATAGATGGTCAAAGTGGCATGAAGCGTTGAGCCGGCCAGACAGGTGAATGGATGCCCCGACCCGTTCGCTGGTAATCACTCACAAATAGCATTCTCCAAGTAAACCTATATAGCCAACTATAGAAATTTACTTTACCATTAAAGCTATAAGCTATTTTACTTTTTTTGTATCTGTAATGTCGTGAAACAAACATTATAATAATCATCATCAAGTCAGGGCCTTGTAGAGTTTCTTGTTGGTCAAAAAGGCTGAATTCCAAATTTGAAGTAAAATTAGAAGTGATAGAAGTGTCCTCCTTTGCCTAAAGGTATGACTTTGATTTTGACACACCTTCAGAAAACTAACTGCGTAGGTATTAGGAGTGTATGTAGACCATATCTGTGGTATGTAGCTAGTTGTAATATAGGTTTTATGTGCCTCTATTTTGATCACAAACTCTCGTACCTAACCTGAATATCTTTACGCAGGTACAACAATATAGAAACGCAGGATAGAAACTAATCACAAATAAAGTATACTTCAAAAATGGAGCAAGAATAAATTAGAGGCCATTAAAACTATTTTAAAGCTCTCATCTCAATCGCCTCGCTGGATTCCATCCCTTAAATCCTGGCAACAATCACTGGCTATCGCCAATCGCCGTCAGTCCAGCAATTAATCAGCCAGGCCTGATGCTTAGTCTTTAATTGAACGCTCCTCGGCTTTCAGCATTTATTGTCATCAACATTGCTTAGTGATCGGTTCTCTTTTTATTTTAGTGATTCGAAGGTTCCTGTACTTAATTGGGTCGTAAATAACGATGTTGTAATCTTTATAGTAAACTTATTCAACTAAAGTTTTAGTCATATTAAGTTATTAAGTCTTGCTTGAATATGTTTTTTTGGCTGTAAAAAAACTTTGAAATTATTTATAGGACTAGCTTCTGTAGGGTTAAATTAGTTACCTTAACCTAGATAATTTATGATTTCTTAGGATAAAAAATATCTGTATATCCATGATCTATATTTGTGCCAAATTTCATCCTAATTAATCTGGGGGCACGGAAGTGCCCCCCGCCAAGACAGCCAAGCGAAGCGAAAGGGCACTACCTACCTTTTCTCGAAGCGCTTCGTCGTTTTTTTGAACCCTCATAACATGGGTTTGGATTATACCAGATAAACAAAATTCTCAGGATATGATGTTAATAGTAAACTTATTAAACATATTAAGTTTAAATAACATAGCTCTTATACTTTAGATTTTATTGATATCTAAAAAACCCCGATTTCGTCACTGACTCACTGATGATCATCAAAACTCATAGGGTACTTCCTGAAGTCCTAGAAAGCTGAAATTTGGTATGTAAGCTTGTATTAGTACACAAACAACAAAAAAATTATAAAACTTGGAAATTTCAAACAAAAAAAAAAAACATTAGCAACTTACAAAAAGAAGTGAAATCCCACCAAAAACATTTTTATGTAAAATGTTGCCGCCAAGACATATGGCTCGTACTGTCAATAAGTTATCAGATCTCATGTAGAGCCAAGCTTATAACTCTACATGCACTTACTTTACAAGCCCTAACTTCACAAACTCTACACACCGTAGTCGATATATGTGGCTTGGCCGTTTCAATACTACAAGAACTATTGAATAACAAAAAGTAATGAACAGAGAATACATTTTTACCTTACTCCCATGTGACGGTAGCGAAACAGCCAAGCCACATATATCGACTACGGTGTGTAGAGTTTGTGAAGTTAGGGCTTGTAGAGTAAGTGCATGTAGAGTTATAAGCTTGGCTCTACATGAGATCTGATAACTTTTTGACAGTACGAGCCATATGTCTTGGCGGCAACATTTTACATAAAAATGTTTTTGGTGGTCATATATAGAGTGAATACGCGAATAAATGAAAGCAGTTTTTTATTTCGCTATTTACGCTACGTAAAGTCTTTTTGAGTACTTTACGTACTTACGTGGTTTCGTTTATTGTCGTATCCATTCTGTAGCCTGTACCCATATCTTTTGGACATCTACCACTAAATTCATAAGCTCATAAAATACATTTTGATCTAAGCAGACATCAATCACAAAATCCAACTACCAAAATCCAAAAAGTCACCATCCAAAATAAATTAAATTCATACTTCACGTACATGCCTTTAAAAATCGAGTAAACGGGCACTTCATCGCCATTCAACGCATGGGAATCAATCACGAGCGAGTATAAAGGGCGATGCAATAAATTTAGGGGCGGCTTTCCAGCCATTTTCCACTTGTTTTCACCTCGGCTCGATTTTAGCGCGGGCTGAAATCGCCGCTTTGCCGTTTTGCGTTCCACGTATTTGTCATTTCCAACGCAGTTGAACTTTTGTTTATAGTGATTAATGTAATAGGAATATGTTAACGAGTTTCATGATTATTTTATTTGATTGAAGCCTTTTATAGCTGTCGTATCCGATGAGTAAAGCTGCTTTTCCACCAGAGATGTGCTATGCAGCTATGCTGTGAGGATGTAAAAACTAAGCTGTGAAACTATGTGGTTGTTGTTGTTCAATAGCACATCTCTGGTGGAAAAGCAGCCTTAGGGGTATTCTTTGATTGTAGATACATGTGTATCAAAGAACGATAAGCTTGATCCAAGCCTATAATATATATAATAAAGACGCCTTCGTGGTGACCTCATTGAGACCTTCAAAATCCTCACGGGAAACTATAACCTTCCTCACTTACAAGATATATTTGTAATGAATGTGTGTGCTAAATCCTCCCGTGGGCATCAATACAAAATCAATCGTGCACCATCTAAATCAAACACTGCACACCACTTTCTCAGTAATAGAGTGGTCTGGAACTGGAACCGATTACCTGAGGAAGTAGTATCTGCTACCTCAATAAACAGTTTTAAAAACAAATTGGACATCTGGACAAAGATTAAAAAACTTGAAAAGTGAACTATGTATAAGTGCGGAGTGACTTTCAACGCTGTGTGAAATAGACACATCAGCTTACAAGCTGCTCGTCTATAAATAATAAATAAATAAATAAATAAATAATATCATCTTGTCTAGATTTTGTGTAGAAATTGTGGTGCGTCTATGCTACGCGAACCGAGCACGAGCCGAGCCGCTCTTCGTTTGTCGCTCGCGAAGTCAAGTGTGGACGTACAACGAGCCGACAACACGAGCGTGATGCGAACCATGTGTTCGTCAAAAACCTGACTTTTGGCGGAGCGCAGTTGAGCGCGAGTCGAACGCTCGTTCGAGGCTCGCAAGTCCATGGTTCGCTTAGCGTAGACGCACCTTTAACTAATGCTTTCAAAATTAAACGTTTCAAACAAACTTAACCACTTTAAAAATGTCCCATCATTTATCACAACGTACATTAGCGTATGGGAAGCAGGCAGGGGCTGTTTAAACCGCCGGAGGTCATAAAAACCGTGTAAACACGTCACCTGTCACGTGTCACGGCTTCACGTGACGTGACTGAGCAGTTCACGTGCTGAACTGGATCCGAGAAAAGTCCAAGTGCCGTTTAGATGAGGTAGTTGCTCAATTTAGAAATTTTTGGGAAAAACCACGATGGGAGTTCAACAGTAAAAAAATACTTTTAATTTAGACCTTACGGAATATTCTTATACACATTCAAAGCCATACAGAAATAATTTCTGAATAGGTTTAAACGGCTAACTGACTATAAGTCCGAATATAATTACCACAATCATTAAGCACGCTTGTCCAGAATATACATCAAATTTTATCAAATTTTATCTCAATTTTGATATAGGTATCTGGTGAATAGTTTTTTTAATGTGAAATGGGCTTGCGATTGACCTTCGACTGACCCCATGAGGAGTTATGACGAGACCGAGGATGTAGCACGCTTACCCAAAAAAAGCCTATTCACTCTGGCCTTGAATACATCTAGGTTATAGGTGTCGGGCAATACAGACCCCGGACGGAAGAGAGTTCCACTCCTTTGCTGTTCGTATAAGAAACGATGAAGCGAAGCGTTGTGTCCGGATACGCGGGATGTTGACAACGTATGGGTGGAAATTGTCCCGGCGTCTTGTAGTTCGATGGAGAAATGGGGATGGAGGAACTAGATTGAACAATAGTTATTTATTTATTTCGTTCATGTTATTTTATCTCGTTGTTTTAGTAGTTTGAGTAGTCATACTATCTTATACCGCATCCAAAGAATGTTATACTTCAACGTCAGGACCTCAGTATGAAAAATGAAATGGTGTTAAAGTATTGACACATTCCGCCGGAAGTGTATTGAGGAGCATATTTCATGATGATGCATGGCTCTGCTGCGGTTTTGTATCAAATTAATATTTTATTAACGTTTCGACACATTATCTGCGTGCCGATGACATATTGGCGATTTACCCTTTACATGATTTTAATTTTATAAAAAAAAAGTAAATTTGACGCTTAGTGGTTTGGAATAAGTCAAATTAGTGTTCGTACATTATTTATTATTTTAGTTGTCATTTTTAATTATGACGTTTTTATGTGTGTCTCTAGGTTTGTAACTGACCAATATTGGATTTGCATAATTATCATGATGACAATATTGAATACCAGTTAAGGAATATCAAAAATAAATTATGTAGTATCTGAAAAATCGCGGACATACAAAAATAGGGGAGAAATAGAGAACCGGTTATCAAATTCTCTTTACAATACTTATTTTGAAGTAACGTTTTTTATTTGGATATCTGTATAAAAAAACACCTAAGAACTCCAAACAAAAAAAAGTTCCTTTCCTTTTTTTATTTATCCACATATTAAAAATTACATCTACAAAATAAATCGAAAAATTCGCAAGCCAAAACCGATTCAACAAAATGAGCTCCAATAAATACGTATATGGGATGGAATCGAACATAATCGGTTTACTTGCACCTCTGCTCTCACCGTTGGGCACTAAATCATTTGTAAGCCTTTGTACCTGGCACTTTATCGGTAATAGGGGCGAAGCTGAAGTCAGGCGCGAGCGTGTGTGGGGGGCTTAACATTTATTGTGATTTTATTTGGTGGAGATATTTGTTTGAAATTTTGGTAGATTTTTTCAGATTATTTATATCTTTTTTTGAAGCACTCGTGGTGAAGCATGATTAGCCGTTCTTAATCGATCGGCAAAGTTAAGCTACCACCGTCGTGGTCGGTACCTGGATGGGTGACCGCCTAGTGGTATTTCAAATCGAGCATTTCCGTGCTTCGGAAAGCACGTAAAGCCGTTGGTCCCGGTTATCACCTAATTGTGATAGTCTTTAAGCTAGTTGTAGACCTACTAGAAAAAACTGTCATTTTCAAATATACCTACACTACAGTGCGGCCGCCGAGAGAAAACGTTTCTGACACCTAGCTATGCCTAAGATACTGAACCTCTTAAAGTCTATCGCAATAGGATTAGACGTTTCCGAGAATAGACCAATAAACAGGTGTCAGAAATGCATTTTCTCGGTAGACGCACTGTATTAAACACAATATTATAATTCAGAATACTTTATCGGTCTTTCTTCAATATGGCTTGAAAAACTACTTACTCTAGTAGACTTCTCGATTTCCAAACAAATTTTCAAATGCATTACAGACTTAAGAGGACTCAATTCGTCATACTTTTCATACAAAACCTCTGTACTTATCATGGCGTTGTTAAACATTTTTCGTTAGATGTTTTGAACAAATTAGTATATTGTGCACTATATCTAGCCGTGTATCTTGGCGTAATTTATAAAAAGTGTGAAACAAATTCAGTCAAAGCCTCCGAAAAACAGCGTTTTTGCCTGAACTTTGGCGTTATCTAATGTACCTATAAATTGTAAAAGTAAAGAAAACATTAAGATACCAGGCTTGCAAATGTATTGGAGATTCTAAATAACTAACTTTTTTTTCACAAACTTGTAAGATTTTTTCTCAAGAAGTATACTCCTGGAACAAGTTTTATGAATGCGAAATCAAGAATGACGACCTAGCGAAGCGGCCGCGAGTGATCAGCGGAATTTACCGACTGATAACCGACGGCTCTGATGCTATCTCTCTTTATTCGCAGTCAAACATTACGTTGGATGAAACAACAAGCTTTTAGACTATGCTCGCGTTGAAGTTGCGCCAGCCACAGAGGGCCGCCTTAACTAAGTTGACCTAATCAACATTAACGTAACCCCCACCTAACGTTCAGGTTAACAAGTTACAACTACTACAATAAAAGCGGTCGTGCAATTCCGCCGGTACTTTACCCGCGGTTCCGTATCAACGGTTAGGGTTCCCCAGGGAGAGATGTGGACTGAGGTAGAACGCTGTGAAACGTTTACCTACATTTGTACTGTGAAATAACATTTAGGATTTTGTGAGTTTTATTTTTGTGTCCGTGGTGTGATTTTTGTAATGGAAAAGCTGAGGAGTTTGTATGTGTGAACGCGCTAATCTTAGTAACTAACCGTCTTATTTGAACTAGTATTTTTGCGTTAGGTAGTCAATTTATTAGGGATGGTAATCGGTTATATCAACATGATGCTAGCGTGAGTTGAAAAAAAACCCGGGGCCAGGAATCCTTTTTCTCAGCAACGCGAGGTATCAAGCTGAAAATAGTAACTCAAAATCCGAAAATAACATATCAAATACTCAAGTTCGCAAGGCCTTGGAGCAGTGAAAAATTCAAACTTCTAAGTCAAAGCAAAAAAAAAAGATACTGCCGTTTATGCCGCATATTTTGACGATCGCAAGGGAATCAAGCCCTATAGGGTACTTCCCGTCGACCTAGAATGAAGGCAAAAAGCAAGGTCATGTAGCACAAGTAAAGGAAGAAATCCGAAAACCGTAAATTTGTGGTTACATGACAAAAAATAACATAATCGGAAAAAAGGGGAAAATCTTTGAGACTCGATTCCCGTGATGAACGAACTATTAACATACATACAAGTCTGTACGGAACCGGTGCGTGAGTCCGACTCGCACTTGTCCAGTTTTTTATATAACTACATTACATTTATGGTTTAAATTTAATAGGACGTGTCACTCACAGCGAATTCCAGTAGCTGAAAAACTTATGTTATCGGACATACATTTCCAAAAACACTTGAATCTATATCACAACTTCACAAGTCCCACATCAGCTAAAACTTCCGACGGTTACCTATCACAGAGATGGCCGCAATCTATCTCGCAGATGAAAATGCGTCTAGACCACACTAGGTGCACCTAGAACAGAAAACACCATATATCAGCGGCTTAACCCTTTGAAGTTTACACAGGGTGAGTGCTTTCTGCAAGATGAGCTTCGTGTCTTCGTACCAATTATTTGAGTTGTTTGATTTGATTTGTTTTCAGATCATTTGGAAACTTTGTGCAAGTGAATTGCGATGTTTTAAAGGGAATGTTTGTTTGTAAGATAAATATCTAAATATCTCGGAAAAACTCGAAAATAAAAGATTTTTGTATGAGGTCAAAGCCATTAATTATAATTATTAAATTTAGACACAGAAGGGCTCTAATGAAGGTCACATTTATTAAAGTTACCTCCGGTTCGGAACTCGGCCTTCAACTGAGAAGAATCCGGCAAGAAACTCAGCAAGGTTACATTTTTTTGGATCCTTACAGGTATCCTCACTCGGTCCTTCGTGACCCGCACTCTTTCGTAGTACTGAAATTCAAAGAATTTTGAAAAAATCTTAACTTTGTTTATAGCTTTCTCGACTCCAGTTCCACCCGGACCTCCTACTATATACACTTAGGTCTCGAATTTTGAACATGTCATACTGACACGATACACACTATTGCAATTCCATTATCAATGAGCCGATATGCGCAGTCTACTAATTCATAGGTTTCATAATGAACGAAAAGAATTTTAGTACAAAAACTGTAATTTTAGTACAAAAACTACAACTAAAAGATCATTGGAACACAATGTAATAGCAGATTTGGGCCCCAGATTACTACGATTGAGCTTTGCTGTTCCAAACTTAACCTGCTCCCTGGACCTCTGGAATTTAAGCTTTATTTTTACAAATAAGTAATTTATTTAAGATCATTTCATGAACTACAGAAGCACCGTTTGAAGGATCTTCAAAACTTCCCAGTTTAAAAGACTCTCCCAGAGTTCACTTAGCATTGCAAATATCACAAAGGTGACCGAAGCAAGAGGGTTCTGAATAAACTGATGACCCAGAATCGAGTGTGAGTTACGAGCGGTGTCCATTCCGAAGATATGGAGGGGAGGGGCGCAGGGATTTACTATACATGATGTAACTATAATTGCTATTTTTAAATTTGCTTGACCACAACCTCGCCTTGGTGGTGAATGGTGATGATGTCGAAGGTGGTGAGCAAACAAATCTTATATGAATGTACATATTATAAATTTTCATGAATCATAAGGACGGACGGAAGGATCAAATATTGAATGAAAAAAAAGAAAAAAAAGAACGTGTTCTTGTTGGTTTTTACGTTTGGTACCCAAAGAAAGTTTGTTTATTCTTAATAAACATTTTTATGTAACCAACATTGAGCTATTACTACGTATAGAGAAGCTATCATAAGCAAAGGTTATATCCCATTTTTTTTGAGTCAACTAAAGATGTCTAAAGCGCTGAAACAATAATTAGTCGTCTAAGCACACAGAAGAAAGTTTAGGGGTAGGTTTTAGGGGTATTTTTCTCTCAAACACCGCGATTTTCACGGCGCTTACGCGTTTCGTTCATCGTTCTACAACAACAAGTGAGGTCATCCGGCCACAATTGAACGGAACATAGGTGTGATGTGTGGCGTCTTCTCTATACGTAGGAATAATAGCTCAATGGTAACCAAAGCGCTTTAATTTTTATAAAATTTTTGGGATTAAACAGTTGACAATTTATGATCAGTGATGATGCGGCCGATGGCGTTTTTATCTTATTAGATATTTAAAGGCCATTAGAAGCGCCATATTGTTCTCACCACCCAATAAATAAAACAATCAACCTGTACGTAACATTATACTACAAACGTCCAGGGTTACCCAAGCAAAGGTGACAAACAGACAATTTTCTCTCCTGTCCAATGCAAATGAGACCATCTGCCACGAAAATATACCAACTATTATCTACCGTTACCTTAGCCTGTGAGACAATGGTATAAAACCTAATTTCCTATAACACAACGTCAGCTTAAGTTGTACCGATTTTCAGCGACAAATTTACTTTTTACGTTTGAAACAATCTCAACTTCTACGTGATAAAGTTCATTGTGGCGCGAATTAGGTTAAAAACAGAGTTTTTATCGTCTTGGTCTCACGTGGGTTGATAAAATAAAGTGATGACCCTAAACCGTAGGTTGATGAAATATAGTTTTTGTTGCACATCCTTATTTATTGTAAGAGACCTACCTATATATGTATAGGGTGGCGTAAATGCTACGATTTCTTACTTGCTTACTATTACTCACAGCTATTACTAGAAACAACTGAATTATAAGGTTTTTTTTTTTTTTTTCATTGTTGCCAGTATAAATGATAAAATCTTTATTTACAACAAATATGTACAAAATACAATCTATATATAGAAAATTTCCTCAAGCCTGCCGCTGCTTCCGATTAACGGCAGGGTTCCCAGAAGGCTGGCAGCGTTTCCTCTTTGGATAGCCAAGCTGACGCGTTGGCGGAAAAAGCTCCCCGCCCGCTGGTCTCCGGAGGTCTCGATCAATTTTGATGACAAGGTGCGAGCAAAACGGCGAGCTTCGGACCCCCACGGTCCCATGGTCTCGACCGCAAAAGGTACAAAAATATAGTTGGGTCCAATCGATGCATATTTTTTGAATTTTGAATTTTCCGCACTGGCCGCAGCTGCCCCTGCAGCTTTACAAGTCGCCGGTAAGTGAGATGGCGCGAGTGTATCGACACATGTGGCATCCCACACCAGCGACTTGCCGACACTCCAAGGGATCAAAGACATACCATCCGGTCTTTTGCCATCGCCCCGCGCAATACCGACTGTATGATATTAAATTTTGATTTATTAAAAATATATGATATAACTTCTTATTTATTGCCGACTAACTCGTCCTCCGCGGCTTCACCCGCGTTTTCGGGATAAAAAGTAGCCTATGTCCTTCTCTATACCATAGGCTATCTGCCATGATGATCGGTTGAGTAGTTGTGGCGTGAAAGCGTAACAAAAAAACAAACAAACTAACACTCGTATTTATAATATTAGTTAGGATTAGGATGTAGAATTATATTAATGACTAGAAGTCAAGATCATATTACTTAATAATTTATTTATATATTTATTGAAAATAAATGATTAATTAATGATTAAAACAGGTGAGTTTTAATTTGCTTATATGGAAAAAAACTAAGCTAGCGGACGTGGAAGATTGCTATACTAAAAAAACTATTATTTCAGAGTTCCAGTCTGATTGCTGAGTTTCTTACCGGTTCTTCTCAGTTGAAGACTGAATCCCGAATTGGTATTTCGATCCTCAAAAGTTGTTTTTTATACGACGAAGTCGGTAATTATACGCGTACGGCCTACCTGATGGTAAGCGGTTTCCATAACCGTGGACGCTTGCAACACACGAGATTTGCGCGTTATTACTGGCCCTTCCCCCCTCCCCGATGAGCCATCTTAGAGCCCAAAAATACCTGTGATTTTGAGAAAACACACCTAGACTACCTTCACCGTAAAATACTTTTACTACTCACGCAGAACAGTAACGCGGTCTTTAGCTAGTCGAAATTTCAAAAACTTTACACTGAAATTTCATTTCATTTTAATCATAATATTATATCTTTTAATCAATTCCCCGTGACCCGGGTATAATAAACTTAACCGGGCAGCCAAAATGTCCCCATAGCTCATTGGGTCCCCTATTGGTGATCTTTTACGGCTTCCCTTACCTTGGCTGCGAGGAAACTGGATTTATTATCGTCTTCACGGTCGAATAGAGCCCAGGGCCGTTACCTGCCAAACAGGTATGATTTAAAACGACTAGGCACTGAGTTTGGATACTAAATTAAACGCTAGATTTTATGGTGCTATAAAGAATTGATAGAAAGTTTTACTCATAGAGATAAAATATTAGAGCGACTGTACTAGAGTATGTGCCGTAAGCATGGATATGTGCAACTCTACCTTGAAACGAACTGCGCGTTATTAAGGAATTTTTAACCGACTTCAAAAAAAGGAGGAGGTTCTCAACTAGCTTGTATTTTTTTATGTTTGTTACCTCGTAACTCCGTCATTTATTAAGCGATTAGGTAAATTATTTTTTTATTTGAAAGGGTACACTTCCCGTTTGGTCCCATTGTTATCAGATCAGGATTTGATTACTTCTTAGTGTACTTTGAAGTAGGTTTAAAATTTTTTTGTAAAACAGTCCAATTATTTTCTGACAGTAAATCAACTAGAATAGGTACGATATAGTACCTATGAATGCATCTATATGCAAACTGCTCACGCTACGCTCAATGTAATGTTATTAACGCTATCACTCTATTTATTATTCTTACTCTATGATACGCCTGTACACTTTATATTAGCACTCTCGCACGTTCACATATTTGCAGTTCACCCATCGTAAATAGAATAGACATTGGCTATTAGAAAACTTTCGGCGAGCCAATAACCGGTTGCGAAAGTTTTTCGATTAGCACCTGCCATGGGGAGGGTATTACCCTTCTACTGAAACTATTCAACCCTCACCATTGCAAGTTTTACTATCTTACTAATAGGGGAAAATTATCTGTTACGTGTGACCTCCGAACAAATACGATTTTTTTATTAGTTTTGGTGATATCACATCACAACTAAAAGATTGTGAAAGCGAAAGGGTCACTACGAGAATACTGGAGAAGTCTAGAAACCATTGTAAGTAATAGTGGGACCGAAGGAACGCAAAGCCAGGTCCAACTCGCAAGGAGCTGGCTCTCAAATAGCTGCTGCAGGAATACAGAACCTTTTGCTTGGTGACATATTTACAACTGGATTTTGGTAGCCAGAAAGGTAGATACAACAAAATATAATTATAAAAACATGATCCCTTGAGAAATCATCATCATCATCATATCAGCCCATTCGATGTCCACTGCTGAACATAGGCCTCCCCCATTGATTTCCACTTCGAACAGTTCTGGGCCGCTTGCAACCAGCGGCGCCCAGCGACTCTGACCAGGTCGTCGGTCCACCTGGTGGGAGGTCGTCCCGCTCGGCGCTTTCCAGTACGTGGTCGCCACTCAAGAACCTTTCTTCCCCAGCGGTTATCGGCTCTTCGAGCGATGTGGCCTGCCCATTGCCACTTCAGCTTACTAATTCTACGAGCTATGTCGGTCGTTTTCGTTCTACTACGAATGTCCTCATTTCAGACCCTGTCACGTCACCCTGTCACCGAGCATCATTCGATAGCTCGCTGAGTGACTCTGAGCTTATTTATACGGCCAGCAGTGAAAGACCACGTCTCTGTCCCGTATGTCATCACTCGTAACACGCACTGATTGAAGACCTTTGTCTTCAGACTCTGAAGTATATTGGACTTGAGAAATGGTTAAAGCTAATTCATTGTGCTGTGACTAAAGACAGATTTGGTGAAACAAAAAGTGATAAAAAGTACTACGTTGACTGAGCCACAGATTGGCTAGTTAATAATACGTTAACCCAAAATGCTGTTGAATATTCTCTATGAATACTATTAGCATTAGCACTAAGTCACGTTTTAAAACTGTCATACAAATTGCGTGGGTGATCAAGGCATATGAATGTTCTGAATATGTGTGGTGCCTCTTAATTTATTGTTTGTGAGACTCTTATTTATTAAATGAGCGAGGCGATGATAGCTCAGTGGTAGTGCCACCGGATACCGAGACGAAGTTCCCGGGTTCGAATCCTACAATGAGCTTGAGCTTTCGGTGAAGGAAAACATCGTGAGGAAACTATAGCACGGTGGTAGGGTACTTTGTAGTACCCGCCTGACTGGCTACCACCCTCAAGTTGAAAATCTGTCGCCAAGCACTTTTCGGTGTGTTCCGACAGCTGCACTTGAGAGCCAGCTCAATCTAGGATTTGTTTGCTTACCACCTTCGGCCGCATCATCACTTACCATGGTGAGATAGCGGTCAAACACAGGCCTATAAACAGTAAAATTTTTTTTTTTTAAGATTAGCTGTTAATCGATTTCAGATATGTAGTCAAAGTAAAAAATCACGTGTCGTTATGTTCGCGTCTCATTCCAGTAGGCCAAAAACTGGATTAGTTAATATGAGGCTGCTGTTCCCTTCTGATCGGCTATCGAAAAATTATTCCAAACAGAAAATGCTTGTCAAATGACTCATTTTAAATGCTAGCTACTAGTACATTAACATTCTGCGAGGGTCTAGTCGTGCATTATGGACTCTATGTCTGGACTAGTAAGAGAAAACTTTAATTTGCACTTACCTACTTATTAGACGGGTCTGAGTCGCGTCTTTCATATAGAAGATTTATCTTTAAAAATTTCTGTAAGTAAGGAAAGTAGAACTTTTCTTTAACAGATGTGGCTGAAGGTAGTAAGTACACAAAGCTTAGAAGGAACTGGCTCTCAAGTGCAGCTATCGGAACACACCGAAAGGTGCTTGGCGACAGATTTTCAACTTGAGGGTGGTAGCTAGCCAGATGGGTACTACAAAGTACCATGTCACCGTGCTTGGTTTCCTCACGATGTTTTCCTTCACCGAAAGCTTAAGGTCATTGTAGGATTCGATCCCGAAACCTTCGTCTCGGTATCCGACGTCACTATCACTGAGCTATCACCGCCTTAAACAATAACTTTATATTATTGCGTGGTTATATGTCTAAGAATTACGTTGTATATGCTCCGATTTACACTTTTACATTTAATTTAATTTATTTTATTTTTATTGTTAAATATCCTGTACCCAAAGATTGTCTGGAAGAAATCGCTTAAGAGGACTCAATTCGTCATACTTTTCATACAAAACCTCTGTACTTATTATGGCGTTGTTAAGCATTTTTCGTTAGATGTTTTGAACAAATTAGTATCTTGTGCAGTATATCTAGCCGTGTATCTAGGCGTAATTTAAAAAAAGTGTGAAACAAATTCAGTCAAAGCCTCCGAAAAACAGCGTTTTTGCCTGTACTTTGGTCATATCTAATGTACCTATAAATTGTATAAGTAAAGAAAACGTTAAGATACCAGGCTTGCAAATGTATTGGAGATTCTAAATAACTAACTTTTTTTTCATAAACTTGTAAGATTTTTTCACAAGAAGTATACTCCTGGAACAAGTTTTATGAATGCGAAATCATGAATGACGACCTAGCGAAGCGGGCGCGAGTGATCAGCGGAATTTACCGACTGATAATCGACGGCTATGATGCTGTCTCTCTTTTTTCGCAGTCAAACATTACGTTGGATGAAACAACAAGCTTTTAGACTATGCTTGCGTCGAAGTTGCGCCGGCCACAGAGGGCCGCCTTAAGCGATAAGACCGCCTGTTTTGTATCACTTCCTCTTGTATTTGTTTTCCGGCTTTTTGTGTACTGTTTTTGTGGTATACTAATAAAGTATATTTATGTTATGTTATGTTTTATTTATTGTATTTTAGTGCAACCAACAGGAACCCAACACCTACGCTAATTTTAGTATAGTAGTATATAATAGTATATTATAAGCCAAAATAGATTTTTCAAAGAAGATACATAAAAAAGAAAATCCACTCACCCTGTCCCTGTCACTATTACCCCTAACCTCACTATCATTAGCAAACAGTCGGCTTAACCCCCAAGTCAATAGTTCAATATTTATGAACCAAGGGTCGCTATCACCGAAGATTTATGCGAAAGGACAAGTACTGGTCAGGTGTGCTGATTTATACCGTTATCTAGTCACGAGGGTTTGAAGCCGGCCAGGATTTAGTCGGTGAGTAAATATGTTAAGCTCGAGGAAAAGAAAATAGTTTTAATTTGACTTCTTGGTCGCTTTCTGTTGCGTTTAGTGAATGTCTTGCTGTGACGCGCGGTAAGTTACTCTTTTCTATTAAAAAATTACGTCAATGGTCAAAAAGGTTCTATACAATTTATCTGATTTTATTATAAAAAAACATTAAACAGATCTAGGACTCGCACACGAAGGGTTCTGTAAAGACGTTTCTTGTATGGTCTACCTATTACGGTTCATGAGATACAGCCCACTGACAGACAGACGGACGGATGGACAGCGGAGAATTAGTAATAGTGGGAAGTTTTGATCAATTAATTTATATCATCCCGATATATCTTGAAGGTCAAAATAATTACAACTTATTGCATGCTTTTATCTTTTTGTGCGCCTTATATGAGCATTTTTTTTAATTCCCAGCTATTATTTTTCTAGTTGTTTTCGCGTAGCCGGAATTATCTTGGCTTCGTGAAAGCAGCAAACCGACACACCCACAGGACATACCTAATGTGTATCATTTTTAGCTAGTTATCGCCGTGCGGTTCTACCCCCAATGGATCGTATATTTACTCGGATAAAAAGTATTCTTTATTGTATCCAGTCCAGTTGTACTGTTGACTCGTAAAAAAACAATTTTGCATTTATAATAGTAGCATAATAGTTGTATTTACCCCAACACCTTCACCCCCAATTCCGATCAATAAACGCGACAACGCAATGCAAAAACTGGGCAGACAAATTCTCTCGAATAACCACATTAGTCTGCAAGGCAAGGAGCTCGGTAATGAGTCTCATCTAATTATCACCCGTGCCGAAACGTGACGCTGTTGCTAACACCTGTATTATGCAGACGTGGGCGGAGGGTTGTGTTGTGACTCGGTAGGTCTACGAGTGCTGGACTATGTTTTCTGAAGACTGTTTATGCAGGTAGTTCTGGTACATTATGGTTAATGAGACGACCTATTTTTCGTAATAATTTATTAATTTACTAATTCAATAGTGAATAGGAAGAATTTATTAGGTATTTCGTCCGTTAATTACAGTTTATTTTAACTCTTCTTCATCCAAAGTTGTCGTGGTCGAGATCACTTTAGTGATAAGGCCAGCAATTGTATGTAACACTATCACTGCTAATTAATTTTGTATTACTGGGTATACTGCAATCATTATAAAATATGGCATAACAAGTGGTATTATATTACTTGTTAGTTATTGTTGTCTATGTTTTTTTTAAACTTTAACATGAATCAATAGTTAGTCAAGAACTAGGCGAGTTATTAAAAATGAAATAAAAAGTAACAAACAATTAATGCACGGGTACCGCATGCTAAAAAGGTGTAAATGTGAAAATACAATTTTATTAATTTGAAAAAGGAAACAAGTGACGCGCGTCACCTGTCACGCGGCGTGACGGCATTGCCCCGCAAGCGACGTGATGAATTGTGAAGAGTAAAAATTACGAAGTAACTGGGTAGAAAAGAAAGGGGAGTAAAACACGTTTAATTTTAATCGACTTGGGCGTCCTTTTTTAAATAGATTTCTTCCTTTAAAGTGGCGTTCAAAATTAATTTGTATTCAGGTTACATTTTCAAAGGTAAATACGTACATAATTTGGTGTAAGTACTAAGATATTTGTGTTCTTCTGGATTATTTAGTGTTTTTTTCTAAAACATGCTTTTGATCAATTTAAAATATGTCTAGCTTTATTTACATATCATAAATAGAAAATGGCTATGTTATTAGTTTCAATAATTACCTGGGTTTAGGAAATAAAATTAATAAAATGAAAAGAATCATTAATAAAAACGATATAAATTAGTAAAACAAACACTTTTTAGCATCCCCATGCAAATGTTTTTCACAAAAACCGCATGTACTCGTCACGTCATGTCAACATGCGCAACGTGCGACGTGACACCGCGTCACGTGCCCCGAGCGTGCGACAGGTAACACTGTTCCGCGCCAATTTTTAACACGACAACATTTAAATTAAATTCCGCCGGCGAGCGGCAGGCAGCGCGCACGTCGCTCCCTCACCGCGCTTAATTTAGGCAATTACAGATAAAACGCTTATCTCTTACTTATGCTGTTTTGCCGCACGGGGTTACAAATGTAGCTTACCTATTAAATATTTTATTTACATTGTATTTCACTCAAAAAACCTAGTAGATTATTTTAATTTATTATTATTTATTTACTTACATATTAAATATACATTCAGTCTACTTTGTAGTTTTGCCGCCTCCCCGGGGCAAGCAAATGTTGTCAGTGCGATTAGAATGTAAATATTATGTAATGAATCTAAGCTTATTTTGAAAAGAGTAATTGCCGAGTTAATTGCCCTTCTCAGCAAATGCAACCTTCCAAACCGGTATTAGAGTATTAGAGTCAGAGTTTTCATAAGTGCAAAGGTTTATTTGAATAAATGATTTTTTAATTTTGAATTAATGTATTTTTACCAGAAAAGTTACCGTTATTTACAAGAAATATGACTTCATGAATGTTACTTGATAGATAACTCAGTATTTTCATACAATAAAAACAAATAAACTTGGATAGGTAAACTGAAAGATGAAGATTTATGTCCAATTACTGAAAAAGTAGTGATGCTATTTACGAAAAAAAATAAACTGTTTGAAACAAGTTTGCGTGATCATCACGAAAGTTTAGCACAAACATTGTCTGTTGACGTAAATTATGTGCGCATTGAGGGTATTACTTTAGAAGGCTGTTTTATTTGTGGGGCACGCGCGTCCCACATATAACTACATAATTATAAAAAAATAGAATTCCAGGAACTGCAATTCAACTGTTTTTTTTTTTTTTTTTTTTTATACCACTAAGGTGGCAAACAAGCATACGGCCCGCCTGATGGTAAACAGTTACCGTAGCCTATGGACGCTTGCAACACCAGGGGCATCACTCGCGCGTTGCCGACCCTGAAGAAATCTCTTCACGCCCTTTTTGAAGAACTGATAAAATAAAAGGAGAAAAACACTGAATCACGTAAACGCACAGCACACATACATACAGGGCCTAGAAAGAAGAAAGTTTTTTATAACACATTTTGCAAGTGTATAAGTCCTTATCATATAACGCGGGCATGAATATTGAATAATGCACAGGATATTTTTTTATTTAGTAAATAATAATAATATAATTTAAAAACTTAATACCTTTTTATTTCTATTGGTATTTTTTTTATTTAGGTTTAAGGTTTTTTTTTGTAAAAAATTTACTTTTGTCATACATTAGGTGCATCATTTTTTTCTCGTGTTTCGAGTCCAATAATTCGTACCTAGACTACATTATCTAGTGCCTATAAATAAGATGGAACGTATGTACGCAGTGGCAGGTTTCTTTGGCAAGGTTCCCAGCGCGATATAGGTGTGTTCCGTACATACTATACCGTCTTACTGTCGACCGGGAAAATAAAGAAATTTCACTTTGAAATTTATTTCTTGTCGGCTTTGTCTCGTTGCTTTGTATTTTTAAGTTAAAAAAATATTTTAGTATTTTTATGGACGTTTGCTTTGAAAGTCGTTTCAAGTGAATTTTGGAACACTTTTTACATTGTCATATCTACTACACTTAATACACACTATTATACACTAAAAGAGGTAAAGTTTGAATGTTACCTCCTACATCCAAACTTTACCTCTTTATAATCTCCGGAATAACTCATCCGATTTTGAAAATTCTTTCATTAATGAGAAGCTACATTATCCACAAGTGTTATAGGCTACATTCCGGGAACTGCGGAGGATCTAGCGATTTTATATTATAAAAGTGTGTGTTTTTTTATTGTTTTGTAGACTGACGTTGCCGCCAGACCTGTCTTATTTTCAGACGGACGACATGTATAGAATTGAGTACCTATTGTTACTACATACATAATTGAATCAAACGTCGGGCAATTTTCAGTTACCAGGCATGAAAGGTATGTCATGTACATTACGTACTTTTCTTAAATTCTGAGAGAATACTTTTTGCAAGCAGCCAGACCAATCGTAGGAGCCGAACATCCCCTGAACACAATTAAAATGTCGCTTGACATTTGTACTTGATATTTTCAAAACTAATTCTAAACTCAAAATCATTCTTAAAAATATTTTGATTCACCATAATCCAAGCACCGGCATTCAGCCAAATTCCTGAACATAAACTCACACCTACATGCCTGTGAAATCACAGTTAAGTAGCCACTCAGCCGAGACGCCTGCTATCGGTGATCATGCGAGTCTTGCTCAAAAATACACTTGGTACAATGTTTATTTGAGAATGTTGTTCTTACTTAACAATGTCTATTTGAATAAAAATTAAATGCTGTTGGTAAATTCATCACTGGTTTTTTTTTTACTGTTCGTAATAAGTGGGTATATACAGGTGTCCTGTATTTAATGGCCCTAATGATAACCCTCAATAGCTGAGATTATGCCCTGTGAACGGAACGCAATAATAAGGATTTTAAGAAACTTCGAAATCTGGAAGAGCTTCTTCCATGTGATTTTTGTATGAACTCGCAACCATACTTACGAATGGATACTTTTAATCACAGGAAAGCGGGTAAAGCCTCAGGGTACAACTAGCACTAAAATACAACGTAGTAAAAAATACTTTACCTTAATCATTCTTTCATTTACATATATAAAATAATGCATAACAAGGTAAATTACCAAATTCAAAATGGACGTGTTAGGTCATGTCCAATTACTTAATTCAAAACATAAATAAAATATAATTACCAATGATTTATTGCTCCAAATAATATAGAAGCAATTTTTTAATTCGTCTCAATCATAAACTTAAATGAATTTATAATTTGTTGCTATTAAGACATATTGTTTTTCGTTCATTCTCGGAATTTATTTTTTAAGATGTGCATTAATGACGTCATCCAATCGTTATGCATACATCAAACAACAATAAAGAGATACGTTCACATTCCCACCAAAAGGTTGATGAATTTATACTGAATCGAAAGGTTAGACACAATTATTATTTATATCAAAATATCAATTTATTATATTTACATCAACCAAATAACTTTATGTTGTGTTCCTGCGCGTGAGTAAAGTCGCCAGAGTTCATTGGGGAGGGAGGAACGGTCGATAACGCGTGAGTGACGCCTTGTCGCAAGCGTCCATATGACTACGGTAACCGCTTACCATCAGGCGGGCCGTACGCTTATTCACCGACTTTTGACCACAGTCTGACCATGGTCAGTGATGATGTCGCCGAAGGTGGTAGGCACATAAAGCCTAGAAGGGAACTGACCAATAGATGCTTGGCAACAGATTATCAACTGGAGGGTGGTAGCTAGCCAGGTGGGTACTACAAAGTAACCTTCACCGAAGTCAAAGTTAATTGTAGAATTCGACGAATAATATCCTAGAATATAATTTTAAATTATTAACGTTTGGACGGTATGGACGTATAAAAAACGTAGTGTTGAAGCACCCCAACTAAATAAAACCGTCATGTACACATATGCAACATAGTATGACACATGTTACAACATAGTATGACACATGTACAACATAGTATGACACATGTACAACATAGTATGACACATGTACAACATAGTATGACACATGTACAACATAGTATGACACATGTACAACATAGTATGGCACATGTTACAACATAGTATGGCACATGTACAACATAGTATGACACATGTACAACATAGTATGACACATGTACAACATAGTATGACACATGTACAACATAGTATGACGGGCTAGATGGCGCAGTTGGTTAAGGTTCACCTTACGCGCCGCAGGTCGTGGGTTCGATTCCCAGACAGGACATGTATTTGTGTGCATGAACATGTCTGTATGTCCTGAGTCTGGGTGTAATTATGTATGTTAAGTATGTATTTACAAACAAAAAGTAGTATATGTATTATATCAGTTATCTGGTTTCCATAGTAAGCTCTGCTTAGTTTGGGATCGGATGACCATGTGTGAGGAATGTCCCAGGATATTTATTAGTATGCTGATCGGTTGTCATTCCGCATTGTGACGTTGACAGTGACAATAAGGCTATCACTTCTTGGGCCAGTACTGATTTTACTCACGCATCATGATCATCATCATCATCATCATCCACTGCTGAACATAAGCCTCCCCCATTAACTTCCACTTCGAATTTTTGGCCGCTTGCATCCAGAGGCGCCCAGCGACTCTGACCAGGTCGTCGCACTATGGGACCAAACAGTATTTTCCATCTCAAAAATGGTTTTGTCGAAAGTCGTAAATCCATAGATTGTTTTATGGTTTTATACTCTCAAAAGATGGAACTTACGAATAAATTACAAAATATAAAAAAATATAAAGTTTTACGTTTATAAAATGAACCTCAAACATTGGGCATAAATATTTTCATGCCAATTAAATTACCGTTAAGGGAGTTCAACACATAATTATTCGGCAGTTTTCCAAGGAAACATATTAGTGTTATACATCATTAGATAGCTTAGAATATACACTTTGCAACCACGTTCAGTTTTTGTAAAAAAAATATTTTTATTTAATTTTTTTATATTTTTTTAGTGAAGTAAAGAAAATTTAGTTTTTGTTAATTTCAATTGGAGTTTTCGTTGTTGCCGAAAGCAGCCGGTGTCAAGTTAATTACTCTATTAGAGACCTTATCTACTCAGTAATATGAGGATTTAAAAAAAACTTGCGCGTTTTTTGCGCCAGAGGTGATTTTGAAGCAATAATGTCAATCGGGGAAAAATCCTCGAAAATTACGGTTCTTCTTTTTTATTATGAAATATTATATTTAGTTATTATCCTTTGATGTCTATATTGTTTTTTCTATTTCTATTTGCAAATTAAAAAAACTGCTATTATATTTGAAAGAATCTTCCCATGGCAATTTTGTTTGGGGTGGTCACCTTAACCACAAGTATGATAAACTATATTGCTGCGGAAGTTCTATTTATCTGTTGTGGTAAATAATTACAATCAGTACTGATTACACTATTTCGATGAGAACTGTTATAATCAATTGTCCCATGGTTTTTGCACAAGGCACTAAAATATTAGTCCTTTAAATACCCGTGTATGTTCAGCATACGATTCATCAAAGTGTTCAGATACTTCTTTTCAATAACAATTAACGCATAAAAAACATTATTATCTAACAATGAGTGAATTCGTTTGTGTTCGACGCGATCTTTGTGATCAAATAATAAAAGGGAAAAGTACTTCAGACCTCAAAAAATATTTATTGGAAAATTTTCAACTATCGGCAACTGACGTTAATACTGTAATAGAGAGTATTCAAAAAAATCTAACATCGAGTTGCAACCAGAAACGGACCAAAGCTCAAAGAAAGCCGGACCGGTTCGAGAGCCTATACTCAAATTGGTTAAATGGTGAGTTTAAAGTATCATTGAATTCTTGCAGTACCTCAACCACTGTAAATTCTGGTTTGAATACTTCTGGTGAACGTGGAAGACCAACAAAACAATATGACGAGTGCTCGGAAAACACAAAGAAACGAAAAAATATGGAGCTGGTCCAGGAGTATGGAATGGAACATGTCCGTAACGCTTATGTGCAAGGTTTAAGATCCATGGGGGAAAATGACGAAGCGTCGATTGTGACTATTATCAGAAATAAGGAAAAAGAAGAGAAAAAAGTTATTCTACAAAATATACTCAATCCAGATAACGCACTTTCCTTTACAAAAGAGGAAGCATTGAGTATATGCATTGAAACTGATTTAACCAAAGCACAATATGCGTACCTAAGAAAAAGGCTCGTTGATAAGAATTTAAGTTCTGTATTGCCTTCGTATCAAACACTAAGTGAAGCAAAAAAGGCTTGCTATCCGCCTGCATCCAGCATTACGGTGACAAATATAAGCGCAAAAATCAACCTGCAAGATCTCTTAGACCATACAGTCTGCCGTATTATAAGGATAAAGTCAGGATCGACTTACAATCGTCTCAAGCTTTTCACTAAATGGGGATGTGATGGATCCTCCGGGCAAAGTGAGTATAAACAAACTCTACCGGAAGAAAACGAACAAATATCGGACGCTAATTTGTTTATAGTGTCCCTTGTACCACTGCGACTAGTAGACGAAGAAACTTCTACGGTCATATGGAAAAACCCTACTTGCTCATCTGTTAGATATTGCAGACCAATTTCATTAGAATTTGCAAAAGAAACTCCCGAAAAAACTACAGCGGTTGTCAGTGAAATTGAAGCCAAAATTAATCAATTGATTCCAACTCTTGTGTCAATAGAAGACAAAGTCATCGAAGTTAAACATCAACTGTTTATGACAATGATTGATGGGAAAGTTGCTCAAGTGTTGACAAACACATCATCCAGTGCTACCTGCACTGTTTGTGGAGCAACTCCCAGACAAATGAATGATCTTTTAAAAGTTACAACGAGAGTTGAAAATGAAAATGCGTTTAAATACGGATTGTCGACGCTACACGCATGGATAAGATTTATGGAAATGATCCTCCATATTTCTTACAATTTAGGTTTTGAGAAGTGGTCTGCAACAACTCCAGAAAATAAGCAACTTAAAGAAGACAAGAAAAAAATTTTCCAAAAACGTTTCCAAGAAGTGCTTGGCTTGCATATTGATAAACCACGTCAAGGTTCCGGTAATAGCAATGACGGTAATACGGCAAGGAGATTTTTCCAAAATTACCAATGTTCTGCAGAGATAACCGGAATTGATGAAGAATTAATCAAGAGACTATATGTAATTCTTCAAACTATGTCATCGGGATTTCCTATAAACGCAGAAAAATTTGGTCAGTATACATTGGTAACCGCGCAATTATATGTAATCAAATATAACTGGTACTACATGCCATCTTCGGTCCATAAAGTACTTATACATGGTGCTAAAATAATAGAGCATTATGCAGTTTTGCCTATAGGACAATTATCCGAAGATGCCCAGGAAGCTCGAAATAAAGATTATAAGAAATATAGGTTACATCACGCTAGGAAGTGTTCCAGATCAGCAACAAACGAAGACGTTCTGCATATTTTGTTATATACATCTGATCCTTATATATCTAGCTTAAATAAACCAAGTTTTCTAATATCCAAAGAATTATTTGACGAAGCTAAAGAATTGTTGGAAATAGAAAGTGATGAGTAGGATAAGTTTAAGTAATATTTTTTTTTTTGTCATGTAACTGTTTGTTTAATAATAATAATTTAGTTTTAAACTTATTTTAAGCATAAGTGTAACTTTTATTGCTATTTTAATATAACTGTATGATTTTTTGTATGAAATTTCGTATAACTTTATCTTTGTCATTTTTTTTCGGAAAAAATATTTTTTTTAGAATGATGATGTTTGATTTCTTTTATTGCCTAGATATTCACAAATACGTGAAAAAAAAATCAAGGAGATAAATCACAAAACAACAGAGTTATCGATTTTTGAGATGTAAAATACCGGTTGGTCCCATAGTGCGTCGGTCCACCTGGTGGGAGGTCGTCTCGCTTTCCTCCGTGGTCGCCGCTCGAGAACCTTTCTTCCCCAGCGGTTATCGGCTCTTCGAGCGATGTGGCCCGCCCATTGCCACTTCAGCGTAATAACTCTACGAGCTATGTCCGTCGTTTTCGTTCTCCTACGAATGTCCTCATTTCGGACCCGAGCATAGCTCATTCCATAGCTCGCTGAGTGACTCTGAGCCTATTTATACGGCCAGCAGTAGTACTCACGCATACGTAGGAAATATTGTGTTTTATTTTCTTATAAGGCGATGCATTATCCTGATATTTTCATACGTCCATGACTCCCATTATTTTATTTGATAACATTTACTCATTTCAAACAACGTGAAACTAGAATTAACTTTGCTTCCAAAGTTATCTACGCAATCGCATGCAGACCTCCATAACTCATCTAAATAGCAGTAAGTACACTAAACAACAATGAGAAAACATGAAAATCCATTACAAACACAATAACTTCAAAATAAATTACAACCGCGAATACCTACAGCCCATAGAGTCGCCCCCTCACATATTAACCTTTATGATCTAATTTGGCAATGGGCAGGGCCATTTGGCAGAGGACGAGTGCTCTCATCCACAATATTACATTCAATGTCCCGTGCGCCATACAACAGGTACTCTTGCTACCAGATATACGCTAAGAATGGCATCTGATAGTTTTTAAACTTGCCAAATTTTATATTCTGTTTCGTATAAAGTATTTGAAAATCGAATTGTTTTTAAACATATACCAATTTTATTCTAAATATTTTTTTGAAAATCGAATTTAGTTTGTTATTTTTTGAAGTGTGAATTAGAATTTACAGAATTTTATTTTGCACAAGTATTTTATCTTTATAAGTATATAATTTTCAGTTATTTTTCGATAATAATGTATTTTGTTGGTACATATTTGTTGTAATCAAGATAATATTTCTGAAAAAAAAAAAGTAACGTATCTATGTCCAGCAGTTCAATTGTGTTTATATTTCGAGAACAGGAATGGATTTTGATGCAGATTTCACAGTTTCACTGTTTAGGAAAGATTTATTTTGGTTTTATATAATTTAACACGTTTGCGAGTGAAACCGCTGGGGTCAGCTAGTTGACAATAAAAAAACCTTACAAAGATAAATCCAAACATAGTAAGTAGGTGACAAGCGCAGTGACAGTTTACTTTGGCAAAGTTCCTGCGAGCAATAGGTGCGTTTCGAAGCTCAAATGAAAATGTTGGCGTTAGAACTAGTGCACAATAAAATATGCCGTTAAAAGTTTGTGATGTTTTTAGTGCTATTTGCAAAAACTAAAGAATAAATGGTATTATGTTATTGTTTATATATGTTACCGGCCAAACCCGATTTTAGGCTAAACTAGTTCAGCCTAGGCCAAACTAGTTCTTCCTATACACGATAGGATAAACCGGTATAGACTAGGCCAAACTAGTTTAGCCTAAAATCGGGTTTGGCCGGTAACATATACAGGTCGTTGTTTTGGTCAGCGACGAGCGACTCAGGGTCGATAATACAAATGATACTGGTGCTAAAAAAAATATAAAATAAATACTTTATTTTTTTTAAATAATAAAAATTAAAAAATAAAAATTTTGAAAATCATGTAATAAGCTAAAGTGTAGACATAATACTCAACGGGAGTACGAGGGAGTAAAGGGGTGGGGCGATGGCGGCTTGCGCCTAGCTCTAGCCTGTGCACGTGCCTAGTAACCATACTTTGCGGTAATTTTATTTCAAATTAAATAAGGTATTTCTCATCATATTTACAGTATTTAATGGAATTAAGTCCATTTTTGGGGAATATATATTTTGTACTACCGCTCCTGGGTCGCTTGTCGCCGACCAAAACAACACCCTGTATATTAGTTAGCTCTTTCTATGTCTTTTGGGGTATCACTTTGGAGTCGCCGACCCTGCAGATGATGTAAAATGCAAGCCCAGACAAAGTATTCACTCTGGCCTTGAAAGTCACTGGATTGTCGGAGTCTGGAAACACTGAGACCGGAGTTTCGATTATGACTTTTTGGCGGTAACTTGCAGAGTGACGTTGTGTTTTCATTTTTATTTTCATAAATTCGTGTATTTTGAGTTTTATTGCATACTATCGGTGGTATTTTATCCAATAAAGATCAATCCATATGCACCAGTGAAGTGAAATGAAATGAAATATGTGTATCGTGACTTTACTAGTTGTGTCAAAAAGTCCGTGAATAGTTTTAGTACAATGACCACAATTTTACTGATAATGCGGACGGGGTGACTGATAATGCGGACTATGTGAAAGTTAATGTGCGGACTATATGGAAGTGATAATATAAATAAAATGTATGCGACTGAAGGACTTTGTATCCATGGACATGAACAAATTAACAAAAAAAAGTTTCGATTATAATTCCACAAACAAATCTGATATAAAAAAAATATTGATCCGACAATCCGACAATCAGTTATACCGTGGTTATACCCGTCATAAAAGCGAAACAAAATAAAGGTAAACAAGAAAACTATTGCGTTTAAACGTAATTTCGTCAAAGGAAAAAAAAACAGCCAGCTATTACCATCCTTATCTAGGGTAAGTAAATTTTCCCCACTCCACCCTAACCGTAGAAACTTAACAAACTTTGAGTCAAATGAAACTGAACGCTAGTGCTTAGATGATAGGGGTTGTGTTGGTGATATAGGTAAGTCGGACAATGTCCAACCTGGGTATGTGTAAGAACGTTGACAAGGTGGAGGCTGATCGTATAATCCACATAAAATAAGGTAGCGAAAGAAATCCGAGGTACACTGAGAGCAAAGTTAATTGATTGGTATATTAAAAAAAAATATATAGTGACTTACTCAAAGTGCATCCTGGCAGGGGTGATGTATCCCTTTCGAACCTGAATAAAACGATAGTGAGTTCATTTTTTCTAAAATTTTACAACGTAGTCTACACACCTGGATGTCACGAACGTGCTATGCACTTTCTAGAAGTTATGTAAATGGTATATTTTCGCAGTACATAATATGTTTCCCCAGTACATAATAAGATTTTATAGAAAAGAAAAAGATTTGGACGGAAAAAAATCTCAGATGCGAAAGGGGTATGCCGCTGAAACGAAATCATTGGCAGTTGGCGCTGATACACAAGTTTTAAGTCTTTTTTTTTGAGCGGAAACCTAATCTATTTTCTAAAATAAAACTTTTAACAAAAAAATAAACCGCCTACAAAACTGAAAAGCAAAATATTAAAATTGGACTACTCTGCAAAAAGTTATGCGTGTTCATACATAAAAAATAAATATACGCGTCGACTTATAAATCTCCTCCGTTTTATCGTCGGTTAAAAAGTAGACGAAATTACTCCTTATAACATCAGCTATCTGCCAGTGTAATTCCTGTCAAAATAGGTCCAGCCGTTTCTGAGATTAGCTGGAACAAACAGACAAAGAAAAATTGATTTGTTTTTTTGGTATATGTTTAATTATTACAAACAGACAGCTCAATTTTATTTATTTGTATAGATATTTACCTACTTTGAAAAGAATGTTCACTCTGTATAGGTATCTACTCCGTTAAATTAGCGGAAAACAAATAAATAGAAAAAATAAATCAAACAGACAAAAATGAGTACCCGCTGTGTCCCCAACATATCGGTATAATCGGAGGTGGACGTCGTCCGGTATCTGCGCGTTCCGTGCGACCGGACCGCCGGACGGCCGGTTTATGGCCGGCCGGACGTTAATAGCCAATCGTACCTTCCACGCACCGGTATCCGATCGTTTTCCTATATCTTTCAGGCAGCTTTATCCGTACGGTACTTGAGGCAGAGACATGTTTGAATTGAAGGTTTTTTTTTTTATTCGACTCAGTCTTAAAACAAGCTTACCGCCCGCCTGGTGGTAAGCTTTTACCGTAGCCATATGGACGCTTGCAACACACAAAGCATCGCTCACGCGTTACCGACCTTTCCCCCCTCCCCTATGAGCTCTGGCGACCTTACTCACGCGCAGGAACACAACAAAGTTTGGCTGCGGTATTCTGTAATGTGTAGGTACTTCCCCAGTTGAGCTGCTCTTAGAACGCTACGCTCTACCTCTTAAAATCTAAACCTCCTATAGGATTTTCTTTCTATAGGAATTGTGAATTGTCAAAAGATACGACTACCCGTTTCACCTGCATTCCAGATAGGTCAAAAAATGATTTCGGGATAAAATTATCATAATATATGTTGTTCCAGGTTATGATCAACCTTCGTGCCAAATTCCATCACGCTTGCCTTTCATCACAATCAGTTATGCTGTTGAGGCATTAAGACGTAACGTAATAACAGAGAAATAAACTCACTCCCAAGTTTATAATATTAGTTGGATATAGTAGGATTCTTTACTTACGCTTTTTTAATTTTCTCGTATTATATTTAGTTTTTTTTTCTGCTAAGTTGGCTATTTACTTATAAAGTATCGATTCAGTCCTAATTTGTAGTTCAGTTGTTGTCAGTGCGATTACAATGTAAATATTATGTAATTACTCTAAGCTTGTTTTGAAAAGATTATTTGCTGAGTTAATTGCCGGTTCTTCTCAGCAAATGCAACCTTCCGAACCGGTATTAGAATCAGACTATTCATGTGCCTGCGAAAGTCTATTTGAAATAAATGATTTCATTTCTGGATTCTGCCCTGTACTTCCGTCTGGGACCTGGGATTACTACAGGTGCCAGCTGAAAATCAGCGCTGCTGATAACAGCAGCAGATGCTGAGCTGGTACACTTTTGACAGCACACCTTCCGAGCGAGAAATATAACAGTTTTATTTATTTTTACTTTTCTTTCTTTCTTTCTATACTGAGTATATCACAGATATAGATATAGTTACATAACGCAAGAGCACCTACTTCGCGTGCCAGATTTAGTGCAATAGTGAATAATGAATAGTACTAACGTAGCCCGACTTAAGCATAAAATGCTTAACGTGGCCACTATCGCACCCACATTGCATCGGTGTACTTGAATTGATTTAGTTTTTTCTATCACTAAATAGTGTTTGTGACGTGATAGTAGGTAATCAAAAAATGGTACGCTTGGTTTTAATACAGATCGTGATACTTGCGTTATCTAACTATATCTATATCTGTGGAGTATATATTTTCAAACAAGAGAATTTGCACTTCACATTTCATTTCTTGCCCAACTTTCATTATTACATCTTGTTCAACTAACTAACTGTATGCACTTACTAATCAATAACTATCAAAGCCAATCACTGAATGCAAACTTGCTGAACGTGAGTTCAGTTTAAACTACAGTTCACTTTAGGGGAACAGTCAATGAGATCGTGGTCGTATCTCTTCTACCCTAATAGCATTGTCCGAACGATGCCTGAGGAGATACATTGGGAGCGTTTTCCATTTGTATCGACACTATTGGTCTAAATGTTTGGAAAACCGGCCAAGTGCGAGTCGGACTTGTATACGAAGGGTTCCGTATTAACGTGCTATAAATTATTATCGAGTTACATTTAATGAATTAATCTTGAACACAGGCCAACTCTTATTGCGATCCAAGACAATCATTTTTGTGTCAAAGGACGACAGAATGTATGGAAAAAAGTGTAAATTGACTGAAAAATATTTATACTACTTAGGTAGCAAACAAGCTTAAGTAAGGCCCGCCTGATGGTAAGCGGTTACCGTAGCCTATGGACGCTTGCAACACCAGGGGTATCACACGCGCGTTGCCGACCCTGCTAAAATCTCATCACACCCTTTTTGAAGAACCCCATGCTGTACTCCCTTGGGAAAACAATGGCGGGGAGCTCATTCCACGGCATGAGCGTCCGCTATAGGAAGCTCCTTTGAAACCGCACAGTACGAGATCATTTTCGTTCCAATGTATAAGGATGGACTCCCCGTTTTTGCCGAGAATTGCAGTGGTAGAAGGTAGTCGTGGGATTCAGTTTAGGAAAAGAAATGAAGTTGATGGTCAGGTCACCCTGTGGGATAGTTTGCAATTTTAAAACTACCACATAGGTGCAGCACGGACGACGGACTTTCTGCGGCACACAAAAAGTCTTTTTGCGCGTCGTGTGCGTTACTGCTTAGAATTGTATAGGTTCTATGTTCACAGACTCAAAAGTTCGGCGCGGTGCGGTCTGTCGGCAATCAGTCCCATACTTTTTTTTATACCACTACTATACTGTTTTATACAGGTACTAAATCAAAAATTTTATGCCCTGGTAAGTCACTTATGAACGTTAGATACAGTTAAATCTACCACCGGTTCGGAATAAGCATTTCATAAAATATCATACCGTCGTTACAAATTCATAAGAAGTCGAGCCATAGTCTACCGACTTTCATAGAAGTAATTTTTTGGACAGTGGACAAGCACCCCGCATCAATGTTCTACCTCGCAGCTAATCCTACTCGTTACACCTTCATGTGTGGCTATGAAATTAGCGTGAAACAATAATAGTTGCATCAAAATAAAACATATAAACGAATTCGTACCAAAGTATTTTTTTTTGTCCTTGTTATTCATACTTATTAAATAAATAAATAAATTCAATGGAATGAATTAACAACACACAGTATTTGTGTGTAGATATTTCCACTGCTACTTTGCATAGTAATTTTCTATGTGGTCACAGACTACGGAGGCCATATTTTCGCTAACAAAAAACTGTGTCTATGGAGTCGGCCACCTCTCACGCATACCTTAGTTGGCTATTCTGCGGGAAATTAGACTCTGTCGCAGTTTACACAGAGTCGATTACTCGCGCTCAACTAATGTGTGAATGTGTGCGTGCCGGCTTGTACGTAAAGCGTGGTGGCTGACTTGAGTGACGGTTTTTTGTTAGCGAGAATATATCCGAGTATTTTTAATATCTGTGTATGTGGTATGATAGAGCTTATTTTCCTAGCTAGCAGGTCGTGGGCTCGATTCCCGCACAGGACATGCATTTGTGTGTATGAACATGTCTGTATGTTCTGAGTCTGGGTGGAATTATGTATATTAAGTATGTATTTACAAAAAACAAGTAGTATTATAGCACAACGTGATGCTGTTCTCCCCGCATCACTACCCCTCGCCCCTCAGCGGTCCCATGCATACGGGCTGCGCCCGCGTGTAGTATGTACACTGCCACCTTTGACCTAGTGTATTGTTCCATATAGGCGTGTACGCACGCGGACATGTTTTAGATTAAGACATAACTATTTGTACAAAACAGTAAACAGTTTTGATAGTTTTCGCGTCTTTTCTTTTAATTCGCCCCAGACAATCCACTCACAATTAACAATGAAAATAGGTAAGCCGACAGTATATGTATTATATCAGTTATCTGGTTTCCATACTACAAGCTCTGCTTAGTTTGGAATCAGATGGCCGTGTGTGAGGAATATCCTAAGATATTTATTATTATTATTATTAAAAACGCTATCACTGCAGCCCACAGCTTTACCGTCGCTTATTTCACGGCCATACTGGAGCCATTTGCAACACTATCGTCTTAAGAGATTTTCCTAGAGCCCCACGTATTGTGGCCGAGGTTTGTGGACTCAAAGTATTGCGCTAAGTGCCTCCACTCAAGTGCACAATTGATTTGGGGCTACCGGTTTGAGTTTGCGTTAATTTCCTGTGGTTTAACTTTTAATTGATAATTTTTGATGTCAAATCCGTCTTATATATGTATTTCCGCAAACCACAAAGTAATATAAGAGATTAAAAAGGAAAAAAAATGTGTTTTTGATTATAGACTAGCTTCCCGCCCCGGGGTTTACCCGTGCTTTCCTATTTTACCCCTAGTGCGAACTTTGCTCTCCATACCATCATCTTATCAGCGTGCATGCTTTTGCATCTGCAAATTTCATCAATATCGGTTCAGAGGCATCATGAAAAGGTCACATAATCATATAGATAATCAGTAAGGCCGTTTGACCGCAATCTAATCGTGATATGGCCGAAGGTGGTAAGTACACGAAGCCTAGAAGGAACTGGCTCTCAAGTGCAGCCAGCCAGGTGGGTACTACAAAGTACCCTACCACCGTGCTATTGTCTAGCGGCTTGTTAGATTAAATTTATTTATTAAGTTTGTAGTAGTTTTTAGTTTATTTTTTATTTTTAGGTTATTTTTGTCGATATAATACTAGACTATTCAATAATAAATTAATTATTATTAAATAAAAAAATATAAACACCTTAAAAATTAAATTCTATTCTATTTATAAAATATAAAAACCAATAAATAACCTACTAAAGCAGTGAAAGGCTTTCACGGTACGCTCACAGCAAAAATGCCCGTGCAATATTTTTTCAGCACATTTTAGGGTTCGCTCAGGTGACCGTAAATCACTTGTCTAGACGAGTTTTATAGCTCCGCTGACGTACGCACTATTATGTACAGAACCGCATTATTGTATTTGATATTTTATACTCGATGTTATTTTAGTAAAAAAATAGTCTAAACCAAAATCAATAAGTCATTTATTCAGTTTAGGCCCTAGTAAGGCACTTATGAACGTTAAATTGGTACATACAGTTGAATTTACCACCGGTTCGGAATACAGTTTTAAACGAAGCAGGATTTTAACTAAATATAATGCCCATTGTGTCTGTTAATAAAGATCTAGTATGTATAGTATATTTACCTGGATCATGTCGTATCTTTGGAAGACTTATCAATTAAAGAAGTAGAAAGAAGAGTAAATAATACCTGGCAAAGATACTGGTCCCTCAGGGAAATTATGAAAAATAAATCTATACCCATCTCGGAGAAGAAAACCGCCTACAACACTTGTGTTACTTCCATGTCTCACCTACGGCTACCAGACCTGGCTAACACTAACACAGAAAATTTTGCACAAACTGGGTGTATGCCAAAGATCAATGGAAAGAAGTATGTTGGGACTAAGGTTGAAGGACAAATGGAAAGCTACAAGAATTAGGAGTGTCACCAAAGTAGCAAATGTTAAAGTAAAAACACGAATCTTGAAATGGAAATGGACTGATCACATGATGAGATCAACAACAGGAAAGTGGACCAAAAATGCAACAGAATGGTACCCGCGGGACGGAAAAAGACGTAGAGGAAGGCAGAAAAAAGATGGGAAGACGATCTGCCCAAAGGTTGGAGAAGGACAGCAATTAGAGGATTCGATACCGGGATCCCGGTCATATTTTGGTCCCGAAATTTTAGGGATCAAATATAATGAATCCCGAGATTTTCGGGATTGATAATTTTTTTAAATAAATCAATAAAAAAGTCTTTTTGAGGCTAGTTCCACTCGAGGTTATAATTTGGAGAACACTTATAAAAATTTATTGACGATTCCTCCAACTTCCATCGAGCCTTTTCGGCCTCTTCATATTATTATTTGTGCAACAGATTGAGAAATATGCTTGCAGATGAGACGTTGGATGTGTTGTTATTCCTTAGATTTTAGTATCGTGGTTTAAATAAGTAATTTATAAAGTTTCTGGTCAATTTAATTTAAAAATATTAGTACCTATAAACGTTAATTTCTTTCGCATATTTTCTTTTTTATAGTTTATCTAAATAAGTCTAAATAAGTTGATTTTTGAAGTTTATTGTTAGTTTTGGTTAGTTTCATAAATAATTTACAGAAGTGCCTAATTGGTTTTTTATAACAAGAAACTTTTTGAAGATTTAAAACTTAAATATTCTATGTCCTCATAAAACTAAAAGATAAATAAAAAATTGATGTTGATATGTTTTACTGTCTTTTTGTTACCACTTTCCATTATAAATACAATCCCGGGACTATCCCGGGATCCCGAGATTAATTGTAGATAATCCCGAAATCCCGGGATCAGAAAAATCGACCTGATCGAATCCTCTAACAGCAATGGACAGGCAAATGTGGAGGGAACTTGAGGAGGCCTATGTCGCAAGACAGCCTGACCTGGTAACTGATAATAAATTTTAAGTTGTATACATACAGGAAAAAATAGAAATAAGTATATTTAGTATAGTTTTATGTTTTACTTACAAATTGTGCAAAGGTCAGAGTAAATAAAGGCAATTTTATTTTTTATTTTATTTTATTATTTATTTATACGCAATAGTATATTAGTTAAATAAGATATATATTATTATTTACATACAATATAAAACCAACAAGTAAATTAACCTGCCGTTACTTTCACAAAACCTAAATCATACAATACAATAATATCACGAGCATCATGACATACCCTGGGGGTATTACAATTCGCAGATTCCGCGCACACTACCCACATAAACATGGGCCTCACAAGGTGTGCCTTATAAAAAAATAGTGCGATTTATTAAAGGGTTCCGCTGGTTGGCACTCAACGCACGTACTGTACCGGCCAGATTTGGTTCCTCGAAGGTACGTTCTCTTTGATGCAAACTTTTTTCTTTATAGGTACTCTTTCTTCTATATTGAAATCGTGGGGAAACTATTTCGGAATGGTGATTTTGTACGTGTTTTGTTTTAGCCACTGTCCATGGTTAGCATGTATCTGTATTATAGAGATATTGGCCCTGATTCTGTTGTTCACAACTAAACTAATTTTAATCTAACTATGTCTCTTTCTAACAAAGGACATAAGAAAAGGATATAAGAAATTTAGTCCTGTCAAATTAGTCCGATGCTTGTTTTCAATATAAATTTAGTCGCCATTTATCGTGGTTACGCCTAAATACACGCAAAATAAGACGGCAAAGATTAATTTTACAACTTAAAATATGTTCTATCCTTTTTCAATAATGTTCGTAAGAAAGAGATGAGATGTGACTAAAATTAGTTTAGTGCGATTTACAACAGAATCGGCACCATTATGGCACTTTTAAATTTACCACATAAGTTTAAGGAAGCCGTTTTAGTACAGAAAGCTTACTACAATATTAACAAATATTTAAATGACAAAAATGCTTGGGGTGTTTTTTATTTCAGTGTATAGTTATTGTATTGTGTAGTGTAGAGTTATTTCATGCTTAGTTTATTTTTGAAAAGAGTTTATTGCCGGCTCTTCTCAGCAGAAGCAACCGAACCGTGCATTAGACTAAGAGTCTGATTATTCTTAAGGCCTGTGAAGGCCTATTTGAATGAATAAATTATATCATTTCATTTCATTATTATGTCAAAAGCTGTTTTAGTTATAGTATTGAATCCAGTATATTTTCTTTAGTTTTGAAGATCAGATTTTCTAAAGATAAAACCAATTTAGTAAAAAAAAATATATAATAAAATAATTGAGAATTACATTAAGAACAGAAATTGTCGCGGGTATTGTATAATAGCCAAATCGTTTGAAATAAAAAGTCCCCAGACCCATACGCGAATAACTCAAACAAAAGAAAAACAAAGACAGTATAAATTGATTCCCTCAATCGAATTCCACACTATCTGTCAACAGAATTATCTTAACCCTACCTACGTTTACTGCTTTGGGTCAGAATCATCCCAATACCTGATGCGCAGTCACGTCTCGCGCTTTGAATGGCAAATCACTAGAAGGTAGACCTTTGGGGCCTCGGAGACCGAGTATGAAAATAAAATGATTGCGGAGGGTCCGCGGCACTGTATTAAAATATCCCCAAAGGTTGGGCCACAATCGCACCTGATGTTTGCGAAATAGTTGTAGGGTTGTTCATTTTGATTTTATCACTGATAAATTGTGTGCGAGGGATTTTTATGCGATCTTCTCAATATGAGTTATTGTGTTTTTATACGATAGACTATTCATTTTGTTTCCTTTTTAGGATATTAATATTTGTTTATGCAGTCAAGTGACCGCCTCTTACCGTCAAGTGTAATGTCACTAATGAGAAAGAAAGAATTTTTTATTATGATATTAGTACATTTTGGAGAACCTCAATAGCGCGACGCAGTATCAGTTGTTTGTGTAAAGTCAGGTGTCTGTCAGACCCCACTAGTGAAGGGTTGACGTAATGAATCGAACTTGGCATTAGTTAGCATGAATTAAGACTATCTGCACCAGATTAATGAAGATATAGCCCAGACTCAGCGTGTGTACAGGTTGCTGTTTAATTTATTAAGCATACATTGAGTTTTTTTGATATTAGTTGCAGTACATTTTTTTTTATATACCGCTAAGGTGGCAAACAAGCATACGGCCCGCCTGATGGTAAGCAGTTACCGTAGCCTATGGACGCTTGCAACACCAACGCTTGCAACATATATGTTACTAGCTGTCCCCCGTGGTTTCACCCGCGTTACCAGGATAAAAAGTCCTTCTCCATACCATAGGCTATCTGCATGCCAAATTTCATGATGATCCGTTGAGTAATTGAGGCGTGAAGGCGTAACAAACTAACAAACAAATACACAAACACACAAACTCACTTTCGCATTTATAATAGTTAGGATAGGATAGGAGGATATTAAGTAAGTACATATAAGTATAGTAGTTTTAAGGCGATGATAGCTCAGTGGTAGTGACGTCGGATACCGAGATGAAGGCACAGATTACTAAATAGTTACTATGAAGGTCCCGGGTTCGAATCCTACAATGAGCTTGAGCTTTCGGTGAAGGAGAACATCGTGAGGAAACCACAGCACGGTGGTAGGGTACTTTGTAGTACCCGCCTGGCTGGCTTACCACCCTCAAGTTGAAAATCTGTCGCCAATCACCTTTCGGTGTGTTCCGATAGCTGCACTTGAGAGCCAGTTCCTTCTAGGCTTTGTGTGCTTACCACCTTCGGCCGCATCATCACTTACCATGGTGAGATTGAGGCCAAACACAGGCCTATAAACAGTAAAAAAAAAAAAAAAGTAAGTATGGATGGATATCAATAATACAATAAAATATGGCCCTACAAAAATTTATAAAAATAATTTAAAACAAAAAAGTGATTCTCGCTTACGTGCTTTAGCGCATAGCGTTAGTTTTACGTTTTGCAAGTTAAGTCTCATGCCAAACATGAAACGACTATCTTAACTAATCAATGCAAATAAATCAGTGATGAAATCTTAAAATATACATCGACCGTCAATAACAAGAAAAATTCAATTTGAACCGAGTTGGTAGCTTATATTTATTAGTTAAAATTGTTTAACTGAATTACCTTATTCCACTTGATTCAGGAACAACTATACATAGAAATATCTAATATCTATTTTGTTTAAAAATAATCCTCGCTAACTAAACCACATCCTCTATACATGTTCTTACCTCCACCAAGGTACGCCGTATCCCGAGGGTAGCTGAATAAATTGCACCGAATAATTCCTGAATTAACATTTTTAATCTGCGACGAGATGTTACGCGAATAAATTACGAAGTACCGCTGAGATTGTAACAAACGATAGGAGCACGAAATGTGCGATTTATCTTTGGTAAAGATACTCCTAGACTCCTGAGTGAGGAGTAATTTTGTACCTTAATCTTTCCTCATGTTTGGCTTAGAGATCAACTGCCGAACATAGTTGTCTTACTTACACGGGAGTTGATTACGAACTCCCTCAGAATTGCTGGGAGCCGCTCGATGAGGCTAAAAAGGCCGTTTTGACTAATACTAACTACTAATGATAACCCTCCAAAACTGAGATTGTGCCCTATCAGAAAAAGTAAAATAATGCCAGTTAGTCTCATGATTATATAAATGTTAATATTTTTGATTTTTGGAATGGTTGATTTTTTAAGCTATTTCCAAAATTTAAGATAATTTTACGTTTTCTTTATTACATAATGTATAATTTCAGCTTTTGAGGGCTATCAATTGGACCCTTCATCACGTTTATAATATTTTCGGTTAAAATAGCCTTTTAAGCCTTATTTTATTTATAAATCACTCTAGGCTAGGAGCTTGTAATTGTTTATTTACCAATGAAACACAATAGAAATAACCCTTAATGACCAAAAACCGGTTCACCGGTGACGTGGGACCGCGCGCGCGATACCGCGACGAGCCATAACCGTATTTCAACCGGTCATTTTGTCCACTGAATCAGTCACCTGCCGCGCGCGCCTACCCACCGCGTAATGTACGGCCCTCGTTATTGCTGCACTGTTTTAGTGTACGCCTTTTGGGAATAGTGCCGGTTGCCTTTTGACGTGGCAAATAAGGTTTTATTTGCCAATTCATATACAGCCTGTAGATGGATTTTGGAGTTATGAGTTTTTGCGATGTCGATAGAATATTATTATAGTCTTGTACTTAGTTAATTAACCAATTCAAAGATGTGTTGCTAAAATAGTTTAAGGTGCTTTTAATAGTTCGTTTATAAGACTCTTACGTGCAATAGCTATAATACCTCTATTAGCGAGAGTAGTTTGATATTGTTATCATGCTAGTTTATTATTACTAGGACATTAATTGATAATAATCACACAGTGGTCCAAACTTATTTGTGGGCCCAGATACCTGAACGTAGTAGCTTATTTCATCTGTACTTGAACCCCAATCTTGTATTTCTCTTTGTCTTCTCTTTCATGGAGTTTTACTTGAGTAGCTATAACTCATTTATCATAAAAACACAATAAAACAACTGCAATTCATCAGTCACTTAATAAACCCTTTAAAAACCTTATGGTGCGTCCATATTACGTGAACGATCAGAATTCATTAGATACTCGCGATGTCAAGTGTGGACGTACTCAAAGAGCCTACAAGGAGCCTAAAACGAGCGTGATTCAAATCCCTGTGTTCAGAGTGCGTATAAAGCAAAATAACAATCTTAGAATTGAAATTTACTCATGTTAATAGTATTTAAATGAAAAAAATATTTTTGTATGGGTATTTTAATTATATACGCTAGGGTTCTATCTGAACAAAAACATAACGGAATGAAAATTCCTCGATAGAAAAAAATCACAAAGATACCTCTAATAATAATGAATTTTCGTTTTTATTCGTTCATGATGTATCTAATTAAGACAAAAATTCGATAAATAATATCACTAACATATCACCTAGGGCTGCTAAAAATGAAATAAAGATGCTAAAATATTCTATCCTTTACGAGTTATTTAGATAAGAAGCGCTAAGTTCATTTTTGTTCCGCGAAACACGCTATCTCCGTCTCATGCCACGCGAAGATTAGACATAAGTTTGTTTCATCTGACATTGCCATATTTTTCTGGCTTTGTACGCACTCTTCATGAAAAAACTGTAAATCGGAGGGCGGAGCGCAGTCGATCTCGAGACGAATACTCGTTCGAGGCTCGCAAGTCCTTCTACGCTACACGAACAACGAACGAATCCTGTTAGTTAGTGGCTCAGCTCGTGCTTTCTTCGCGTAGCATGATCGCACCATTATAATAATCCTGTGATAATAATAGAGTAAGCCCAAGAGTTAGCCCAATCTAATACAGTCAGCGAAAATAGTAGATGATCACTTTCGTACCGTTACATAATAATTTATGCACATCTTGACAGTTTGTATAAAAACTGTGAATTGAGAAATACGACGTTGACTGTACTTACAGTTGTAACCCCAACTGAATTTCAGATCAGATTTCCACATAGATAGCCGTAATGTGTTTGGAATTCGTCGCAAACAGGCTCAAACAGGCGTGTAACCTAGGAATTTGTATGCAAATTGACGGCCCCACTGCAGGTGTGCCCTACAGTACAGTACAATGTAAACTGTACAATGAAAGGTGCTTTTACTGCCACCGTATGTACCTGCTACACGTCAGAATGACTGCGATTGTCTACAACTATGTATAATTTCAGGATATTCATTTCATTTAGGGTTGATTTTGAATATCCAGATAAACTATATCTATTAATTTGAAATAAGAACAGTTTTTGTAGAGGCTTGTCAGAGGAAAAGCATAATTCTATGGAAAAATAGCACCTTATTCGAATAATTTGAATTTGGGAATGGGTGTTTATGGTTGTTCGAGCGTTAGGAAGTTTTTATTTGTATCCATTTTATGGAATTTGGAACGAAAAAATCACGGCGGGTTGCATTTTTTAAAATTTTAGGTTTGTACAACTATTCAAAAATATTTTATCGGAAAAACTAATCATACTGAAGTAAATATTACCTAGTAATGTAAAGTGTTCAGTTAAAAGGATACATGTTTTGGGCGATTTCCTATTATTAATCTAATGTATGTATCTACAAATGCCATTTAAACATGATTTTGTGGATAATTTTCTCTAGATGACGTAAATTCATGAAATCTTTTTACGCTTTTAACAATGCATATTATTTTCATTACCAATCATAATTATTGACTGCAATAACTAAAATGCCTACCTACTTTAAGCTCTCTAAGAAAGCCTAAACAAAACCGATTAAAGTGAAATGCTTACGATAAGCGACAAATTCCTAAAGAGCTTTAGCAGTTTCACAGAAATCGTTGTTTTATCCAAGGTAACTTAAAAACAGGAATTCTTACGGAAGCTGTAAAACAGGGAATGACATTGAGAGTACCATTGATACCATTAAGGTGGACAAGCTTACACAAGTTTGTTTCAACTGTAATGCTAGGGATGGGAAACGATGACTTGTCAAGTCAAATCGATGGGAGAAAAATGGCTTTTTTATTTTATGAACTCATGGTTCGTAATTCATTTTTGATAAAATGTTTTAAAAGATATAAGCTACAGTACACTTTGAAAAATTATTGTTGTTTGTTCTGAAACTCTAAGCACATTCATTCAAAGCATGAACTTTATAAAATGACTCTATCACCAGTTCGGAGGTATGCATCAAAATAACGTACAAAAATCATAAAAAAATACGCTATAATTTTCACTTCATATACCTCCCATTTACCATTATATCAAACGAGCTTCTGCTCGCAGCTTCGCCCGCGTACAGGAAACAAATGACATATTTTTCTACAACAATAAAACAAAACAACTTCATCCCGCTTCGAGGGTAGAATTATTAAAAACGCTGAGACACGTATACATTCATTTGCAATCTTCAGCCTAAACAAAAAATTTGAAGATCCTAACTTCAAAACTGACGGACTTTCATACAAACATTCATCCCTTATTTTACCCCCTTAGGGGTGGAATTTCGAAAAACTCTTTCTTAGTGGATACCTACTCTTCACAATGAATATACCCTCTAAATTGCATGTCTCTAGGATCAGTGGTTTAGGCTGTGCGTTGATATATCAGTCAATCAGTCAGTCAGTCAGGACTTTGAATTTTATACATATAGATAGATAGTTTGAAATATACTAAAAATCGTCTACGAAAAACTGGTAGAGTATAGATTACGCACGCAACCACCCTATGTAAAAGGAAGCGAGCGAGAGTGAATTCCTTTCACCTGATAGAACGGTTATTAGCCAATTCGATGTCCATTCCGATCCTAATAGAGGTATAATAAAAGGGTCCTCTCTATTTTTTCGTTTATTCGCTAAAAAAAGGTAAAAATAAAATATTCTTATTCAATTTGCCCCGTGGTTCTTAACAGTTTTATCTTTCTTACGTTTTTTTTTACCTTTCTTATTGTTTCTATTATCCTCATCAGCTTAACAACTTTTTTATTTTAGCAATTTTTGTTTTTATTTTGACTAGGTAAGAAACTTGTCAAGGTTGAAGTAATGTTAAACTATGAAATAAAAAGTTGCTCAGTAGCTAAAGCGTAAATAATTATGCTGTATTTTGAATAAATATTGTTGTGTACAAAGTATTTATGATAACTCAGTAATATCATTTTTTTTATTCAGCAGCCTTTCATGTATATAAACGGTTTAGCGGGGAAATAAAACATTGCGAAGAAACCATTGTACGGTGATAGGTACTCTGGCAACCATAGACTTACGATATTTTCGGTACGCGGTAAGATCTTTCCTGGCGACCAACTCTTTAGTTAAAAATCCCCAAGCACTAAACTATGGCTAGGCTCTATTATATGCTTACTTTACTATATTGGAATCTGAAAAAAAAAAATACGGTTGTTATATTTAAGACCAACACATAGACATGTCTTTGTTAAACAATATGGCGTTAAAGATGACCTAACATCACAACATAAAATATTTAGGTACCTAAGAATATAAGTAGGTTATGATTTAGGTATGTATTCTATGCAAATATCAAAAAGAAACTGCTAAAGGAATAAATACCTTCAACACGTGTTTGAAATTACCTATCTCGTAATAAAACCGGTTTAGAAAGCAATATTTTACGGTTTTATTTTCAGCAACCGGTATCGCGATCCTACATCAACATTTCGTATTCCAAAATCACAATTCGAGCTATCGTCAAGTAGAAATTCGCCCCTCGATCAAGCGAAACGTATTTTTGATTGTTCTTCTATCCTTTTTCAGCATTTGTTAGGGTTCATCGTCAGATAAACCTTTCTTTTACAAATGACTGTCATGTGCTATTAATATTTTAATTCATATCAAATTTTATGTATAAAGGGATGCTCTAATAAGTTGGATATAATTAGGCAGCAAAATAAAAATATATTTGTTTATACTATAACTAAATATAATAATCCACAAAATAATGTTGATTTTTTTCTATCATCCTATTTTCAGTTGATTTTGCTTATTTATGAATTTTTCATTGATGCTCCCTCCTAATTTTATCAAAGTTTTTAATTCGCTATTATTATATCTTCAGACGGAACCATTACTATGTAAAGCCTACTTACACTTCCCTTTTTTTACATTCCCAACACGGACCTGCGATAAGAGCCCTTTAATGACAGGAAAATTGAAACTTGCGTCGTTTGGCAGGAAAAAAGTTAGGCAAGTGTCGTAAAAATTTTGTTCCTGAGATAATTTGGAAACGATGAGCGATCTGTTGAGGTATATGGAAATTGACTAGGTCGTAGAGAGATTGCGTTTTCAGGAAAATTACTAATATCGGACTCTAAGATTTTATGTAGGTATATTTTAAATTATTTAAAAGACTTGTCACGACATTTCATTGCGGTTAAATAATTAAATCTTTTAGGACAAAAATGTCAATGAAATGATGAAGTCTATGAGGAACTTTTGTACAAAATTTCAAGTTACTTGAAGCCGTGGTGGAGCTCACAAATCTCGGATGAGAATTAGATCTGTTGCGTAACTGCAGTGACACACCGATAGTTAGTTCGCGACAGATTTTCAACTCGAAGTATCCCACTTCCTCGCTCCTCACGATATTTTCCTCCACCGAAAGCATAACTCATGACTTTTGTCTTGAACATTTGACAAAATGCTGATGAGATTCAAGCAATACCATTTTAAGCGATAATATACGCTAAGTGTATATAAAAATCGGTTCTTTTTTGCCAAATAGGTTATATTTTGCGAAGGTAAAGGTGCAATGTTATTGAGATTCATAAATCAAACGGTTATCCAATATAACACGCCAGCACACGTTCATATAGTTGTTTAACAAATATTCTGTGTGTTCTTTTTGGAAACAGTCGAGTTTGGATACGTGTGGTGTGGTACAAGTTAAAGCCGTTGGCGCGTTGTAGTAGGTACTGTCTTCTTTTTTAACAATAAGGTTGAACAGCACCTCTAGCGGAATATTAGTGGAACTCAGGTTGTCGAATGAACATTTATGGCTGGGATTTTCTTATCTTTCTGATAAAATTGTACATTATGATGACAATTATAATCTAAACTTACGGCCATTGTCTAACAATATTTATTTGTAGCAACCACTTTATTGTGAGCCCAATAATTAGTTCTTCACTAAGCTTGCTTTTATTCCTTTGTTCTCACTTGACCACATCGAATGTGGGAAACACACAGAGACTAGAAAAGAACTGCCCCCTTGCCTCACTCTTCCTCATCCTCACTGTTATAGTAACTCAATTTCGACTGTTCTTTTTTATGTCAAAAGACGTCAGAATGTATGAAAAAAAAGCCATTCAATCGCCATTGAATTGCCGTAAGAGTTGATGGTAAGGGAGCAATTCTCATCTAGTCTTTGTGTGGTTGCCACTTACGACCACATTATTGTGTTGGATTATAGGCCTGATTATTTCAGTCCCGCTCGTCGCTCCTACCTTCCCCCACTATCACCACGTAGGCGCTATAGATCAAGTGCACCTGTAATATTAACGCCCCACTATCACTTGCACATGGCGTCACCCCCACCGAGACAACAAAAAATATATCCTCAAAATACCTCAGCTATGGTTATGTTACTTTAAGCATGTGCAATGGTGATTTATTTATTTTTGTAACGCTTTATTATAGCTGAAAGCTACACTAATTCAAACGGTTTAAAACAAGTATTGTAAAATCCAGGTTTTAGAATTGCCCCGGCTCTTTTTGTTATATGATGTTAGAAAGTGACGGACATGATACTATTTAAAACGCGAATAATGTTTTTTTTTTTAAATGCTCGAATATGTAAACTAAATATTTAAAAAAAAATAATGAAATGGTATTCGAGAGACTCCCATCTTAATCGTCTTTGCTGGTATTTTTAATATAATTAAATTATATTTTATAAAATAAATAATAATAATAAATAAATATCCTGGGACATTCCTCACACACGGTCGTCTGATCCCAAACTAAGCAGAGCTTATACTATGGAAACCAGAGAACTGATATAATACATATACTACTTTTTGTTTGTAAATACATACTTAATATACATAATTACACCCAGACTCAGGATATACAGACATGTTCATGCACACAAATGCATGTCATGTGTGGGAATCGAACCCACGACCTGCGGCGCGTAAGGTGAATGGTAGGTTAAGGTTATCAAATAAGCTATATTCTGATTTTTTCTGGCGCAGAAATCTCTTCACACCCTTTTTGAAGAACCCCATTGGAAAAACCAAGGCGAGGAGCTCATTCCACAGTCTGAGTTATTTTTATATATATTTTTTTTACTGTGTATAGTATAGGCATGTGTTTGACCACAATCTCACCATGGTAAGTGATGATGTGGCCCTTAGTTGTAAGCACACAAAGCCTAGAAGGAACTGCCTCTCAAGAGCAGCTATCGGACGGAACACACCGATAAGTGCTTGGCGACAGATTTTCAACATGAGTGTGGTAGCCAGCCAGATGGGTACTACAAAGTACCCTTCCACCGTGCTATAGTTTCCTCACGATGTTTACCTTCACTTCGTCTCGGTATCCGACGTCGTATTTTGTATTGCCAAAAACTAATAAAAACAAATATTATTTTAGCTTTTCACCCCCTCTTAAAACACCAATATGCTGCATATAAAGATTTTAATCACACACTCCACAACAAGCTACGACAATGATATCTCAAATCTTTCAACACGTCGGCAAGGTGGTATAATGGTGGTGTAACAGTCGTATAACAGCGCATTAGCACCTCCAGTCGTATCAAAGCGTCTTTGAAGCTGCCGATGTAATCTCACTCACGTATACACGCGGATATCTTTAGTGATATGTAATGCTAAGATGCTCCACTTGCATAACATGCTAAATGCTAATACAGTCCATTGAATTCTAATATTTTCCCATAATGATATCATTCTAATATTGATAATTTACAACGCGTTTAATAGTATAAGCATTCTTTTGTTTATTTAATATACTTTTTCACTTTATTATCCAACACTTGTTTCAGTCTCTGTATTACTGCTGTTGAGGATTAATTTCATAACTGTACTAGTTGCGCCTCGCGGTTTCACCCGCGTACCTGAGGGATATCAATCCCTACCCTACCGTTAAGTTTTCTAAAATTTTCTACGCATCTTTCTTATTTTTTTTTCGTAAGAACCTTCTACAGAGAATTAGAAAACTTTAAAAAAAAAGATGGATGAGATCGGTAAAGTTATTCTCGAGTCATGGTGACCAAGGGAAATAGGGATTCATTTTTATATCTAGAGATATATAATAGTAATAATCATTTATTTTCAGGCTCTAGACCCATAGTGTGTTAGTAGTTACAAAGAATGTCTTAAAAAATATTGTTAGTAGGTTATAGATATGTAGGGTACAGATTATACAAATTATACATGTCATAAATTTGCGTTTTCACTTGTCACTATTCGCGTCCATTTCTTGTCAATTACATTAAAAACATTCTCACATAAAGCCATTATAATAACATTATTACTTCGACATAGTCTCGTTCTAAAAGAATAAATCCTCTTCCTCATTATTGCATGAAAACCGTCAATTCTAGCAGCTGCAAACATTCCGGAAGCACTACAACATTTAGGTAATCTCTTGTGTGGTAATTAGGTATATTCCGTGTTAAAATATTATTTTTTAATTACCTTTGAGCACGCCTCAATAATTTAATACGGCAATGTAGAGCACGTTGCCATTTGTAACAAGTTTACAGGAGTATTTACCACAATGGAACTCCTTTTTCGGTCCTTTGTGTCGTCTCCTTTGATTAACTTTGATCTAGGTGAGTGCACGGAGGTAAGCGAGGCTAGATATCAACGCTCTAATGGATTACATACAAAGACACAGCTGAGAGCTTTTGTACCTGAAAGCTTCATAGTCGAAACAATAGACTGTGACATTCAGTGCAACAAACACTCTTTCAAATCCTTTTTAGTCAAATTAGTAGCTTGTGTTTGACAATTGTGTATAATCTTATTTTGTATTCTAACTTGTAAAAAGTCTTTATCACTAATTGTGACACACATAATAATTATGTAATTTTTAGGCCGGGCACTTAATTGTTATTAAGAGGAAAGGATGGCTGCAAGAAATTTCAAAAATATGTTTTTAATATATCTATTGTTGTCGCGCTGTGCCCGAGCGATTCCGCCCGGGGGCAATAGAGACAACTACAGCTTGGACCGATTATACCTATTTAAATTAGACGAAATCGCTATTTCGTAATCCCCGGTTTCCGCCTCCAAAAACTGGTACGATAAAAAAAAAAAAAGAATCATAATAAGTAGGGTTTTGGCTATGTCTGTCGGTTTTCCTTTGTTTTATTATATTCGTCAAATTTGTTCGCTGGGCGTCTGATAAGGGCGTTAAAAATGGTAAGTTTTTGTGATTTTAGAAGGCTCCTAATTTTTATAATAATTTATTTATGGAGAAAAACACAACCGAGGGACATACAGTGGTACCTACAGATTGCATGGTCAAATAATCATTGCTCTAGTGTCATTATCCAGAGAGGAAACTGAGGATTACGTTTGTATGGAACAAACGCCACCAGCATTTCCTCTTAATAAGACTAGAATGTAAATGTATGTAATGAACCTAGCTTGTTTTAAAAAGAGTACTAATTACCTAGTCTGCTGTCAGGACTTCTCAGCAAAATGCAACCTTCCGAACCGGTATTAGAGTCAAACTATTTACAAGCGCCTGCGACTACATGAATAAAATCTCTTTTTCAGTATTTTTTGTGTCAATTAATAATTGGACTGTTTTACAAAAAACTTAAACCGACTTCAAAGTACACTAAGACGTAATCAAATCCTGATCTAATGACAATGGGACCAAACTGGAAGTGTACCCTTTGAAATAAAAAAAGATATTTCCAAATCGGTTAATAAATGACGGAGTTATGAGGTAACAAACATTTTTTTTTTTATACAACTTAGGTAGCAAACAAGCATACGGCCCCCCTGATGGTAAGCGGTTACTATGGACGCTTGCAACACCAAGGGGTGTCACTCGCGCGTTGCCGAGCCTGCAGAAATCTCTTAACACCCTTTTTGAAGAACCCCATGCTGTACTCCATTGGGAAAACCACGGCGGGGAGTTCATTCCACAATCTGAGCGTCCGCGGAAGAAAGCTCCTTTGAGGCCGCACAGTTCGAAACAATTCTGGTTTCAATATGTGAGGATGGACTCCCTGTCGATGGCGAGAGTTGCGATGGTAGAAGGTAGCCGTGGGCATCATCTTAAACAATTCTTCAGAACACTGTCCGTTGTAGTTGGCAAAGTCTCTCCTCAGACTGAGGGGCTCCAAACCGCTTGTGAGCTCGGGATCGTCGACAATTCTAGCAGCACGTCGCTGTACCGAGTCTAAAGGCCCAAGCTGGTATCCAGGTACCCTCGCCCACAAATGACAGCAGTACTTCATATGAGGCCGGACTTGCGACTTATAAAGTTGCAGCCTTTGCCCCGATGTGAAGTACTGCCTCGCTTTGTTGAGCACTCCGAGCTTTTTGGATGCCAGCTTAACCTTGTCTTCTAAGTGACTACGGAATAAAACGTCGCTAGAAATGTCGACGCCAAGGATCCCAATGCTTTTACTGATGTTCAAGGACGTGTTCTGGAATTGTGGAGCTACAGCGAATGGGGTTTTCTTAGCGGTGAACGCGCAGGCTTGTGTCTTAGTGGGGTTGAAATGGACTAGGTTTAGTCGACCCCAATCGGAGACACTAGTAAGTGTACTCTCGATTTTAGACAACAGCCGTTCGTGGTTTTCCTCCACCTCGGAACGAGGGATATTAGCACGGCCCGTGTAATGCCGTCAATAGACAGCATATCATTGATATGCAGTAGGAACAGTGTTGGGGACAGCACAGCGCCTTGCGGGACGCCGGCATTTATGTCCATGCTGTCGGAGCAGCTACCGTCAACGACGGCTCTTATGCATCTTCTGGACAGAAAGCTGGCGATCCATTTGCATAGTCCCTCGGAAAGCCCGTATGCTGGTAACTTCGCTAGGAGACCGCGGTGCCAGACCCGATCGAATGCCTTTGCCACATCTAGGCTCACTGCCAATGCCTCACCTTGATTCTCGATGGCGAGAGACCAACGGTTTGTGAGATACACTAAAAGGTCACCAGCCGAGCGACTGTGGCGGAAGCCATATTGTCGGTCGCTCAACAAGTCGTGATTCTCACAAAACATAAAAAATAAAAAAACATTCGAATTGAGAACCTCCTCCTTTTTTTGAAGTCGGTTAAAAATCATTGTAAAACATACTCTTCAGGAATAAACATAAGGATAAAAAGACAGACATATAAATCAAAAAACATATATTCACTATCCTATCCGCTATTTAAAGTGCATGGGTCCAACAAACCAAGATGATCAGTCAACAAGAAGACATTATATTCCCTTGCTAGGTCGGGGAGAGACTAGGTTGGTATTTAAGCTTTGGGTAAGTGATCGCCTGAGGGCTGGAAGCCGAGTTCGTCGGCGACGTATGTCACGAGGTAGTTGACTCCATCAGGGCCGGTGTAAGAGTACTGTCCACGAACTGCGATGCCCTCGTTCTCAGATCCAACGTTCTTCAGGGAACCTTCTTCTTGGGCGTACAAGCCGTTACTGGTTTCATATCTGTGGAAATATTAAAATCGTCAAATATCATTCTGCATAAATATTCTGCATAGCTTATACACAGCATAGCACTGTGGTAGTTTATCACTCTACTTCTGCAGCCGCACTTTTACTTTCGGGCACATAATGGTGAGAAAAATATCCAGCACCACATCAATGTCTGCATGAGCTAATCCAAACATGGTTTACGTAAATAGAAATACATTACAAGTCGAATCACGTACAAATCGTTGAATTTACCATTTGAAGAGGAAACGATGATTGTAGTTCTCACGATCACTTACAACTTTTGTCTATCTTACCCAAATTTGTATCCCTCAACTCCGATGTTGTCGTTTTCGTACTTTACGACAACAGCATCCTTGGCAGGGTCGACGGGGAGGGCGACGGCCGCGGCCACGAACAGGGCGAATACAATGAACTGGATAAAAGACATTCAAATTATTTTAGGATTCTTGAATTCTTGGTACCATCGATTGTAGTGTGATATTTCCTAGTGGATGCTATTTCGATGCTCATTATTCAAATATATTTTGGGAATATACAAGTTTTTTTTATAAATAATATTTTCTACGTCTGGGAGATACTGGATGCTAGCGGCTTTATATTGGGAGAGGAGTTAAATGATATTTTACGATTTTTAGCACAAAAATAAATATAAATTTAAGATATAGCCAAGAATAAGAAAATACTGATATAAATACTGGTTTTAAATTAACAAACATTTAAATTCACGGGACATTGTGAACTATCAGAATTTTTGTTATTTATCGTGATCATAAAACTTAGTGACACACATAATTAAATAGAACCAGAAATGTCAAGGTTTCGTGCTAGCCACTTTAAATTCAACGGACCATCTTTCGATCGGTATTATTTTAAGAAATACGAGATAGATGACCCGACAAGGACAATCGATCGGTATGATGTAGATTTTAAAAGATCTTGATGACAAAAAAGTTACAATAAATGCATTCAAACCTAATCCCGATTCCTTTACTGATGATATATATTAGGAATGATAATTTGAGTTTGTTTATTTAAAAGTATTTCCTTCACGTACTAAGCGGATGAGATTTTTTGCGTGAATAGTTTATAGGGCAGAACAAGATATGCAACTCGAATCAATAATAAAAATGATATGTAAAATGAAGTACCTAATTAATAGTCGATTACCACTATCATTGAATAATCAAGCTCTTGATTAGACATGCAGACAAACAAATTAATATTGGACAAAGTGTTTGAGATTGTCCAAATGACATACATACACAGGTAATTGACGATAATGTTCTTGAGCTTTACAAAACTTAAAATAGCAAAATTAAATAACAAAGAGCTAAGGCAGAAAACTAATATTACATATAAGATTCTAGGCGCGATAATGTCTTGCATGTATTCACATTTTACGAGGATTTGGCCCGCCCACATTGACCAATACATTATGTGTGCGATGATTTTAACTAGGCATACAATTATGAAGTAATATTCTACTTTAAAATTAATCATTAAAAGAAATTAATGATATTGTAAAGATTTTTTTTTACCGTTTATAGGCCTGTGTTTGACCGCAATCTCACCATGGTAAGTGATCATGTGGCCGAAGGTGGTAAGCACACAAAGCCTAGAAGGAACTGGCTCTCAAGTGCAGCTATCGGAACACACCGAAAGGTGCTTGGCGACAGATTTTCATCTTGAGGGTGGTAGCCAGCCAGGCGGGTACTACAAAGTACCCTACCACCGTGCTATGGTTTCCTCACGATGTTTTCCTTCACCGAAAGCTCAAGCTCATTGTAGGATTCGAACCCGGGACCTTCGTCTCGGTATCCGACGTCACTACCACTGAGCTATCGTCGCCCATAAAATATCAATAACATGAAGACAAAGATTACTGGTGATTTTAAATTATTAAATAATACTTACGGATTTCATTTTGGTGTTGAGGTGGGGGGTTTCTTGCTGTAATAGGATGGATGCACGAATGTGATTTGAAATAAAATTTTGCACATTTATATACTAATACGCGATGTGACTATTTTGCATATATGTGTGTGCAATATTTTGAGTGCTTCGCTTCACTTTTGTGGCACCTTCTAAATTTGGTCGAATCAATTATGACAATATGGATCATGAATATTGCTTGCAAATCCTGTTTTCTAGTAGGTAGCCTGAACTGATGAACTTTTTCGTTAATGTCAATATCTATTGTCACCTTTTGACCGTCGATATATTAAACTTTACAATATTATTATATTTTAACTTATTGAAGTTTTTACTTTTAATATTCATTAAATGGTAAAAATAGTATTATATAATAATTATTATGCAGGTACACGTTCAACCAAATTTTAATGCAGATTATAGAAAAAATAAATGAATCGAAAGAAAAGAAGAGAATATGATCCCACCAAAAACATTCTGTAAAAAACTAGCCAAGTCTCGATGGAGCTGCTTGTTTATCTTTAAAAAGTAATGAAATCTAGACAAAGTCGTGCCAAGTCTAAGGTTCCTTACTGCGATTTCTTTATTATTATAGTTAATGTTGTGTGACTTGGCCGCTGAACATTCTTTATACGTTAGTGGGTACAAGTACAGATTGGTGCAATGGTGTCATGGAGCACCTGGTTTTGTACCCTTCAACGGCCAAGTCACACAACATTAACTATAATAATAAAGAAATCGCAGTAAGGAACCTTAGACTTGGCACGACTTTGTCTAGATTTCATTACTTTTTAAAGATAAACAAGCAGCTCCATCGAGACTTGGCTAGTTTTTTACAGAATGTTTTTGGTGGTCTGTCTATATACTCTGTCTATATATTTAGGTTCAATTTTATAATTATTTAACACTTTTTAGTGCAGGGCTTTTTAAAGCGTGTTTTTTTAGTTTTTTTAAACTGTAATTTATTTTTTAGTCAACATAATTTTTCAATTATATTTAGATATCGCCAGAAGATTTCTGAAAATGATTAAGGCCTTCGAAATGTGGTGTTGGAGGAGAATTTTGCGGATATCATGGACAGCAAAACGAACCAACATCATCATATCAGCCCATGGATGTCCACTGCTGAACATAGGCCTCCCCCATTGATTTCCACTTCGAACGATCCTGAGCCGCTTGCATCCAGCGGCGCCCAGCGACTCTGACCAGGTCGTCGCTCCACCTGGTGGAACGTCGTCCCGCTCGGCGCTTTCCAATACGTGGTCGCCACTCGAGAACCTTTCAAAGTCAAAGTCAAAGCCATTTATTCAATTTAGGCCCCAGAAGGGCACTTATGAAGGTCAAATTTACTGAAGTTACCACCGGTTCGGAACTCGGCCTTCAACTGAGAAGAATCCGGCAAGAAACTCAGCAAGGTTACATTTTCCCCATCGGTTATCGGCTCTTCGAGCGATGTGGCCTGCCCATTGCCACTTCAGCTTACTAACTCTACGAGCTATGTCCGTCGTTTTCGTTCTCCTACGAATGTCCTCATTACGGACCCTGTCACGTAGAGAAATTCCGAGCATAGCTCGTTCCATAGCTCGCTGAGTGACTCTAAGCTTATTTATGCGGCCAGGAGCCAACATATCTATAGATAATCTGAACAAATTGGTTGTAGTGGGAAAGATAAAGCAAAAGACCGTGAAGTCGATCACCTACCCGATGGTCTAACCAAATAAAGGTGATTACGGGACTCTCCATCACTACTGCCCTGAGACAAGCCGATGACAGAGTATGGAATCAGCTGGTGTACACCTCGGTTAAGGCATTTCAGGACGGGCACGACTTTCACCAATGAAGAAGAAGGAGGCAGAAGATTAGTCTTATAATTAATTAAATAAGGGCATAAAATTAACAAATACTCCGCCCCGCGGCTTTACCCGCACCCCCTCACATCACCAAAGATCGTCCACGCAAAGATTCAGTTGGACGTTCCTATTGCGAACCGTTCATCACATTTTTCTTCAGTGTTATGACATGGGGTTCTTCAAAAAGGCGTAAAAAGAATTGGCAATCCTACTAGTATTACAAATGTCCATAGGCGGCGGTGACCACTTACCATCAGGTGGACCTTCTGCCTGCTTGTCAACCTGTTGACATAAAAATCAGCTAACTACGTCTCCATCATCGCCAACGCCTAAAGAATCATGGTGAGATTAGTACATAAAAATAAAGTTTTTTTGAGACGTTAGAATGACGTTATGATAAAATTGATCCTTGATGCCTAAGGAATAACTTGAGGCATTTTTAGAACCCCGGGATAAAAATGCTAAATTCTATGCCATGCCGGTGAATCGCGACCAAAACCGTTATGTTGTTGTTATTTTTAGCGGGGTTTATAAAATATTTCATGTACATTAATAATCTTGCTGGTAATGTAATCTCAACATTGGACGTGATTCGAAACCCGATCTTATTTTTTTGTACAAATCAATATATTATGGATATCGCCATGATTCTTTCATGGGCAGGCATATCATCAAAATGTTTTCATTTTTAATCGATTTAAAAAAAAACTTTTTAACAAAAAAATTAAACCACCGAAAAAACTGAAAAGCAAAAAATAATTTTGAATATAACTTGAATTTTATAAGGTTTTGCAGTCGGGGATAAACCAATAACCTACGTAGGTATGTATTTTATATTGTAATATTCGTTTATTTATCCTCCGTTTTTTCGTCGGTTAAAAAAGAGATTATCAATTCGACACGTATGTATGTAATATTATTGGAACTGCAAAATATTCACATATGATAATCTATTAGGGCTTCCAAACAAATATAGAAAATTTCATAAGTATTTCCATGTATGTATGTATGTATGAATGTTTGTCCACGCACATCTCCGATATTAATCGGGTTGTAACCATTCTTTAGGTTTACACTTACTTCAACTTAGGGAACAGTGCAAGTTTCATCGAAATCGGTTCAGTAGTTTTCAAGATATGGACAAATAAGTGTGATGGCCTGGCTTATTGATACGAGCGAAAGAGTCGGACGTATTCCATTGAAAATATTTCGCTGACTTCAAATCAGTGTCAGATTAGGGTTATTTCATACTTTTTAGTGAAGTCGATTTAATTTTTTTAAATTACTTTTTTTTATTTAACAGCCCCGATACAACTTAGTAACAAGAAGTACATCAGCTAGACGTAGTTTAGGCACAGAGTTGTATGGTTAAGTAATCTGTGGTTTAGGTAACCCGTATATGTTGTGAATTCGGGGAATAAATAGTATTTTGCAAAATTTCTCAAGTGGACTCTTTAAGGGCAGGACTCTTAAAGAGTCCACTTGAGAAATATTGCCACCTTGAGGGCTCTACCTGCAACAATATGGTAATAATCATGATTTAAGAACCATCCTTAATGTAGGTAAATTATTATTAAGCTGCAATATTTGACGATGTGACCTTGACATTCACTTTCCATGTCGCTTCGCTTCGCTGTATCGAAATGAAGACGATTGGACATAAATAAAATTATTTAACAGTTTTACAAACCGGTTTTATTTGGCTCCAGCGAATAATGGACGTTTTACAATGTACGCCACGACGAAAATCTTCGGGTGGTTTTTTGTATTTCCATGGCTAGCTTTTTAATTTTCTGCCCACCCATACGTTTAGTATGCAATTTATGAAGTGCTTTTGGTGTAGCATAATTAGTCGTTCTTAATCGATCGGCAAAGTTACACTACCACTGTCGTGGTCGGTACCTGGATGGGTGACCGCCTAGTGGTATTTCAAATCGAGCGTTTCAGTGCTTCGGAAGACATGTAAAGCACAAACAGTGGATTCTTGTCGCTTGTTTTCTCACACTGGTGCCGATTCTGTTGTAAATCGCACTAAACTAATTTTAGTCACATCTCATCTCTTTCTTACGAACATTATTGAAAAAGGATAGAACATTTTTTAAGTTGTCAAATTAATCGTTGCCGTCTTATTTTGCGTGTATTTAGGCGTAACCGCGATAGATGGCGACTAAATTTATATTGAAAACAAGCATTGGACTAATTTGACAGGACTAAATTTCTTGCATCCTTTTCTTATGTTCTTTGTTAGAAAGAGACATAGTGACATTAAAATTAGTTTAGTTGTGAACAACAGAATCAGGGCCAATATCTCACCCTTTAAACTAAACTTCTTGCTTTTATATCCCAATAATGTTGCTACTGTTCCATTTCAGTCTAAGTAGATTTTTATTTAATTTTTTTCTATTTATATTTTATCATATATATTTTATATTTTCATAATATATATTAGTTTATCTTATATAAGTAATGTAAGTATTAGGTTGTTGAACTGTATTTAAGTAGTTTACGTATGTAGGTATGTCATATACTGCATCACCTATTGCTCAGATATAAGGCCGCCTGAATTGTTCGCACTATTGTTTATTATTTGTTATTTTTGTACTTTGTTTTTATAATCGTGTAAACAATAATGAATTTTTGTATTGTATTGTATTGTAAAGTTGGTCCCGGTTTGTGAGAGTCGTTAAGCTAGTAGAAGACCTACTAGGCTGCTTGAAAACTCCAGCCTACCTCCACCGATCTGCAGTAGTAGGTAATTTATTAGAAAACTTGATGTCATTCGCATTTTTACGATAAAAAGTCTGTTATGTTTGTGGAGCCAATGGCCCTGATTCTGTTGTTCCCAACTAAACTAATTTTAATCTCACTATGTCTCTTTCTAACAAAGAACATAAGAAAAGGATGTAAGAAATTTAATCCTGTCAAATTAGTCCAATGCTTGTTTTCAATATAAATTTAGTCGCCATCTATCGCGGTTACGCCTAAATACACGCAAAATAAGACGGCAAAGATTAATTTGACAACTTAAAATATGTTCTATCCTTTTTCAATAATGTTTGTAAGAAAGAGATGAGATGTGACTAAAATTAGTTTAGTGCGATTTACAACAGAATCGGCACCATTATCATACATTCGTATTCTTTATGCTGTTTTTGAGATAAGTGATAGTGGGTGTTTATCGATCACGTCTCGATCACGTTCCGTAAAATATAAATTCTATTCTGTTTAAAATCTATCTTCAAGATATTATGACTTCCTTAACATTTACTATAAAAGGTATGATCATAATAATATAGTTTTATATATCTATCGCAATAAATTATTAAATTTAGAACAAGTTTTTAATTTAAGATCTTTATAATATTATTATTGATTCCCGAAAGATCGTTCGATGGAGTTTGCGTGGACAAATCGATCTATCGGATGAAGGAAGCTCTAATTATGAAGGATTCTGACACTATTTAAAGGGTTAGGCGCCGATCCCACAGAGAGAGTTCTAGAGTTCCGAGTTCCGAGTTCCGAGTTCTGCATTCCGTGTTGACTATTGTGCACACAGCAAGCAGTCTAGAGTTCTGCAATATTCGCTACTGATCGCACATCATATACTCTATTTTACTTTCAAAGGCCCCACATAGCTTACAGTCAACGCGGAATGCAGAACTCGGAATGCAAAACTCTAGAACTCTTCTCTGCGGGATCGGCGCCATAATCATTTTTTCTTAAATAAACGTTATTTAAAACGAGAAGAAAGTTTATTCTTAAACAGAAATTGATACACACCTACTTGAATATAAATTTCAATTTAGTTGGACCATATGTACAATCGATTTTTATTTACTTCGCCTTGTGTTTTTTTTTTGCGATACTTCCCATTGAGCCCTGGCGACCTTATTCACGCGCAGGATTTGGCTGCGGTATTCTGTAAAGCCCATCACATACGTAGCTATAATATATATTAAGAGTGCGTATAAAGCAAAATAACAATCTTAGAATTGAAATTTACCCAAGTAAATAGTATTTAAATGAAAAAATATTTTTATATGGGTATTTTCATTATATACGCGAGGGTTCTATCTGAGCAAAAACATAATGGAATGAAATTTCCTCGATAGAAAAAAATCACAAAGTTACCTCTAATAATAATGAATTTTCGGTTTTATTCGTTCATGGTGTATCTAATTAAGACAAAAATTCGATAAAAAATATCACTAACATATGACCTAGGGCTGCTACTACAGATTTTTTATAATATTTTATACTTTACGAGTTATTTAGATAAGAAGCGCTTAGTTCATTTTTGTTCCGCGAAACACGCTATCTCCATCTCATCTCCACGCGAAGATTAGGCATAAGTTTGTTTCATCTGACATTGCCATATTTTTCTGGCTTGGTACGCACTCTTAATTGACCCAGCTATAATATAAATTACAGTACCGGTTGGCGAAGAAACAGAAATATATATTATAGCTGCGTGTGCGGTCACTCGAAGATTTGTATTGAAAATATATCGTAATATGCCTTGCTATGATTTATATTAATATATATTATAGCTACGTCTGTGATGGGCTTAAGGTACTTGCCCAGTGGACCTGCCCCCTACAAATGAATACAATCGTTATCGTTAGTAACCTTTGTACGGGATTGACATAAGAGATATTTAGATTTGAAATGTCAATCCCATACAAAGGTTACTAACGTTAACGATTGTTGGCAACCATTTTGTCTATTGGCCCAGCTCTTTGAGTAAATAAACACGCTACCTCTCTTATCTTATCTCTCTCTCTCTCTCTCTTATTGTATTCATTTGTAGGTATACATTATCATTTTATGAATGACTGTGATTTAAATGTGTGTAATTATTTTACTTAATAAATTGGCCACTGTACCAAACGATATGGCTTAATATGGTTGGCCCAGTCGATAAATTATGATTTCCTGATAAAAGCTAGGAACTTAATGAAATAGCGAGACTTTCCGAATGGCTAAGACAATATACCTTATTTTTTATGATCTGCCTACTACTTATAAGTAATAATTTTCAATATTTAATCCAATTCCCACAGTTAAAGGTAATACACAAAGAATTGTGTCATTTTCTGAGAAGACAATGGCCCTGATTCTGTTGTTCACAACTAAACTAATTTTAATGTCACTATGTCTCTTTCTAACAAAGAACATAAGAAAAGGATGTAAGAAATTTAGTCCTGTCAAATTAGTCCATTGCTTGTTTTCAATATAAATTTAGCGCATATCTTTAATCTATGAGTCGCCATCTATCGCGGTTACGCCTAAATACACGCAAAATGAGACTGCACAGATTAATTTGACAACTTAATATTGAAAAAGGATAGAACTCCTTTTTCAATAATGTTCGTAAGAAAGAGATGAGATGTGACTAAAATTAGTTTAGTGCGATTTACTTTTGCTGCTTTTTTTTGCATTCTATGCTATTAAAATAGCATCCATATCTCATTAATAGGTAATCTTAATATCAGACTAAAGCTTACTACGCACGCACTGATTTGTCGTTGTAAATTTCTAAAGATTATTATTATTGAAGAAGCGCTTGCAAAAGCATTTTTCGTGCTTCGGAAGGCAAGTCAATCCGTTGGTCCCGGTTATCACTTAGCTGTGATAGTGGTTAAGCCAGTTGGAGGGAGACCATGGACATATTATAAATATCCTGGGACATTTAATGGTTCTTATTTTACAACCGATAAACCTTTAAATAGGTATCTAATACAAGATTTCGTATGTACTGGACTTTTGCAAATTTTTATACGACGAAGTTGGTAAACAAGCATACGGCCCGCCTGATGGTAAGCGGTTACCGTAGCCATATGGACGCTTGCAACACACGAAGCATCGCTCACGCGTTACCGACCTTTCCCCCCTCCCCTATGAGCTCTGGCGACCTTACTCACGCGCAGGAACACAACTTTACACAACATAAAGATATTTGGCTGCGGTATTCTGTAAGGTGGAGGTATTTCCCCAGTCGAGCTGCTCTTTGAGCGAATAAATGATATGCTCTACCTCTCTCAAGAATCTCTCTCTAATATACATACAATTAGTAAAAAAATGTTTCTCAACCTTCTGACATATTAAATAAGGCATAAATCGCAATAAATAATCGCAAATCACCTCGTCACATCGCGAATGGTGTCTTTAATATGGCGCCACTAACTTAGTATAATGGTATTACAAATATGTAATCATCTAATCTGGTTTTGGAGATGCTAAAAAAACCTGTTGCAACATTTTATTCCATGTTGACATTTTTACTCAATCTTATTATCTACCAATATCGGAAAGTTGACTACAAATTACTATTTCATCCAAATTCGTAGCAGTACTGTCAGGAGTACTTTTACGCTTACTGTAGGCGAGGATAAAATCGCGGAGGGTGGCATTCTTATAAAAAATATCGGTGAAAAATTAAGCAGTAATGTAATACTCATTTTTGTGAATTATTTATTATAGCTCAAAAGACATTGACCGCAAACACTTGACAATTTGCAGTACAGCTGTACCCTTGAAAATCTGGTAATTATGTAATCCACTCCCAAAATGTATTACTTCTCTTCAGTTAAAACAAAAAGAGCATTTAAGGTGTAACATTATTCCTGAGGTCCTTTTAAGAGGTAAATGTGTTTTCCTAGACCTATTCCTAGTCCTAGTCCCGTCGAAATGTAATGAAATGAAATTGTTTATTTCGCCAAAAATGTCGTACAATTTAGGTGGTATCTTAAAAATAGGGTCTACACATTTCGCTACAGAATAACATGCAAAATTATAAATTTAAATAGTTTAGACGGGCCCGTTGGGTTCACCTTGCGCGCCGCAGGTCGTGGGTTCGATTCACACACAGGACATGCATTGTGTGCATGAACATGTCTGTATGTCCTGAGCTGAGTCTGGGTGTAATTATGTATATTAAGTATGTATTTACAAACAAAAAAAGTAGTATAAGTATTATATCAGTTATCTGGTTTCCATAGTACAAGCTTTGCTTAGTTTGGGATCAGATGACCGTGTGTGAGGAATGTCCCAGGATATTTATTATTTAAATGAGATGTCTAAATCATATAATTATCTACCAAGTTTTGTCATATTTAAAATAATCGTCTAACGTGTAAAACCATCTCTCAGGAAATTTATTTATAGAGGAAAGTTATTAATTAAAGCTATTTATCATTACGCTATTACAAAGGGGAGCTGCGCAGTGACCGTTTTAGTCAAATTTAAGAGAGGTAGAGTGTAGCGCTTATTCGCCCAAATAGCTCTACAGGGAATGTACCTCCATCTTCGATCAACAAACCTCCACCTAACAGAATACCGCAGCCAAACAACTGGAATGTTGTGATCCTGGGGGTGAGCTCATTGGGGAGGGTAAGGGTCGGTAAACAAGTCCATGGCTTCAGTAACCGATTACCATCAGGCGGGCCGTAAGTAAAAAGTTGACCCCACGGTCATCGCCTATTTTAACTATTTAACTATATTTGTGACATAGGTTAAGTTCATCAAAACTGTCGGCTTGGTCAAGAGTCAACAATCCAAATGTCAAGCTATTACGTCACAACCCAGATGTCGAGATGAATAAACTAAGGTATATTTAGAGTGGGACAACAGATCATCTTCGCAAGATTTGTCATTCACTGGGCGCGACGAAGTTGCATTAAAAGTTGATGTAAGCTTTAATTCTAATGAGCGGTCGCGGTTTATTTACAAGCGATCAGCGATAAGCGGAACACTTATAAGCATCTGCTTATAAAATTGAAGTATCTGTTCGTATTGTCAAATTAACAGCGTATTACATCTTATTTTTATCATTAAATCATCATTTTTTGCTTGTCTGTCTGTTTCGGCTAATCTCCAAAACGAATGGTCTGATTTGGACGAGACTTTCACTGGTACATAGCTTATGTTTTAAAGAGTAAAATAGGCTGTTTTTTTTTAGTAAAAGTATTACGCGCAAAGAAGAACGCGGGTGAAACCGTGGGTATTAGCTAGTTTATAATAATCGTTGGATTGGATAGGATATAGTTGGATGTAGGATACAATTCTAATCCTACAAGGAAAAGGAAATCAGGATTAAGATCCTAATTTCCTTTTAAGTATCCTTTTAAGGTCATAATTTCTTATATTTGTTTTAGACTTTGTTCATGTTTGTAAAACGGAGGAGGGCGTTGATATCTGCGACACAGTTTTATACTATTGTAGATCGGTTCAAATGTAATTTGTAATAGTGTTTTATGTGCCTCAAATAATTTTTTCTTATCCTTTTATCTTATTTCCTTCCTAATCCTACTAGGACTAAGATTAGGATTGCATAAATATCCAAATCGCCAGTCAGCTAGTAGTGTGACCGCCGCCTCTACACTGCTTTGGCGCGTCTGTACAGTTGCATAACAAGGTGAAGGTCAATAGGTTAGCGTTTTGTAAAAGGTTAAATGATTTGCGAAAACTACGCTTGTAGTAGTACTGCAATAAATACCTTATTGACATTACTAGTTATCAGGTAAAGCATTCAACCGTCGAGATGGTCATGAAAAACCCAAATATGACGTTAGAAAGTGTCAGATATTTATTTTAAATATGTTGAAAGTGTGTTTGTATATTTATTAGTAAGGTCCAAAAACGGCACAAATGATAGCGATTAGATTTGACACACAGATACAGTATTACCCAACTGATATGGCGCGTCGTGAATCTTCTTCGTTCGCACAGAAAAGAAAGTATGGCCCCGAATATTAACGAAAGAATGCTTAAAACTTACAATCAACCTTAGATCACTAATATAAGGTTCATAATACAGTGCAGCTGTTAGTTCCGTCTCACTCGCGCGTGAGGCCCCTCCGCACGGCGCGCGCTAACATGGCGGCAGCTGCCGGCCAATAGCGTTTCCCGCGCTTTGAAAATGTATCTTCTGCGCAGGTACATATCATAACCTGGTATAACATATTCCTTTTTATGTAGGGATATCGATCCCTTAGGGAAAGGTTCCCAATAGGCGGCCAGCGTTTCCCAAATAATCCTATACAACGCGTAACAGAAAGGGTATATCTTAGCGATGAGCGATTGTTACTAAAAACAATCGAATTATTTGATTGTTCCTTTTATTCGAATAATTCGTATAACAATCGACATCTTTCGATTGCCGTCGATTGTTCATAATATCTACTGATTAAGATAAGCTTTGCGCGTGGCCCGTGCCGTGCGCTGGCTAGGGCTGTCCGTCCGATTTTGATTTACGCATAAAATTGAGCGGGATCAACTAAGAAACTGAAAAACGCGCCACCGCGCAGTGTGCGTCCCCCGCGCTCACCCGTCGATTGTGCATACTATTGCTGCGTTGCGTGCGTCAATGTTCATTCGAAAGGTCGATTGTTATTCGATTGTTTATTCGTTGGAACGAATGAATCGACAATCGAATGTACAGTTTTACAATTGTCGATTCCTTCGATAACTTTTTTGGAACAATCGCCCATCGCTAGTATATCTAGAGAAATCCTACCCAAATCTATGAATTTAATTTACTAAAAATATTTCAAAATGTAGCACCGTACTATGAATGTTCACACGTTATGACAATAAACCGCACGGTCGAATGTCTTCACTCCTAAAGAAAATTGCACTGCAGTGTCTAGATCCATCATTATTATATAACACCATACCATACCATTAACATTTTCATGTAAAATGTTGCCAAGACTAGACCATATCGCTCGCACTCTCAAAAAGTTATCAGATTTCATGTAGAGCCAATCTTATAACTCTACACGCCCTAACTCTACAAGCCCTAACTTCATAAACTCCACACCTTAGTCAAAATATGTGGCTTGACCGTTTCGCTACCGTCATATGAGCGCCAGGTGAAAAATTTATTCACTGTTAATTATTTTTCTGTAATACAATACTTCTTGTAGTAGCGAAACGGCCAAGCCACATATTTTGACTACGGTGTGTAGAGTTTGTGAAGTTAGGGCCTGTAGAGTTATGGCATGTAACTCAGTTAACCGTGTGTGAAGAACGTGCCAGGATATTAATTTATAGATTTAATCACCGATGTGGACGGTATCTGGATAGGTGACCGCTTAATGGTATTTCAACTCGAGCGTTTTCCGTACTTCGGAGGGTACATAAAGCAGTTGGGGACGGTTATTACTTTATTGTGATAGCCTATTATAAGCGGCTTAAGACTCCAGCAGTATACGCTGACCACTAGCCTACCTCCACTAATCTGCAGTGGGCACGCTTGATGGAGTATCTGCCCATTCCTCACCCTTATTAGTGAAAGGAGGCCCGTGCTCAGCAGTGGGATATTATGGGCTGATGATGATGACCTTATTCACTAAGTAATACAATATTTTTCGCATTTATTCTAACTATAGGTCGCCCATTGGTCGAAATTCAATTATATTTTTTTATCACCCGCGTTCCCATTCTAAAAAGAAGCATTTATTTGTGTCCCTCTCCATGCCATAGCCTGGAGCCACATTTTATCACATGCGGTTGTGCCAATGATACGTAAAGAGGTAACATACATACTTTCGAGTTTAAAATATTATATTGTAGGTTTAGATTAATTAATTTAGCCAAAAGTATTAGCCAAATACATAATAAAATATAATAAATAATATGCCCGGATGCCCATATGCTTTATAAAACGATTAAGAATAAACTTGTTGAGAATACGGCTGACCACAGGGCTGGCTACTTGCTATCCAACGAGGAAATGGGGCCAGCCTTATGGGCACCCTTCCCAGAAGCAGCGTATGTAAATAGTCATTTTCCACCTTAAAATATTCATAATATTGAGTATGTTCATAAATTACATACATTTTGATAAATAATTTATTTGTAGTGAATACATTAATGAGTGATAAATTATAAAATTGAAATAGAAATTGTGTGAAATATGATATGCGAAAAAAAGGAGTGAGTGCCAGCATTCACTCCTTTCTTAGCCAAAATGAAGAAGTAAACATATTGCACCGACCCCTAGTTACTGGGAACAGGGCAGATAGATGTTGATGATGACATTGATGACTTGATAATTGGAATGAATTTAACAAATCAGGTTATAGTGATGCCAATTGAGTGAGATATAGGCAGGAATATGATACATTACGTTAGCGTTGATGAAATATTTATTCCGTGGCGACTCCAACTTACTGCTCATCTAAATGTTTTCAAGAAAGAGCTATGTTTTAAATTTATAATGAGATGATCATCGAAGACCGTCTGTCCAAATAGTAAGGTCATTCTAGTTTTATAAATAAATGTTATATTAGCATATAAATATACGGACTCGGCTCAACGTATGTGACCATTCTAATTATATTGTTAATTTGCTGTTCGGTACAAAACATTTATGAGCAATGCTTACAAAGTAGTTGATGATAAACTGACTTAATTATCAAGATCATTATCAAAAATTTTGTTAGTTCTTATCAGAATCAAAAGCAATTCCTCATGAAGTTTATTCAAACATACTGCCGGGCTATTGCGTATCTTTGGTGGTAATCGAACGAACACCATTCATTATTTCATCCAATGACGCGCACGCGGTACGACGCGACGATGACCATTCGCGGGCCCTGTTTGGATGAAATTTATTAATGGTGTTCGTTACGATTAAAACCAAAGTTACGCGGTAGAGCCCCGGTTCAGCAATTGCTATACTTTTAAAAACAATATTCATCATCAGCCTATAATATCCCACTGCTGAGCACAGGCCTCCTATCACAGGTGAGGGTGAAAAATACTCTACCACGCATACCCACTGCGGATTGGTGGAGGTAGGCTAGTGGTTAACCTACTGTTGGAATTTCAAGCCGTCTCTATCACAATTAAGTGATAACCGGGACCAACGGCTTTCGTGCCTTCCGAAGCACGGAAACGCTCGATTTGAAATACTACTAGGTGGTCACCCATCCAGGTACCGACCACGATGGTAGTAGCTTAACTTTGCCGATCGATTAAGAACGGCTAATCATGCTACACCACGAGCGCTTCAAAAAAATAAAATATTTTTTTATTGATCTTCTAATCGATCACCTAAGAAGATTTTTATTCTAATACTGGAGAAGCAAGCATAATTATTAAAATAAAAAATGTATTACTTAAACAAACTGTTTATTATTTAACAACGCTCTATCGGGATCATATCACAGATCTCTTGGATGGATTTATTAACAAAGGATTCGGTTGTGGGTGAGTATTTTTGGACTAGATTTTTAAGGATAGTTTAGTTGACTTAAAGGTTTTTGGGGATGTGATCGCCCTGGGGCTGGAATCCATTCTCGTCAGCGATGTAGATAACTCTGTAGACGACACCGTCTGGGCCAGTGTAAGAGTACTGTCCACGGACAGAAATATACGCGTCTTTCGTTCCGGCGTTAACCACCTGTCCCTCCTCCTGTGCCTGGATACCGTTGGAAGTCTCATAGCTGTTAAACAAATTTTTACAATTAGTATCATCATTTGCGATCATAAGATTGCCATTATAAGATTCAAGTTTTATTTGAACAATTAAATAATTGGTTCGATATAAAAGTAATAACGATAAAAATATAATAAAAATTTGGGGACACTTACGCATTCTTGAAGCCGTCAGTGCCGATGTTGTCGCTCTCTTGGCGGAGAATCTCAGCCTTAGCGTCAGAGTCAACCGGGGCGGCGACGGCGGCGGCGACAAAGAGAGCGAATACGATGAACTGTTGTAAAAACACCAAAATTAAGAAAAGAGACACGTAACAGTCCAACTACTACTATTGTAGAAGAGTAATGATGAATGGAGTAACAAATAATATTACAAAAAATATCTACATATCATTAATATGTCAACAGGTAATCTAAATTGCCATAAATAGATACTTAAATGGTACTTTGGTAAAACAAGATGACAGATAGACGATCAGTGAAACACAAGTGTCATAAAAACGTTAAGAAATTAAAAATGTATTAAGTTCAATTAATCACAGTAAGAATTTCTTGAACTTAGTGATTGTTAACGAAAGTTACTGAAATTTACAAGATTCCCGATAATTATATCGTCAACACTGATTAAAAAAATACACTAAATCCTCAAATAGTCAACGTACCGATTTCATTTTTGAAATGTGGTGATTTTTTTGTTATAGGAGTTGATGTTTGTAACTCGATGGAGCGACTGATGCTTTTGAGTTGTGGGAGCCGCCATTTATACTGTGCGGGCGCATCATAGCGCGGCAAGGACGCTCGGTGACATTTGAACTTAGATCCATCTTCGACCACCGATCTTCTTCACTATTTGCTTGTAAAGGTTCACTGTGATATGTCCGGTTACGTAGTTTTACGATCTAACCTACTTACCTAAGCTCGATTTAATTGTTAGAATCCTTTTAGAGTTCTTCAAAGTAATAATAATAATAATAATTTATTCACCAATAATAAATACATTGAGGTCTTAAATGTAGGTACATAGCAGTGTTTATTTTAAGCGATTTATCCACTAGCATCTAAACTAGGCCGAACCTGTATCTTAGAAGCTAGTTCCTTCCTGTGACGTATACATTTAATTTGAGTAGCACTTGGGGTTAAAGACCGCTCAAGTAATCGGATTATCTGTAGGTAATTACTAATAAGGCAAAGAGGTAAAATTAAGTAAGTTAGTACAAAACAATATAATTAGAACTTAGGATAGGGTAAACTTACATGGATTCTTCTCAGACTACTGCCCTACACAAAACATTCACTTCACATCACATCACGTCCCATTCCTAAAGCATTCCTAAAGTCCTAAAGCATTATTTAATTCAATATTTTCCAATGACCCAAATTCCAATAAGGCTCGATTATTATCACAATGAGAATTTATGAACTTAGAAGCTCATAATTATGGCGAAACAAGAGTACTTAAAAGATTTACTTAATTTTATTAACAATTAACAGTTGTTTGTCTTACTATAGTTTCTTCTTATTTTTTGAGATGGCCACATATATCCCATAATTACAGTTAGGTATTTGCGTTTGTTTAATTAGATACATTAATTCGGTCTTCAAAACACAAATCTGGTAGATATTAAGCCTAATGCCTAATTTCGATAATTAATTGTCAAAGTGTTTCTTCATGTATCTAATTCAAATTGTTTAAATTGGGACATATTCGAGGTGACGTTATTCTTACTGCTATACTCTATTTCACATAGGATGAGTCGTCAAGGTCAAGGGTTTTTACTAATATCTAGTGAAATTCCATTTGATTACTTTGAAATATTACTCACAATATATCACAAAACCTATCATAGTATATTTGTTTTGAACTAATAAAGTAAAAGTTTTTTTTTGTACATAGTTTTGTCTGGCTGGTCAACCCAAGAATTTACCAGGCTAAAAGATGGAGATAAAGGAAACTGAATAGGCACTTACAAGGTCTCACGTTCCACCACAACACTGTTATTTTTCTTGATTGTTAGTATTTTTAAAATTGTCGAGATAGCGGCCGCTTCGGTTCGTTTTAAATTCAATATGTCTGCTGCACAGTGTTCTTTTCACTCAAACACGTATATCATTCGCCGTGAGAGGGCGACACCGTACATTGATTGTAGTTTGTGGGTTTTAGGCGCGAAATTTAAACCCTGCGTGTTTAGGAGTTAGGAAAGGGATGGAAATGAAGGAAATTAGGGATTATCTCTAAGCCTGTTCATATCCCCCCACTTGAAATAAACCGAGTATTTCAAAAGATCAATAAGAAGATAGAGACTACTACTATGCGGATTCATATAGTCATTTTATAGTTACTTAAGTGTATTGATTATAATAATAATTGTGTTGAATAAAGGCTATGTTAAATATAAGATAAAGATTTGAATTAGGAATGTAATGTTAATTTAATCTATCGGAAGTGGACAGATTTTGATAGCAGGTCTCACAAGTAAACCTTTTGAAGTCTTAACCGTCACAACACGAATGATATTGTCTCTACCTGGATGAAGCTGTACTACGCGACCTAGTCGCCATTCGTTAGCTGGTAAGTTAGGTTCGTAAATAGTAACAAGATCGTTCAGTTTTGGTTGACGGTTATCGCTTTTAAACCATTTCATTCGTTGTTGCAACGTATGCAAATAATCTCTTTGCCAAGTTCGCCAGAAACTTTGAGATAGTCTCTGTAACAGTTGCCATCGAGATCGTAGAGTTTCATTTTCGGAATATACTGGTTCCGGCAACGATACCAAAGGTCGGCCTATCAGAAAATGGCCTGCGGTCAGAGCGTCAACTTCATCGGGATCGGACGAGAGTTCTACCAGGGGTCTAGAATTCAACATGGCTTCCACCTTCGTCAAAATAGTATAAAACTCTTCAAATGTAAGAATTTGGGATCCGATAATCCGTTTTAAATGATATTTGGTTGATTTTATACCACTTTCAAATATACCTCCGAAGTGAGGTCCCGATGGTGGATTAATCTTCCAAGTTATACCGCGAAATGATAGTTGATTAGAAATATGATCGCTTTCTTTGCTAAGCATTTCAGAAACTTCAGACAGATAGCGCTTGGCGCCTACAAAATTGGTACCTCCGTCAGTAACTATGAATTTACAAAGGCCTCTCCTAGATACAAAACGGTCTAAAGCTGCTATAAAGGCTTCGGTGGTCAATTCGGTGACCAACTCAAGATGAACGGCTTTAATTGCATGGCATACTATGAGGCACAAATATCCCTTATAAGTTCTAGCGTTACGTCGCTTATTCTCTTTAATCATGAATGGACCTCCGAAGTCGATTCCAACTGTTTGAAAGCAGTGATCTGATTTCAATCGGGAAGGTGGAAGATCGCCCATGACAGGCTGAAGAGACTTAGGTTTTACTTTAAAACAAATTACACATTTAGATAATCGGGATCTGATAAGATTTCGAATGCCAAGTATCCAAAATCGACGTTGAATTAAAGATTGCAGTAGGCGGGGCCCACAATGAAGGTAAGTTGCATGATAGTGATCTACCATAAGAGTACTCAAACGAGATAATTTTGGCAAGAGGTATGGATGTTTGACGCGTTCGGGTAAGTCTGTGTGTTTGAGTCGCCCCCCCACTCGCAAGACTTCGCGAGAATCAATGAATGGAGAAAGCTTCAATAAATGTTTTGGAAGTAGTTTATGATTATTAGATTTAAGATGGAGTATGACTTCCTCAAAATGTTGACGCTGAATATGTTTAACCAAATATTCTAAAGATTGATCGTGTTCCGTGGAGGTTAGAAAAGATGAAAGCTTACGCTCGGAACGTGTAACTTTAGCGTTATTAATGAAACGATAAATCCAAGCTACTACTCTTTTTACACGTAAAAGAGTGGAGGAACGTTCCAGGAGGTTGTCAAGCACGTCAGCATCTTGTGTCACTACACCAGCATGACACAAGTGTGACGACGACTTAAGCTCTTCGACGTTGTCATGCTTTTCAACTACTGACACAGGCCAGTTAGTTGACTCGCTAGTTAGCCACTTAGGACCTGACCACCAATTTTCACAAGTAGCCAACTGTAAACACGACAAACCGCGACTACAGATGTCGGCTGGGTTGTCATGAGTGGAAACATGTCGCCACACAGTTGGAACGATAGAATCGTTAATTTGCACTACGCGGTGTGCTACAAAAGTTTTAAGTTTGTGTGGTTCCGTGCTCAACCATGACAAAACAGTCGAGCTGTCGGAGAATAACATTGTTTGATTTAGATTAAGTTTTTTACTAAGTAAGGCGTGGATACGATTAACCACTTTGGAGAGCAATACCGCACTGCAAAGTTCCAAACGGTTAACGGTAAGAATTTTTAAAGGTGCTACCTTAGACTTAGCGATAAGAAGGTGGATTTGAACTTCACCATGAGTAACCACGCGGAGATAGACACAGCATCCATATGCTTTTGTGGATCCATCACAAAATCCAATAAGTTGGAATTGTTTTGACTGACATGGTATGACTCGACGTGGAATTTCGATAAGTTTCAAGTTGTAAAGGTCTGAGATGAAATTTTTCCAATCATGACATATGTCTCTGGGCACAGGTTCATCCCAAGAAAGATTGAGACGCCATATATCTTGAAGGAGCAATTTTGCTTTGAGAATGAATGGTGTGAGCCACCCAAGTGGATCAAAGATTCTCGCCACGTTGGATAAAATAGAACGCTTTGTTACATTGCCATCCTCAATCGGAGATTGTGAATAGGTAAAGTTATCACCTACGGGGTCATATTGGACTCCTAAGATTTTAAGCGTAGACTTGTTGCTTTCTTCTGAGAAAGGCTTTGGAATTTGACAATGATCTACTGGTAAGGTGTTAAGAAAAGATTTGGAATTACTGCTCCATTTGCGAAGTTCAAGTTGAGCACATCCTAATAGATTGACAAGTTGAGTTTTTAGTTCGATAGCTTGCTCTAATGAGGGTGCCCCGGTAGTTACGTCATCGACAAAATTTTCATGACGAAGAGCCTCAGCGGCGAGTGGATACTCAGCGCCGTGATCACTAGCTAGCTGATGGAGAGTACGGATTGCGAGATAAGGGGAACTGCTAACTCCGTAGGTGACAGTCGCGAGTTCGTACTCATTGACTGGGTCACAAGGAGATTCTCGCCACAGCACGTGCTGATAGCTGCGATCCTCAGGCCTAACCAAAATTCCTCGGTACATTTTTGATATGTCACACGTGAATACTACCGTATGTAGTCTGAAGCCAGTGATAATGTCTATGATGTCAACTTGCAGCTTAGGTCCAGTAAATACAATGTCGTTTAAAGATAAACCGTTTGTGGTTTTGCAGCTTGCGTCGAACACTACTCGCAGCTTGGTAGTTGTGCTCTCAGGGCGAAGGACGCAATGATGCGGGATAAGGTAACGCTTGTCCGTTTGTAAGGACGCATTAGGTACAGGATACATGTGATCCAAACTTTCGTACTCGCGCATGAATTTAATATAATCAGTTTTAAGTTGACTTTGGCGGCTAAGCTTTTTTTCGAGATGAGTTAGACGCGACAAAGAACTATTATATGAATCACCTAACGGGCAGTCGCGATCCTTTAAGAGGAGTGGTACGACGTAGCGACCATTAGATTCTCTATAAGTTAAACTAGTATATGAATGTTCACAGATATCATCCTCGGGTACAGTAATAGGTACGTGCGGTGGTTCCTCGACTTCCCAGAACTGCCTAACTTGTTCATCGAGACTGCATGTAGTGACTAATAGAGAAGACGTTGTAATAGGAGGTAACGATAAATCAGAATCGACAGCACCGGTAAGTATCCAACCGAAAATGCTATGCAGAGCGGCCGGTAGGCCGGGCCCCAGTTTGATACGTTGACCATCATATATTTCGTGGAATAGTTCTGCCCCTATTAATATGTCGACTTCCGCGGGAATATCGTAATCGCGATCGGCTAATATTAAATGCTTGCAATATTCACGAACGACTGACGGTACATTACTGCTAGGCAGTTGAGCTGTTATATGATCTAACACGATCGGCTTAATGTTAAACTGCGGATCGTTACTATCGAGTGGTTTCAAAACGCATTCCGTCACACCCCTAACTTGAAATACTGTGTTTTGTCCTAAGCCAGCGACTGTAAGATTACATCGGCGGAGATTTAAACCGAGAGCCTTGGCGCAAGCCGTAGTGATAAAACAATCCTGCGCGCCGCTGTCAACCAATGCGCGCACGGTGCGCTGTGTGCCGGCGACAGGGTTGCACACGCGCAGCTGACACGTACCTAGTAGTACTATACCGCTACTGCTTCCGACATGAGCACCGGTGCTCGCTTGAGTGGCAGCGCTAGAGCTGGGTTGCGTTTGCTCAGTATGTAGTAAGGTGTGATGACGTAATCCGCATAAAGTACAAAATACTTTAGAAAAGCATTTATCTACGACGTGATTAGTACGTAAACAGTTGGTGCACATTTTTTTGTTTTCAATTAAAGTGAGTCTAGCACCAGAGTCTAAAGATTGAAAAGTAGGGCACCTATAGATTGAGTGCGCTTCATTACAACAAGAACAAGTGAATGATGTCGTAGGTTGAGATTTAGTAAGATAAGATGAGCGTTTTGATCCGCTGCTATTCTGCCGATTACTCGCTGGCAATTGTTTTCGTTCAATGGTACGGGTAGAATTGGTAGAACTCAAAGATAGTTCGCTAGTTTCTAAGATCTTTACGTAGTCTTGAAGAAACTTTAATAGTTCACTAAATGAAGGTATTTCTGAACTGTTTTGAGATTCGAACCGTTTGCGGGTATCTGAATCGAGGGTACGAGAGGCTAAATGAAATAAAATAAAATCACCAAAGTTTTTGATATTTAAAGATTGGAGCGCATGATATGATTCATAAAACACGTTTGTTAATACTTGCAATTCTTGAAAATTACCCGATTTAACTGCTGGATAACTTAAGAATTTATCTAAATATGTCAAAGCTAAGATACGTTTGTTTTGGTAACGTTCGATTAAGGCGTCGAAAACAACTTCATAATTATTGGCTGTCATTGGAATCCCTTTTACAATCGATAAGGCGGGTCCGCGTAAACACGACACAAGGTAATGGTATTTTTCTATTTGTGATATAGAATTATTCTCATGAATTAAGTGAACAAACGTATCATAAAACGTTTGCCAGTTTTCGATGTTGCTATCAAATTTAGGTAGATCAAATTTAGGTAAACGCGCATTGACTTTGGAATTCCCGGAATGCGTGAGATCGGAGTCGACTCGCGCCGGCGACGCGCCGCCCGCGCCCGCGGCCGAGCCGTCCGCTGGCGATCCGGTGACGTTGAAGCTCTTCTCGTATATCGGCAACGTGCTACCCGCTGCGATCACCGCATAATACAATTCGTCAAATGAAACCATAGAATTTTGGTTAATTTGTACATCGGGTTTGATTGCTAACTCTAAAGTTTGTATTTCATTACACAACGAACCAAATTCTTCGCGAATTGAATGAACTCGAGTGTATCTCGACTTGAACGCCGATACCTTTGAACGATCTTGAACCATTTCGTTAGATAAGTCGTAAAGGATTTGCATAGCTCGGAATACATATTCGCGTTGTGATTGAAGTATTTTAAGTTTACTTGCTTCCATGTTTTTTAGTTCGAAGCTAAAAATAAAATAATGTTAGATAGCCTACTTTGGTGTATGAAGGTAAATGAAATCAATTTAGGTGTAGATTTGAGGTGGAGTGTGTAAGTACCTACTTACATATATAAGTTTTATAATGTAAATGTAACATAAATACCATAAAATATTGTTATGAATTCTATAAAATTTATAAAATATTTTGGAGGTAGGGTCCAATCTTATATGAAGACTCGAACAAAATGTAATGAAGATGTAATGCTACTAAATTGTAATGACTTGTGAATCCGTATAGTATCACTGTACGTATAACCAACACAATTTTATAAGGTTATACCTAGTTTTACAATAAAATGCGTAATTTTGCTTATTTCTCAGAGTTTTCGATCGAAATTGAACCTGAGATTAACAAAATACTGTTTTTCCATAGGTATCCGGCTCGAAGGACCAACTTTATGTTTTGAACTAATAAAGTAAAAGTTTTTTTTTGTACATAGTTTTGTCTGGCTGGTCAACCCAAGAATTTACCAGGCTAAAAGATGGAGATAAAGGAAACTGAATAGGCACTTACAAGGTCTCACGTTCCACCACAACACTGTTATTTTTCTTGATTGTTAGTATTTTTAAAATTGTCGAGATAGCGGCCGCTTCGGTTCGTTTTAAATTCAATATGTCTGCTGCACAGTGTTCTTTTCACTCAAACACGTATATCATTCGCCGTGAGAGGGCGACACCGTACATTGATTGTAGTTTGTGGGTTTTAGGCGCGAAATTTAAACCCTGCGTGTTTAGGAGTTAGGAAAGGGATGGAAATGAAGGAAATTAGGGATTATCTCTAAGCCTGTTCAATATTCCTTTATTATATCGAAATGAACATTAACCATTGAGAAATCTAATAAAATATCATGTGTCACCGAACTCATGCTATTTGAAATCTACTATAAGAACTTATATTTTGTTCCAAATGGAATATGACCCTACACTGAAAAAAATATTTACAAAACTAGTTATGTAAGTTGACGTTTTGTTGTCGGGAAACTAACTTTAATTGTCGGGAAACTAACTTTAGTTAGTAACGAACAAAAACTAGTTTTGATACTGGTAAGTTTAGTTGGCAAGTCACTCTGTTTAGGTTAATGGTCGTCAAATTTTGTGGTACTGTTAAATAAAATTTTGTAGTCACTTGTAGTTTATTTTTTTCAGTGTATTCTCAAATATAGAGGATCTTGTCCATGATATAACTGGTTGAGACCATTATTCGTAACAGGCCTTTTGTCTCGCACCATAATCATCCTCAAGGCCAGAGAACTCGTATGATCTTCTCGCCACATCCTTTACATGACTTTACTGTTCTATCTCTTATTTCATATGCACGGAGCTGTTTAACCGACTTCAAAAAAGGAGGAGGTTCTCGATTCGAATGTATTTTTTTGTTGTTTTTTTTTTTTTTTATGTTTGTTACCTCATAACTCCGTCATTTATTAACCGATTTGGAAAATTCTTTTTTTATTTGAAAGGGTACACTTCCCGTTTGGTCCCATTGTCATCAGATCAGGATTTGATTACTTCTTAGTGTACTTTGAAGTCGGTTTAAGTTTTTTGTAAAACAGTCCAATTATTAATAATTAACTTTGATCTAATAGTGCATTGGAATACTTGAATGTTTATTGGACAATACAATTATGTTGGTACTTTGAGTGAAGGCGCCTAGAAGTTTTTTTTTTTTTTTTATTATTTATACGCCTGTGTTTGACCGCAATCTCACCATGGTAAGTGATGATGCGGCCGAAGGTGGTAAGCACACAAAGCCTAGAAGGAACTGGCTCTCAAGTGCAGCTGTCGGAACACACCGAAAGGTGCTTGGCGACAGATTTTCAACTTGAGGGTGGTAGCCAGCCAGGCGGGTACAACAAAGTACCCTACCACCGTGCTATGGTTTCCTCACGATGTTTTCCTTCACCGAAAGCTCAAGCTCATTGTAGGATTCGAACCCGGGACCTTCATCTCGGTATCCGACGTCACTACCACTGAGCTATCATCGCCTTAAAAAAATAATTAATGAGTAATTAATAAATTCAAAGTTAAAGCCATTTATTCAATTTATTTTAGTAGGACTTATGAAGGTAAAAGCTACTGAAAGTACAGTAATTAAATCTATAAATTTAAGATATTAAATCAAATATTACTCTACTTACATACGTATGATTAGTTTTTTTGTCACTCTCACAGTTGTAATAGGTATTATTTCACACATAGGCTGTATTTTCTTTATATGAACGGGGCAGGTTATGAATACGCCTGTATTTGACCACAATCTCATCGTGGTCAGTGGTAGTAAGGACTCGAAGCCTAGAGAAGAGAACTTGCTCTCAAGTGCAACAATTTGTATGAGTATCGCCAAGTCTCCATCCGCAAAAATGTTGGTCATAGAAGCTGCAAAAATAACAAAAAAAGAGTTGTTCAAATATCATACAAATAACATCTGTCGTCCTGTTATATGTAGCATGCGCGTCCTAACTGCGAAGGTGGAACACACAATAATTTTTTTCACTAATTAAGACCATGAATTTTGACATCAATCAATTTACCAAATGCTCAATTTCCCTTCCTGTTGAATACAAATGTGCACTTTTTTGGTTATTTCGCTCCCTGTAGATTTTTTGATCTTGTTGTGAATTCGCGGTCTTCCTTCTATTTTTGATAGTATGTTATTTAGCAAAAAATAATCCTTATGATGAAGCCTTTCGATCGGTATGATAAAGCTACAGGGTAATTATTTTTCTCACGTAACGGGTTTGATTCCCGGTTCAATCATGTAACTGTTTAAAAATCTATGAATTCAGTTTAAATTGTTTTTAAATTAAAATAATGTCTTCTTTCGGTACTTTCCCTCCATGTGGCATAGCCGTGGGACGCCCTGTATATAACAATGAATCCCTATTTCCCTTGGTCACGCCATAGCTTACGAACGACGTTTTCTGATACAAAGTAGAAGGTTTTTTTTTTGAAGAAAGTTGCATAGAATTTTAGAAAATTTAAGAAAACTTTACGGTAGGGTTGATTAAGATATCCCTCGGGTACGCGGGTGAATCCGCGGGCGCAACTAGTTATATTATAAATGCGGAAGTTACTCTGTCTGTCTGTTAACTTTTCACGCCTAAACAGCTGAACCGATCGCAATGAAAGGCATGCAGATAGCCTATGGTATGGAGGGCATAGGCAACTTTTTAGGGTTCCGTAGCCAAATGGCAAAAAACGGAACCCTTATGGATTCGTCTTGTCAGTCTGTCTGTCCGTCCGTATGTCACAGCTACTTTTTTCCGAATCTATAAGAACTATACTGTTGAAACTTGGTAAGTAGATGTATTCTGTGAACCGCATTAAGGTTTTCACACAAAAATAGAAAAAAGCAATAATTTTTGGGGTTTCCCCATACTTAGAACTGAAACTCAAAAATGTATTTTTCATCAAACCCATACGAAAATGATATTGAGGTTCCTAATATTACTTTTTTCTAAACTGAATAGGTTGCGCGAGAGACCTCCAAAGTGGTAAAAAGTGTGTCCCCCTAAAACGTGTGTCCCCCCCTAACACCTAAAATAAGAGAATGATAAAACTAAAAATAATTGGACTGTTTTACAAAAACTTAAACCGACTTCAAAGTACACTAAGAAGTAATAAAAAAAATACATTCGAATTGAGAACCTCCTCCTTTTTTTTTAAGTCGGTTAAAAATATATGATGTACATTACCATGCAAACTTCCACCGAAAATTGGTTTGAATGAGATCTAATATTTTATTATTATTTAATTTTTTTTTTATTTATTAGAGTTTTTTTTTTCATAGCAGAGGTAGTTAATATTACACGGAACCCTTCGTGTGCGAGTCCGACTCGCACTTGGCCGGTTTTTATTATTTCAGGAATGCAGACGAAACCGCGGCGACAGCTAGAATTAATTAGTCCTTAACGTTGACCCTGAGATGACCAACTTGTGAATTTTAATATGACCATAAAACGTACACTGCCCTTTGAACGCTATTATAGAAAGCTATGATGGGCGTTTTGTATATTTAAATCACCCAGAGCGTGCGTAAATTATTTAATCTTAAGTATTTAATTATTTGTGGGTATATAAAGGACGATTACGAAATACCTCATCAAGTTTTCCTCATCGTGTTGAATTATATTTTTTAGTACCTAAATATTGGTAAATTTTTCAAAATTCGATCCCCAAAGTGGTAAAATACGTGGTACGGTACCTGCGCAGAAGATACTTTTTTGACGGGCCAGTTGGCGCAGTTGGTTAAGGTTCGCCTTACGCGCCGCAGGTCGTGGGTTCGATTCCCACACAGGACATGCATTTGTGTGCATGAACATGTCTGTATGACCTGAGTCTGGGTGTAATTATGTATATTAAGTATGTATTTACAAACAAAAAGTAGTATATGTATTATATCAGTTATCTGGTTTCCATATTACAAGCTCTGCTTAGTTTGGGATCAGATGACCGTGTGTGACGACGAATGTCCCAGGATATTTATTTATTTTATTTATTGTACATTTTCAAAGCACGGGAAACCGCTATTGGTCGGCAGCTGCCGCCATGTTAGCGCGCGTCGTGCGGAGGGGCGTGACTGGCCAGTGAGATGGAACTAACAGCTGCAGTGTATTATGAACCTTATAGTAGTGATCTAAGGTTGATTGTAAATATGAAGCATTCTTTCGTTAATCTTCGGGGCCATACTTTCTTTTCTGTGCGAACGAAGATTCACGACGCGCCATATCAGTTGGGTACTACTGTAATCTCAGGTTTTATTTTGCGTATACGCCCCTTTGTTGTGAAGCCCTCGTTATATAGGAAATTAATTACAAATTAATTTATTAGCATAAAAAATATTGCCCATTTATATGCGTTTCTTGTACACCTACCTTTAGTAATAAAGACAGAGTTATTTATTTACAGGTATCATACGATATTTATTTATTATTATTATTTATTATTTTATACTTAAAATTAGTAAATAACAGGTTTGTTATTAAGGCGGCCCTCTGTGGCCGGCGCAACTTCAACGCAAGCATAGTCTAAAAGCTTGATGTTTCATGCAACGTAATGTTTGACTGCGAAAAAAGAGAGATAGCGTCATAGCCGTCGGTTATCAGTCGGTAAATTCCGCTGATCACTCGCGGCCGCTTCGCTAGGTCGTCATTAATGATTTTGCATTCATAAAACTTGTTCCAAGAGTATACTTCTTGTGAAAAAATCTTACAAGTTTGTGAAAAAAAAGTTAGTTATTTAGAATCTCCAATACATTTGCAAGCCTGGTATCTAAATGTTTTCTTTACTTTTACAATTTCTAGGTACATTAGATATGGCCAAAGTTCAGGCAAAAACGCTGTTTTTCGGAGGCTTTGACTGAATTTGTTTCACACTTTTTTTAAATTACGCCAAGATACACGGCTAGATATACTGTGCACAAGTTACTAATTTGTTCAAAACATCTAACGAAAAATGTTTAACAACGCCATAATAAGTACAGAGGTTTTGTATAAAAAGTATGACGAATTGAGTCCTCTTAATTTAGAATTGATGACTGTATTCAATGTCAAATAAAAAGAATTACATTCTATACAAAATAACCTTAATGATTACTACATTACGGATGGGTCAGTTGGAGTGGTTGGTACGACCGCTACCTATCACACTGCAGGTCGTGGGTTCGAATCCCATTTAACACACATTTGTGAGTCTGTATGTAGTGGTGGTGTACAGCTGGCTACCTCTTAGAGACAATAGTGTATTCAGGCAGCTGCACTTCAGAGACAGATCCCCTCTTGGCTTTTTGAGCTTACCACCTTCGGCCACATCACTGAGCATTAAGTAATTGTGGCGAATCACAAGCTGAAAGTAATATAGGTTAATTTTCTACTTTTTATTTATGATTTAGTTATCACCCGGCGGATTCACTCGAATTCCCGAGGGATCTTATGTTTTCTCGGGATAACAAGTATCCTATATGTTATTCCAGGTTATGATCTACTCCAGTGCCAAAACTCATCGCGCATCAAGAGGTAACAAACTATTTCGCAGCTATATTAGTTAGATTATGTTTCTTTTAAGATGGGTTCCTAGCTGCGAGGAATTTGAAAAATAGGTATTTGAAGAAACTATTGCCGTCGTGCTATGCCGCTATGCTATGCGCTATGTGCGATAGGGACATCTGCAGCTCAGACCGATTTATTCACAAAAAAATGACGAAATCGACGTTTCGTTTTCCCCATTTTCCTCCTCGAAAACTGAGCCGATTTAATTATTTTTTTACATTACAATTATAAGTAAGGGATTATCTAGGTCCCTATTACTTTCTTTTATGTTAAAATCTTTTCGTATATGTCTGGTAGTCCTTTTAATCACGTCGGAAAAATAGGGCTTTTATTGTAATTTTTTGAGGGCCATAATTTCTTTATTAATTGCTGAAAAAAAGGAAGAAACAGGGACGTGTTCAAAGCAAAACTTGATTATATGAAAAAAAATTACTAGAGGCATTATTCAGGAAGAAAACAGGAGAATATATTTGTATGGAATAATCGCAGCCCAACTCCCGTCTTAAGAGTGCGTACCAAGCCAGAAAAATATGGCAATGTCAGATGAAATAAACTTATGTCTAATCTTCGCGTGGAGATGAGACGGAGATAGCGTGTTTCGCGGAACAAAAATGAACTAAGCGCTTTTTATCTAAATAACTCGTAAAATATAGAATATTTTAAAAAATCGTTAGTAGCAGCCCTAGGTCATATGTTAGTGATATTATTTATCGAATTTTTGTCTTAATTAGATACACCATGAACGAATAAAACCGAAAATTCATTATTATTAGAGGTAGCTTTGTGATTTTTTTCTATCGAGAAAATTTCATTCCATTATGTTTTGGCTCAGACAGAACCCTCGCGTATATAATGAACATACCCATATAAAAATATTTTTTCATTTAAATACTATTCACTTGGGTAAATTTCAATTCTAAGATTGTTATTTTGCTTTATACGCACTCTTAAGAAATTGATTCTTAAAAATGTTACCGTCCATTTGGGCTTCGCCGTAGTCAGGAAGCTACGCCACTGATTTCTCCGAACCTAAATCTGGATCTAAGATTACGAAGCTCAATGGTTAACTCATAGTTTGCTTAAACTCTTAACCTCGGGTCAATGCGAGTAAATCCACTATAAAAGCTTATGTAGGCTTATTAACACATCTTATTATTCTAACCTTGTTTCTCATTGGGTAATACTCATGCGATGTTTTGATTATGATTTCAATTAAATATTATATGAATGGTCATTTATCAATGTATGATAGCGGACATTAAAATAACCTTTTGCTTGTCATATATATTGTCCAAGAAACATTTGTTTTTTATAGTGTTGAGACCTAGTTTTACCAAAGTCGAAAAACTTTTATCCATAGTACAGTAGTACCCAATTAATAGGGCTTACCGATGTACCTGCGCAGAAGATACATTTTCAAAGCGCGGGAAACGCTATTGGTCGCCATGTTAGCGCGCGCCGTGCGGAGGGGCGTGACTTGCGAGTGAGACGGAACTAACAGCTGCAGTGTATTATGAACCTTAAAGTAGTGATCTAAGGTTGATTGTAAGTTTTAAGCATTCTTTCGTTAATCTTCGGGGCCATACTTTCTTTTCTGTGCGAACGAAGATTCATGACGCGTCATATAAGTTGGGTAATACTGTAAAAGATAACATTATGTCAAATAATGTCACACGGACACATTTTATACCTTTACAAGTGTTATCCGATGCTAAAATTGGGCCTAAGTCTGAAAACAAGCACACCGGCGATTCGTTCATCACTCCACCCATACTTTACAGCTAACCCAAAAAGATATCACTCAAATTGTTTGATTTAAGTGGATGTAAGTAATCAATTTTGTATGTGAGAAATAAGTTAACGAAAGTTACAAGGACAAAATGAAGTATGTTGCACAAAAACGATAGAGTCATCGCGGTTCCCAACGCAATCATTTCACCATTCATGATACTCCATAAACCATACTCCATGAATCACTCTTATTTCAATGAATCAGTTGATATAACTAACAGACTTCTCTCTCTGACACATGACGTCACTTGTATAGAAGAGTAAGACGACTGCGATAGTATTTCGAAAGCTTGACAAAGCGGTGATAGCTGAATCGCATCGAAAGTTGAGGATAGGCCTTTTGGCGAAGAAAGTCATCGCGGAGAAACCATAGCATAGGCCTTGAGAAGGGACCCCAAGGATGATGGGATATTGTGGTCCACCACTCGTGCAATAGAATGAAGAAGTTGGTTGGGGAGGTATGAGACTTTCCCCAAGACCGACAGCGTTGTGTGTCTACAGAACAGATGATCACAGTATAATTTCAGTTGATACGAGACTGGTGATGATTGATGACTGAGTCGAATTTTTGAAAAAGCTTCCATAGCGATGCCTATGTTTTAAGGAGACTGTGTCCCAAGTTTCTTGACGCTGCAGTTATGTCAGTCAATGAGTTTCTCCTTTTATTTGTATTAAATAACGTTAAGGATATTTGAACAGATATTCAATTAACCCAGTACGCAGCCGGTGCTAAAATTTCGATGCGTCTAAAAGCATTAAACATATTATCATAAATAAATAGTGTTATATCGTCGGTATGTGGTCACTAGCCGGCATTTACGTGAACTTTAGGTATAGAGCCTTACATTCATGGTATTCTTAGAAATAGGATTTATATAATACATAATTTATACTAATGCCTTAAAATACAAGCTCTACATAGTTTACGCACCAGACACTCGCAATTTCAATTGTCTCATCTTAGTATTCTTGCGACTTATTGTGCGATTAATTAAGTATTTTTACTAACAAGAATATTTTTTTTATACCACTAAGTTGGCAAACAAGCATACGGCCCGCCTGATGGTAAGCAGTTACCGTAGCCTATGGACGCTTGCAACACCAGGGGTATCAATCGCGCGTTGCCGCGAAGAAGAAGAATGGATAAGATAAGGAATGAGTACATAAGGGGAAGCTTGAAAGCCAGTAACTGAAAAGTTGAGAGGGAACCGTTAATCGTGGTATGGACATGTTATGAGGAGGAATGAAAGGCGTGACTTGAAGAGCTATGAATATGAAAGCAGATGACCGAAAAAAGATGGATGGATTATGTGAAAGATGATATGTAAGGAAGGAGTGGTATAGCGCATAGAAGAGCCAAATGTAAGAAGCATAGATATTACGCAGACCCTAAGTGATTGGGAATAGGGTAGTTAGATGAATTATGTATTTTTTTATGTTAAAAAAATATGTTCTGTAAGACCTGCGCATTTAAAGGTCTAGACTGACTAAGTGGCTTTGATTTTGAGCGAATGTTTTTTTTGCTACTAAGTCGGTAAACAAGCATACGGCCCGCCTGATGGTAAGCGGTTACCGTAGCCATATGGACGCTTGCAACACACGAAGCATCGCTCATGCGTTACCGACCTTTCCCCCCTCCCCTATGAGCTCTATCACTATAGCCCATTGGGGATGGGGCGTGAATAAGGTCACCCTTACTCACGCGCAGGAACACCACAGAATGTTATTTGGCTGCGGTATTCTGTAAGGTGGAGGTACTTCCCCAGTCCAGCTGCTCTTTGAGCGAATAAACGAAAGGCTCTACTCTACCTCTCTTCAAAAATGTAAGTAATTTCAATACCTTTGTCACAATATCTTCAATCAATGCCACCACACACAATGACATAAGATCAACTTATGAAATCCGTTTGTGGTTTTTCCTATTACCTATTTGGTTGAAGATGTATTGATACAGGTAAAATCACGAAACATTGCGGTTATGATGTATAGTAAACCTTGTTACCTGCGATTTTAACAATAGGCTACTTTCCTGAAAAAAACTAATTAGTCCGTCATAAACATTATCGAAAAATATTAGACACGTATTATTTCTTTTGTCAATTAACAAAAAAATACGAAGATATCGTGTGTTGAAGTTCCGCGTGACGTCACGGTGTGGTACACTTTTTAGGAACAAGTGACGTCACGAGCCCCCACTCCCGAACTTAGTCGCGCTTTTTCTTCACCAATTGTTAATGATTTGGTAAAGCAAAAAATACGTGTCCAATATTTTTTGATAATCTAACTGATGGACTAGAATTATTATATTTTTACCCAGGCAACATCCCTATTATTTTATTTTTAACCGTGTGGTAACAACTTTGACCTTCATAAATGTCCTACTAGTGCTTAAACTGAATAAATTAATTTTTTGAGCTTTGAAATATTTTCACCACTGGTTTTTGGAGTAGAAACAATATTGTGAGGAAAGCCAGTGCAGGTTTGAAGTCCAACAGAATTCACATTATAGCTTACTAGCTATCCCGCGCGGTTTCACCCGCATTACCGAGGGATCGTATGTTTTCCTGGGATAAAAACTATCCTATGCGTTAATTTAGAACATATTCTATCTGTGTGCCTCATATTCTCTAGACTCTACCTCTTAGAGATTATGTCACAAAGCAGTGTATTCAGGCAGCTGCAGTTGAGAGACAGATCCCCTCTAGGCTTTAGTGTAACCTTTGCTGTGTTCCTTGCGTGTTCTTCTCAGTTGAAGGCCAACTTATGGTAACTTCAGTAGCTTAAATTGCCTAAATTGAATAAATGGCTTTGACTTTGACTTTGACCACCTTCAGCTTGACTACGGTGTCATTGTGGTCAATCGCAATTTTAAAGTTATAAAGTTATAACTATATATTTATAACTAGTTTTCACCCGACGGATTCACTCGCATTCCCGAGGGACCGTATGTTTTCGCGTGATAAAAAGTATTCTATGTATTAATCCAGAATATATTCTATCTGTGTGCCAAATTTCATCCAAATCCGTTCAGTTGATTTTACGTGAAAGAGTAACAAACATCATGCTTATATTTTCCACGTGCAGAATTCTGGATTTTATAAGGACTTTATATATAACAGCCACGTTTATCCTTAGCTTATGTCATTTTCCATAAAGTATAAACTTTCCGCAAACAATCACGCTGGCAGAAAGTGGCTCATGTATAACCTTGGTCCCATTGACTTGACTATTATATTTACACAAGGATCAAAAATTTATCAATCGTAGAATTTAGAATACCAAAAAGAACTTACTGATGTGAGTAGAATTCTATTGCTATGCAAATAAAGTGGATTTAAGCGTGACGACGTCGTTTAACCGGTCATCGCAATCAGGTATTGTTAGGCTAGTGTCTTAATGTCAGCGAGCGAATTATGAGCTCTCGATCGTTTTGTCGATTGATTCCCAGTGTCTAGAGTTTAGGCTAGAATTTTGTAAACCTTTCCCAGGAAGTGATTTACACTTTCGTTCTAACCATTGAAGGATTCATTTCTAGTATATGGTAACCTCTTTAGGAAGAGGTAGAGAGAGAGTAGAGAAGCTTGAGTGTTTAGACAACCCTCTTCTGTTTTAAACCGAATTAATTATAGTTAGGTACTATTTTTCTAGATACAGACTGAGAATGATTTTATATCTTAGTCCTTAACAATAAAAAAATACAAGCTAATACGTATAATATGCGTATTAGCTCAGTCAGGCGGATTGTCTCACGATTTGGTGACATCACTCACACCAAGTGCAGGTGAATGCAATGCACACCATTATAAAGCTTACCAAAGTTACAATTAACAGAACATTTTAGTTCGTGATATGATAATGCACTTATTAGTAAGGCATTGGACTCTACTTAGGAGCGCATTCGAGCGCGAGCCGAACTCTCGTTCGAGGCTCGCAAGGCCGTCCACGCTATGCGAACAACGAACCAATTCTGTTCGTTCGTGGCTTGGCTCGTGCTCGATACGCGTAAAATGGACGCACCATTACCATATAGGTATTGTATATTACGTAACTATTTTTAACCGACTTCAAAAAAAGGAGGAGGTTCTCAATTCGAATGTATTTTTTTTTTTTTTTTTTTTATGTTTGTTACCTCATAACTCCGTCATTTATTAACCGATTTGGAAAATTCTTTTTTTATTTGAAAGGGTACGCTTCCCGTTTGGTCCCATTGTCATCAGATCAGGATTTGATTACTTCTTAGTGTACTTTGAAGTCGGTTTAAGGTTTTTGTAAAACAGTCCAATTATTTAAAATATAGCTTAATTAGCCATACGTTGCTCGCCATCAGTGAGACATCCTCTTCATCACAGCATCTTCGGAAGTGATCACTGAGATCGTTAATAATTATGTTAAATGGCAAGGTCTCGCACACATTCTGTAAATGTTCACATATATAATCTATTTTTATGTTCTAGTTTTATCAACCTGCCTTGTGTCTAGGCTGTGTCCTATCTAATTTAATTAGATAGGAATTATTTTCGTTGTTAATGTCAGTTGGTATTTTTAATTAATCATTTTATTATTAGATGCTAATAATTAAAAGCATTAATCCAAAAATTCTGTTTTTACCCGTGTTTTTTTTTTATTTCGACGATTTGTTTCGCATAGAAAAAATGAAAATCATTAAATTATTAAATCATTCGGCTTAGAAAGGAGAATGGGCGAAATGGTCTAGGGTGCGGCCACTGCTGAAACCATTGTCAATCGATAGGTTTTATTATAACGAACAAAAAATATTTAAGTACCAAACCTGTAACTCATTTAGTTTAAGAGCTAGTTAAACTTTTAATTACTGATTTAACGGTACGTAATGATAACAGTGTTATTAATTACTAGCTATCTCCAGCAGTTTCTCCCGCGCTCCTGCAATAAAAATTACCCTATAATATTCTTGGATAATGTAGTTTCCCATTAGTGAAAGATTTTTTCGAATCCGACTGGTAGTTCCAGAGATTAGCTAGTTTAAACAAACAAAATAACTCTGCTTTATTATTACTATTTGTATAGATAGATACGATGCCTTTGAAATATCTGTATATCTAACTTCAGAGTGCTTAACAGAGGTTAGGGGTATCAAAGCGATGGCTGCCATACGCGTCATACATGTGAAAAGGTGATTCTTGTAGGGGCTGGTTTGCTATTTATTTACTTGTTGCTGTCAGTGCGATTAGAATGTAAATATTATATACCTAATGAATATAAGCTTGTTTGGAAAGAGTAATTGCTGAGTTTATTGCCGGCTCTTCTCAGCAAATGCAACCCTCCGAACCGGTAGTAGAGTTAGACTTTTCATAAGTGCCTACGAAGGTCTATTTGAATAAATGATTTTGAATTTGAAAAGAAAATGATTATTTATTATTTATCGCATGGGTTTACTAAAAAAAAAGCATTTAATTCGTTAACAATTCATCATCATATCAGCCCATGGATATCCACTACTGAACATAGGCCTCCGTCATTGATTTTCACTTCGAACGGTTCTGGGCCACTTGCATCCAGCGGCGCCCAGCGACTCTGACCAAGTCGTCGGTCTACCTGGTGGGAGGTCGTCCCGTTCGGCGCTTTCCAGTACGTGGTCATCATCATCATCATCATCAGCTTGTGGTCGTTCACTGCTGGATATAGGCCTTTCCCAGTAGTCGCCACATCTTCCGGTCGTCCACTTTTCGCATCCAGTATGTGGTCGCCACTCGAGAACCTATCTTCCCCATCGGTTATCGGCTCTTAGAGCGATGAGACCTGCCCATTGTCACTTCAGCTTACTAACTCTACGAGCTATGTCCGTCGTCTTCGTTCTTCTACGAATGTCCTCATTTCGGACCCTGTCACGTAGAGAAATTCTGAGCATAGCTCGTTCCATAGGTCGCTGACTGACTCTGAGCTTATATAAATAAGCTCAGAGTCCAGCAGGCCAGCAGTGAAAGACCACGTCTCTGTCCCGTATGTCATCACTGGTATTACGCACTGATTGAAGACCTGTCTTCAGACTCTGAGGTATTTTAGACGTGAAGGTATGCTGTAGTTTCCCGAACGCTGTCCAGCCGAGTTGGATTCTTCGATTGACCTTTTATTAACAAATACCTCATCCAAAAATGGTGCAATTAATTGAAAAGCTCCTTGATGCTGTGCCCCTGAAATAACTAAATCCTTTTTTCCCACTATGGAATCAGTCAGAGATAGATTATCTGCAATGATTGATATAAAGCTTTCTCGGTGTCTATTCATATATTTTTCAATAATTAAGCGGTCAAACGGTTTGGTATATTTATTCCTAGATTTTTTGTGTATAGGCCTGTATTTGACCACAATCTCACCATGGTAAGTGATGATGCGGCCGAAGTTGGTAAGCACACAAAGCCTAGAAGGAACTGGCTCTCAAGTGCAGCTGTCGGAATACACCAATAGATGTTTGGCGACAGATTTTCAAGTTGAGGGTGGTAGCCAGCCAGGTGGGTACTACAAAGTACCAACGTGCTAAGGTTTCCTCACTATGTTTTCCTTCACCGAAAGCTCAATCTCATTGTAGGATTCAAACCCGGGACCTTTGTCTCAGTATCCGGCGTCATTACCACTGAGCTAGCATCGCCTCAAGATGAATTTCGACCAGTATTTCAACGGCATATTGCCCATCAGAAAAGGGATTTCAAAACGCCTCCTGTTTCGAGTCGAAACGCGGCACGTTTTACAAGGATCCATTGCACTCGCAATCACAATCCTTTAACAAAGTCTGTTAAGTGCGCCAATTCGTTAATCCAAATCATTTCACCGTCCGACTCACAAATCACTTTTCAAAGTCCGCTTAGCAGGCCGAGTCGTCACTGAGTAGAGAAGAAGATCCAACAGCGAGAGCACAAAATTAAGTTGATGCGAAGTAATTCGACAGTCAACTAGCGAAGAATAGTTTAAATAATCTCGGGTTGGCTGCGCGAGGGTTGAGTATGGGCGCAGATAAACAGCTACGTGGTTGTGAAGTGCTATGGATCGCTATTAGTTGATGTAAATCAAAGCGATTTGGTAAAAACAACCCTTATCTGTATTGAGAAATTATGGAATATAATTGTTTTTAAAGTCTTATAACTTTTTATTCAAATGCTTTACGAATTCCTGTTCATAATAGAGTTTGTTTGTGGGTTTATGGAGGATACAAAAAATCACATTTCATAAGTGGCCGCGACCTAGACCAAACTCCATACATTTTTGCCCATTGTCCTTTATACAATTGTAAAAAAAATATAATAAACGTAAATTCAGCTCTATTATACCGCGTGTTACTGACGCAATTTCACGTAGTACCGTTTATATTGCTTTTCTTCGAAATTTTGCAATACAAACAAATGTTAGGAGCGTTTGTCTTGTCAATTTAAACAAAAATATCTTTTGTAGCTACACAATTATTAATTCGAATTTACGATATGAGTCAGACAAACGTCATAATAAACAATGGTATTTTTTAAAACACAAAAAATTTGTATTTTATTTAAAATTTGTTTGTAGAATCAAATAAAAAAAATATTATTAGATTACAAGTTTGTAAATTACAGGGGTTGGGACTAAAAGGGACCCGCTCTTCCGAATTTCATTGTATTACACTTGTACTGAAATAAATAATAATATTTAAATTTACAAAAATAATTTTTGCATTACTATAAATGACAAATGCCTTACTATAATAAGTGCATTATCATATAACGGACTAAAATGTCCTTTAGTTGGTCAGGTTAAGTTAATTGTAACTTTGGTTAGCTTTATAAAGGTGTGCATTCACCTGCACTTGGTATGATGTCACCAAATCGCGAGACATCCCGCCAGACACGTTATCCGCGACCTCGATCAGCGTCGCGACTTCCCACGACATCTCTGGCGACACGTGGCTTGCTACATCATCAACTAGTGTATAAGCTTCATAATCTTCATCAGAGCTAAACATAGGCCTTTTTTGAGTGTAATACAAAAGTCCATTTACACAAGGTTAAAATAACCTTATTTGACTTTTGTCTTTCTTTGACATCCGACGTCAAAACGGGACAAAAGACAAATAAGGTTATTTTAACCTTGTGTAAATGGACTTTTGTATTACACTCAAAAAAAGGCCTATGTTCAGCTTTTAGAGCTTGTGGTTCGTCCTCTGATCTCTCTGTACACCTTAAATAAGAAAAGTCCTGTAAACATTCAGTTTCGAAAGAGGGTATTATTTCATACCTTATACTAGTACTAGTTTTCACCGGTTTCACTCTCGTTCCCGAGGGATCGTTATCCCGGGATAGAAAGTATCTTATATGACTTTATATTAAACTTTATATAAAACATAAAATCTGACCGACCTTTAGAGCCTGTAAAAGCGCCTTTATAACAAAGCGGGTCAAACCAGCTAGATGATATAATATGTTAGTAATAATCATTGTCTGAGTGATTCATCTTCGCGAGGAATGTGAATGCTGTGCGTCATCAGAAAGTCAAGGGTGGGACGGAATGGGGTCGACACACGAGATATTTTTTAAGATGATGTCCACGGCTACATTCTACCATCGCAACTCTCGCCATCTACAGGAAGTCCATCCCCACATATTGGAACCAAAATTGTTTCGAACTGTGCGGTCTCAAAGGAGCTTCCTTTCGCGGACGCTCAGATTGTGGAATGAGCTCCCTGCCGTGGTTTTCCCAATGGAGTACAGCATGGGGTTCTTCAAAAAGGGTGTGAAGAGATTTCTGCAGGGTCGGCAACGCGCGAGTAACACCCCTGGTGATGCAAGCGTCCATAGGCTGCGGTAACCGCTTACCATCAGGCGGGCCGTATGCTTGTTTGCTAACTAAGTAGAATAAAAAAAAAAAAAAAAAAAATCGGCAAGAGTTATGACACTATAAGACAATATAATATCAATGAAAATATAATATATGAAAAAATTATTGACAAAATTTTTTGTTATCCGTAAAGGGCTTGTAAGGTCCTAGGTACAGTAGTACCCAACTGATATTGGCTTACCGATGTACCTGCGCCATAGATACTTTTTGTATATAAATTTTCAAAGCGTGGGAAACCGCTTTTGTTCGGCAGTTGCCGCCATGTCGCGCGCCGTGCGGAGGGGCGTGACTTGCGAGTGAGACGGAACTAATAGCTGCAGTGTACTATGAACCTTATAGTAGTGATCTCAGGTTGATTGTAAGTTTTAAGCATTCTTTCGTTAATCTTCGGGCCATACTTTCTTTTCTGTGTGAACGAAGATTCACGACGCGCCTTATCAGTTGGGTAATACTGTACCGGTGGTGGTCAAGGTTCCAGAGACGAACTTTCTCACTATGCATGCCGTTTCCAGGAGATTATTATGAAAACTTTCATCCCAATAAATATGTGCCTAACGCTTTTTTAACCGACTTCAAAAAAAGGAGGAGGTTCTCAATTCGAATGTTTTTTTTTTTTTTTTTTTAATGTTTGTTACCTCATAACTCCGTCATTTATTAACCGATTTGGAAAATTCTTTTTTTATTTGAAAGGGTACGCTTCCCGTTTGGTCCCATTGTCATCAGATCAGGATTTGATTACTTCTTAGTGTACTTTGAAGTCGGTTTAAGGTTTTTGTAGAACAGTCGAATTGTTATGTGTAAACTAAATAAATTTCAAGGAGCTTTTATTTATGCTTTCATAATCCCGAGGGTATCCAACAAAAACAGATAAGGACATGCGCATTATTTATTTATTATTACTGACGGGCCAGTTGGCGAAGTTGGTTAAGATTCACCTTACGCGCCGCAGGTCATGGGTTCGATTCCCACACAGGACATGCATTTGTGTGCATGAACTTGTCTGTATGTCCTGAGTCTGGGTGTAATTATGTATATTAAGTATGTATTTACAAACAAAAAGTAGTATATGTATTATATCAGTTATACAACAAGTTCTACAACAGTTACAAGCTCTGCTTAGTTTGGGATCAGATGACCGTGTGTGAGGAATGTCCCAGGATATTTATTTAATTATCTATTTATTATTTAATCATCTATTTATTGAATTATTTTATCACTATGATAAACTAAACTAAAACTACATTAAAATTATAAAGGCAATATATACAAGGAAATAATTATAAATAAAAAACTGCGTTTAAATCGCCGCCTGCAGGCAGGGTTCCCAAAAAGCTGGCGACGTTACCTCGTTGAATTGCAAGGCTAATGCGTTGCCCGAGGTAAGCGCCAGCTCTTTGGTCCCCTGTAGCATCAATTAGGCGTCTGGACAGCTCCCTAACTAAACTACGCGCCTCTGGACCCCAGCAACCCATTGTTTCGACCCCAAAGGGAAGAAATATGTAACCGTCTCCAAGAGTTACATATTTCCTCCGTTTGAGGCTTTCCGCAGCTTCGGCTGCCGCGCCCGCCACCCGAGATGTATTATGGAGGTGAGAGGCCGCCAGGGTATCAGCACATGTTGCGTCCCAAATCAGCGGCCTCCCACGACTCCATGGAATCATCATCTTATTATTTTATGACATCATCAAATACTTAACATTTCAAGTGTAACTAAAAAGCTTTCTTGAATGTCAACCATTAGGTATAACTTCGTAACCAATCAAGTGTCAAAACGATGACCTCTCTGATGAGTTTAATTATTATTTAGCTAGATATTATTGTTAGCAATTATTTGAAGTGTAATGTCCACATTAATTGCCTAATATATGTTTAGCAATTAAAAAGGTGAGTTTTTTTACCAACTAATATAATCAATGTGAAAGTTTGTGTGTATGTTTCATCGTAATAGCTAAACGGATTGAGATGAAACTTAGCACATAGATAGATACTCTAGAATACAAATTGGACTTAATTTTTATTGTCTAAAATATCGATGTCGGTAAACAAGCATACGGCCGGCCTGATGGTAAGCGGTTACCGTAGCCATAATTGATACTTGCAACTCGTTGCTCACAATTTACCGCCCCTTCCCCCTCCCCAATGAGCTCTGGCGACCTTACTCACGCGCAGGAACACAACATTAAGCTATTTGGCTGCGGTATTCTGTAAGGTGGAGGTACTTCCCCAGGCGAGCTGCTCTTTGAGCGAATAAACGATTATGCTATATCTATAGTCCTCTCTCATTCGAAAGCTGACGTAAGCTTGTGCTTAAATCAGTGGCAACTTCAGCAGCTGCGAATCAGTCCAATACTACTCACTATTAAAGTGATTAAAAATAAGTAATCAATATATTTAAAATTTATCGATATCGGGGGGCACGGCAGTGCCCCCGCCGAGTCGAGCGCGAAGCAAACACTGCCGTACCATCCTTTACTGGAACCATTTCGCCGCATTTTCAGGCCCCTATTTGAGAACCTCTGGATAAGACCCGAACGCAGAAATTTTCGTCATCCAGTAAGCTATAATCACATACTTAAAATCCAAAATTTCAAGTCTGTAGGTCATTTAGTTCCGAAGTTAAGCGAAAGCAAAGTTTCACATTTATGAAACTCACTCACTCACTCACTCACTCACTCACTCACTTATGATCATCAAAATAGAACTAGTACTTCCCATAAACTCAGAGAGCTGAAATTTGGTACAGAGTTAGGGTTTAATGACCACATAAAGGGAAAACTATAAAAACTGGGATAATCGAAGATCTGGTGACCCTGATTAGAAAACACAAGAGCCCAACCAAACTATTAGAGATATCGACATACCGCCTTTACAAAAAATATTCAACTTGGTGGGCCGCTTCATTTTCTACAAAAAGAAGTGAAATCCCATCAAAAACATTCTGTAAAAAACTAGCCAAGTCTCGATGAAATGTCTTGTTTATCTCTAAAAAGTAATGAAATCTAGACAAAGTCGTGCCAAGTCTAAGGTTCCTTACTGCGATTTCTTTATTATTATAGTTAATGTTGTGTGACTTGGCCGTTGAAGGGAACACAAGGGTACAAAACCAGGTGTTCCATGACACCATTGCACCAATCTGTACTTGTACCCTCTAACGTATAAAGAATGTTCAACGGCAAAGTCACACAAGATTAACTATAATAATAAATAAATCGCAGTAAGGAACCTTAGACTTGGCACGACTTTGTCTAGATTTCATTACTTTTTAGAGATAAACAAGACATTTCATCGAGACTTGGCTAGTTTTTTACAGAATGTTTTTGATGGGATTGACATTTTCAAGATTATATTGTGTTATGTGAAACACGTGTCCATTAGTGTCTAATCGTTAACATGAGGGCAAAATTGTTTATTGAACTTTTATAGAATCAATCAGGTTTTTCTTGTTTACCCATCCAGTATATATTTTAGATACTCGCAAAATTTACCATTATAGTATATTTAACTTACTGTTAAATATACTATTATGGTAAATTTTGCGAGTCAAACACAGATCAAAAAAAAATATTAGTACCTTTTTATTGGGTTAATTAAGTGGGCTGGGTGTCTAAGACGAATAAAAAGTAACGGAGTATTTAATGCGATTTCGTAAATTATTTCAGCTCCGTATCTAGTCTAATTAAATTGTTAAAAGGAATAAAAAACCCGACTGCGTACTATGCGTACATGACATACTCTAACTGGTAGACTATGCAACTGAGATGCATATTAGCTAAACACACAAGTTGCGCCGGCGCACATTCTTATAGATGAAGTAATATTAATGCATCTGGAAAATATTCATCATTCCACACGCGAATACCGAAACCAATTTGCAATCAATCGAATCATTGAGATTCAATAAGTTTTGCATAATCACTCGCTTAACTGCTAGTCTTGTCTAGAATGGATGTTCATAACTAAGAAAACAATATATTTATTTGACGAATACAATAAGTTAAAAGTAAGCCAATGTTTAGAACAATCACTAACCCTCTTACTCATAAAACGTTATTTAACTAATAAGCTGATTAAGTGGTCAACAAATTTTCTTTTTTTTTTTGTGCTTATCTGCAATCAGTATTCTACTATAAGCAGATTGTTTGTGAGGTTTTGTCGAGTCAAGTGCATCCTCCAGAGAGGATAGCTACCCTTTGTATTTACTATAGTAAATATTACTACAGTATGTATTTTCTCTTTAAACGTTTTTGGTAGCTGCGCGTGAGTAGACTCGCTGCAAGTACATTCGGGTGCTTTTCCAGCCTCTTTTGGTATATTTTTGTCGAGGTCTGAATTTCCTCTTTTACAGTGTTCATATTTAGATGTACATGTATTTCAGAGTTAGTAATGAACCAAGGGACGTGCGCTATTGTTCTTAAAATTGCGTTCTGGTCACCTAAATAACGTCAAATTGTTTGACAATGACAGCAAGGTGACGTTATTTATTTGACCATTTATTCAGTAGATTTTGTTAAATAGCGTTTATGAGTAAGGCCGTTAGTTGTCAGTGCCGTCAAATAAGATATACACTAATATACAGCTCAGTAGAGCTTCTAACTACTGTCAGCAGCGCTGATGACACGGTCGTAAGTACATGGAAAAAAAAGTTGATTGAAAGTGGCTGTATTGAGCTGGATGCAGGTGGCCAGGAACCAGAAGGAGTGGCGCGCTCTGACTGAAGAGACTACGAGCAGCACTGTTGCTTGCGAGCTTTACGCAACGTCGTTGCAGCAACAGATCAGGGGGGGTGATTGTCAAATGCTCTCGTTATCGGGAAACCGATAGCGAGGCGCTCAAAACTTTGTATAATTTGGGTATTACCTCAGAGTATATAAATACTACGTACAAGTATTACGTAACACAAATGATAGCAAAATTGAAAACTATTACAATTAACTTATTTCAAATGAAACCGGCGACTATTTAGGCATAAAAGTTACACAAAACCAAAACTATAACAACTTACGAGACCCTCGCTATCGGTTTCACGAAAACGAGGGCGTTTGACAATCGCCCTGCTGGTCAGGTCAGGACAGGTGTAAGAGTAGAGGTGTCAGGACGGGGAGTGATGTAGCGGCATCTATATCAGCCATCTTTAAATTACCCTGAGATAGTTCAGACGCAGAAAGATAGATAGCGCCACAAGATCCTACATCGCGGTTACGAAGTTTATTCAGAGATCAGTATACAGCGTGTAAGGGACATCGCCGCACAAACGGATACCATGGGTCCAGGACATGATTCTGGACCCGCCCATGTTGGAATTTTTCGTCGGTTTTTCCCAAATTTTTTAATTATTTTTTTGAGTTTTTTTTACTTTAGTCTGTTCATAATCGTTATTCTTACCTAACCCAAAGAGATTTAAAATAAATAAGTTATTAATTCATTACTTTCACTAAAAGTAGCAATGTATATAAAACTAGAAACGGTGTCTTATGGCGATATTCGCCTGCAGTCAGCGACATACTACGTAGGCACAACGTTATCGCGCGTTAAATCGCGATGTTCACAATACATTGCGCGCTCGAAAATGTCAATTTCTATAACCGTTCATTAGCGAGGTGAATGACTTTCACAATTTGATTAGTGGCATTAGGTGTAGCCTTTTCGCGAAGTTTGCGTTACCATGCGAAATACACCTGCTTTGGTATTCTGAAACGTTTTTGACGGCAACCGACGCCAACACATGACGTATTCCGTTGTGACGGTTAGTCCGGGAGGTAGCGTTGCAAACACAAAAGTCATAGTAAGCCGGCTGACGTTGAAATGTATAGTTGATCTTATATGACTAATAAGTGAACCGACCGTCTGCTCAAGTAAGTGCTCAAGTAAGTGCTCAATTCTACCACATCCGTCGTCAGCCACTCCCAGTAAAAAAAAGACATAGTACGCCGGCTCAAACTTGTTTCATAAGTATTTGACATCATACTGAGCTGAAAAAAATCGTCTGCTGCATGGTGGAGGGGAGAACATGCGTCAGCTGCTCGCATGAATTTTTAAAAAAAAACGTTTACCCCTTCCGTAACCTTCCAATCCTAAACCCACCGCGGGTGCATCGCTGATGCGTGGTTCACTTATTAGTAATTCAAGATCTATTGAAAAAGATGGCCATCGATCGGCGTATTAATACTACCTAAAATGCATCAGTACCTCCCGGACTATTGCATGTCGAAACAATTGAATACTTGAATTGGTCAAAAGAATTAAAATGGACTGGAAGGTGTATTGTAAACATCAACTGCGCTCTGCGGGTGGATTTCATTTATTTTAATGATCTGAGCCGTAATCCCAAGCCAAGCAAACTTATGATATGGAAACTAGATAAAGGCAAATTTTATTTCATATTTTAGTAAAACTTAATGTACCGAATATACCAATTTTAAAGGTTTAATATTAAGGCTATTCAGTAGTTTAACATTATCTTAATATTTAGGACATAAACTTCACAAAAAGAAACTAGATATAGCGCCCATATTTTGAAAATATTTAAATAATTAACTTTTTTTCACAAATTATGTTTAATAACATACTCGTATGTAGGTACATACTACTAATTTGACGAGATATTTTTTTATAAGGAATAATAAAAATAAGCCAGATATCAAAGACTTCTATATAGAATTTGTAAGAATTTTAGCATTTCCAGTAAATAAAAATGCGTTGACTTTTATAGTGCTGGGCACAATTTAATCAATGTTTATTTCAACGAGAATAGTAAAAAGAATTACTCGCCAAAAGTCTCAACTGTTGAGCTTGACGACGTTTTTCCAAGATATCTTCATCATTGGCTGATTTAAGGATGGCCATAATATGACTTATCCGAGCTGCAGACATCTGAAATATGTATACCAACTCTATAACCACTATAAAATTAGTATCATCATCATATTCTGTCACGAGATGTCCTCTGCTGAATATGGCCTTTGTTTCCCATTGAATTCGACAAAGAACAGTCTTGGATTTATAATAAACTAGCTGACCCGCGCGGTTTCACCCGCGTTCCCGGGATAAAAAGTAGCCTATGTCCTTCTCCATACCATAGGCGGTTTAAGCGGGAAAGCAGACAGACAGACAGAGTTACTTTCGCATTTATAATATTAGTTAGGATAATTTATAATTAAACATACTTACTTTAAATATCATAACTTTACACAGAAACTATCATAAATGAAAGTGATCCACAAAGTGACAGGTTTTTTTATAATGGATACATAATACGACCTTAATAGGAGGTTTTAGGAACCTCCTATTAAACATTGATTAATTTGACCTATTGAAAAATGTAGCACCGCACTACGAATGTATAGAGAATAGACCGCTTCGACGGAATGACGTCATGGGTCGTCGTCGTCAGCTGTCAAAAAATAACAGAATTGCACTACTGAATATTTAAGTGTCCATCATGTATAGTTGGACCGCGGTCCCTAGGCGCGATGATCCAGCCTAGCGGAAGAATCCACCTCCAAACCATACCAATCTTCTTAGTATCGCTAATGTCTTAGCTCAGTGCTACTTACGTCGAATGCCCAAGGTTGTGGGCTTGTGGCTTGGAATTCTACATTAAGCATGAGCTTTCGGTGCATGAGAAAACTATAGTCGTAGTAGGGTACTTCGCATTACCCGCCTAGCTGGCTACCACCTTCAAATATATCGGCAAGTACCTACCGTTGAGTTCCAGCAGTTGAACTTATGAGCCAAGTGACTTTGAAAAGGTCAGCAACCCACCATCAGTTCGAGCATATGCCTGTTAAAGAAACATCTGAGTTAACGAATAAAACATGTGTAAAGAATAATTAACTTATATACCTAATGTAGGCACAAATATCTTAAATCCCACAGACACCTGGTGGTTTTCCAAACAGTTCAACTCTACCATATATAGAAAAAGGTTAACACTTACGTCGCCCACTTATCAAATTATTACTAAATCGCTGTATAGGAAGCTCTTAACGCATCTTATAATAATTCAGTTATGCCGAATAGTTTATTTGCAATATGGACTCTATTTTTTATGGACTTAAATTGTTATTTAAATATGTCATAAATTAAGATGGTAGCACACCGTCTCGCGTGAAAGAGTAAGCAGTCACGTTCAATAAGTTTGATATTTTTATTGTTTTTTATGGCCATTATTTATTACTGCTTTAACTTGTATTAGCTGTCTTATTGGTACTTCTGGGGAACTAATCCGAATAACTATAAACGATAGTGCGATCATAGTTTTGAAATAATATTACCAATAGAATTCCAACAAAATTCGCAACACTTGAATTTTATGCAATATTTTGTCCGAAGACCTCGCAGACCTTTTGCTACAAAAACATCGTACATGTACATCAGATTGGTATTTTTGCAATTAATACTTGAATGAGGAAAGTCAAGAATGAAGGATAAAGAAATAATTACAACGCCATTATTAACGAAATAGCCATTTACTAAATTATGATTAAAATTAGCTAAATTGAACCCATGACCTATCGATACGCAACGCTATTAGACTAATGGAGGTGAATTAATGAATGAAAATAGATAAATAATAGTAATTTCGGTTCACTATTGAGCAGTTCTGTCGCCCAGAAACGCGCACTACTGTGTGCTAACACCCATAACTAGTGGTCTAAAGACCACAAATTCTGTTACGATTCTTATGCGATCGATCATAGTAACTATACAACTTTATGCACTATTACGGCACAATGTTGGAAGCTTTGATAGACGGTGGTGCTATAATAAAGCTGTATGTTATGAAGTATATTTTTTTTATAAATGTTAACTGGCTTGGAAAAGCTATATTTAATCTCGGAAAGAATACAGTTTTCATTATAACCCGGGAAAATATGGGACGAAGAGTGACATTTTATCGATTGTAAAAGCATTATGGTGCGTCCGCGCTACCCGAACATATCACGAGCCGAGCACACTTGGAGCACGGATTCGCGAAACGTGGACGGACTTGCGAGCCTCGTACGAGCGTCCGGCTCGCGCTCGACTACGCTCCGCCGATTGTCAGTTTTTTGACGAGCACTGGGATTCGAATCGCGCTCTCGTGTTGTAGGCTATTTGTATGTCCACACTTGACATCGCAAGAAACGAACGAATAGAGGCTCAGCCCGTGTTCGGTTCGCGTAGCATAGACGCAACATATAATATTTAAACACATTAAAACTCTCTTCATTTATTAGCACCTAAAGAATTAAATAGACCCTAACTCGTTTTAAAATTAAATCATGTATAGTTTTATTTTTATTTTATGCAAATAATACTTGCTATTCGAGTTTTCCTTATCATATACTCGAATTTATTATTTAAATTACTTAGCAGAAAAGAAGACATTTATCAAACATTACTTTTTCTATTATTATTTCTCAAAAAATTAAAGGCATATTTTAGTTTGATTACCGCTTATAGCTTATAGCTAATGATTCAACATAGCATATAGAAACTATTATACAACCTTTATACCCCAGAAACGCACATCGAACCGCGTTTAGGAATCTGTCTACCCAGCCCTCGCATAACTCGATACCTACGTGAAAGCCTGACATTTGCTCTTGACGCGTTCAGCCGCCATCGCGCCCCGCTGCAGCACAAATGCCACATCTATTTCATCACTACATGTCGCAAACCACCTGTGACTAGCTAATACCTATTAGCTATAAAACACGCCTTTTAACTTATATAGAACCGGTTAAGTGCTAGTTGTGGGTACAGGTGAGGGTTCCGTAGGTTTAAATTTAAAATAAAGAAAGTAATTAGATAATTCTACTACTTCTATCTAACATAATGGTATATTAATAATTACAAAATCTAATTTATAAATACAACTCAATAATTTTACCTATGTTATTAAGTCTAATGAACAACATTGCTTACTAAATCGTCGAATCTCTGTTTCGTCTACTTATATGTGGTGACAAAGTCAAAACCATTTATTCAATTTAGACCCTAGTGGGCACTTATGAAGGTCTAAGCTACTGAAGTTACCACAAGTTCGTAAAACGGCCTTCAACTGAGAAGAACAGGCAAGAATCTAAGCAAGAATACATTTGTTGTACAAATAAATTATATTTATCTAATATACTGTCTCTTACTTTTTTTATACGAAGGTCGGTAAACAAGCATACGACCCGCCTGATGGTAAGCGGTTACCGTAGCCATATGGAAGCTTGCAACACACGAAGCATCGCTCACGCGTTACCGACCTTTCCCACCTTCCCAATAAGCTCTGGCGACCATCCTCACGCGCAGAAACACAACTTTACACAACATAAAGTTATTTGGATGCGGTATTCTGTAAGGTGGAGGTACTTCCCCAGTCGAGCTACTCTTTGAGAAAATAAATGCTACGGTCTACCTCTCTTAAAACTCTTACTACTCTCATCATATCTCTTCGTCTTCGTCGAATGCCGAGACGAAGATCGCGGGTTCAAATCTTAAAATGAGCTGGAGCTTTCGGTGTTGAACAACATCGTGAGGAAACCATAGCATTGTGGTAGGGTGGCTCGCCCTTCAAGTTGAAAATCTGTCGCCAAGCACCTATCGGTGTGATCCAATAGCTAAGTACCCTTATTATAGCTTTCCTTCTAGGCTTTGTATGCTTACCACCTTCGACCACATCATCAATGACCACGGTGAGATTGTGATCAAAAACAGGAAAGTAAAAAAAAAGTATAAATAAAAGGTTTTTTCTAACACGGTACCCTAACAGTTGAAGAGAACATTTTATCGAGGTCATTTAATAAAACACGTGAGTAAAAGCCATCTTTAAAATTCCGAGGATTAGGTAAGTAACAATGTTTATATAGGCTGATGACTTTGAACGGCTGAACAACTATTACTAAATCTGAAAAAAATATTTTATGAAAATTCGCTAAAAATATAGGTCGCTAGTTGCACCCCGCGGTTTCATCCACGTACCCGAGGAATATCCTACCTTACCCCACTGTTAAGTTTTCTTAAACTTTCTAAGCAACTTCCTTAATTTTTTTCCGTAAGTGCCTGCAGAGTATAGGAAAACTTAAAAAAAAGATGGCTGAAATCGGCTAAGTCGTTTTCAAGTTATGACGTGATCAAGGGAAATAGGGATCCATTTTTATATATTAGAGATTATGAAAAAACAATGGTATGCTTTTAAATTCTCAAGCATAGTGTTAAATAATTGGACTGTTTTACAAAAAACTTAAACCGACTTCAAAGTACACTAAGAAGTAATTAAATCCTGATTTGACAATGGGACCAAACGGGAAGTGTATCCTTTCAAATAAAAAAAGAATTTTTCAAATCGGTTAATAAATGACGGAGTTATGAGGTAACAAACATAAAAAAAAAAAAAAACAAATACATTCGAATTGAGAACTTTTTTTTTTAAGTCGGGTAAAAATGCATTTTTACCAGCAGTATTAATTGCGTCTAAAATAACAAAACAACTGCATTTTTATTATCAATGAAGCTTTATATGGTTTCAATATATTGTTTTATATATTTAAATATATATTTTTATGGATTGTAGAATGAAGTTAGTATTCAACCAGTTTTAACAAGGTCTGTAATAAAATACGTGATTTTTATTGCATCTTATATTTTTATTATATTAATTATTATTCAGCATGCTTCAATATCAATAACTCTTATTACTTAGTGTAAAAAAGACTTCATTTTATGATGTTTTCAATCGGATTTGCACTCATAATCAAAAAGGTGTCTATTTTCGAGAGTCAAGCTACCTTTCAGCCTGTTTATATCGAAATTGGTTTAGTAGTTTACTCCTGAAAGTTTACGTTTAGACTCATTTTATTTTAACACTTACGCCAAAAAATCATGGCGAGACACCAAGATATTTTTAATTAAAAATAATAAGTTTTAAATAGATGACATTTAAAACCTGTAAAGTATTCATATACATAAAATAAATGTATAGACCCCGTATAATTTAAATATTTGACAATTAAATTAAAGGCAGGTATTCGTTTTTTTCGATCATCTATAATTTATTACATAGATATGTTAATTTCTTTTTAAGATTCGAAATGTCAATTTATTTTTTCTAAAAAAATTCTTCGTAACTCCTATTCAAATCATGCATCATCTCTAAGTGCTAGCTCTCTCTTACTCATCTCACCTCTCGCTCACTCGTATGTTCTAATATGATGATCATGTCATAACATCATGTCAGTAATGGTCTTCAGATGATGAATAGTTCTCTAACTATGGCCAGCAATTAATTCAACATCTAATCACAATTTCTAATGAAGTATTAGTTGTTTTGTTATTCCTAAGGATGCTGTTTTTTAATAATTCTAATTATTTAAAAGGTCAATGAAGAAATAATGTTATAAAGATATATTAGAATATATCAACATAAGTCAGTAAATACAGATACACTTTTAATCAAATAACAGCTGCAACGTCTTTTTTCAAACTCGGGAAAGGTCGTATTTTTACCACGGCCCCCTTAGGGGGTCACTGTCTTAGTTTTTCCAATGGAGAACATCATGTCGTTCTTCAAGAAGGGTGTGAAGTGTTTTTTGCAGGGCCGGCGCGCGTGTTACCCCAGGGGGCCTACCACAAGCTCTTAAAACAAGGTTAAAATAACCTTATTTGTCTATTGTCCCGTTTTGACGTCGGATGTCAAAGAAAGACAAAATTATAGGTTATTTTAACCTTGTTTTAAGAGCTTGTGTTCGCCCTCTGTTGTTGCAAGCGCTAGGTAACCGCTTACCATCAGACGGGCTGTATGCCTGTTTGCTACCTAAGAAATATAAAAAATCTATAGAAGCTACGTTATCCCCGAGTATAAAATTACTTTATCCCCGAGTATTAGCTACTTTATCCCCGAGTATAAGCTACTTTATCCTCGAGTATAAGCTACTTTATCCCCGAGTATAAGCTACTTTATCCTCGAGTAAAAAATTACTTTATCCCCGAGTATAAGCTACTTTATCCCCGAGTATAAACTACTTTATCACCGAGTATAAGTTACTTTATCCCCGAGTAAAAGCTACTTTATCCCCGAGTATAAGCTACTTTATCCCCGAGTATAAACTACTTTATCACAGAGTATAAGCTACTTTTTATCCAAGAAACAAGGGAGAATCCGCGCGGCACAGCTTGTATAGAATATAGACATGAACTTTATGTATGTTGATTTTCTAAAATATACCAGTAAATCTTGAAATTTTCCTAATACTAAAATAACCAGTTATATCCAATATTCCGCAGATTTATCTAGCATTTATATTGTCATCTGAATATAAAGTATCGCGGTACAATCTTGACATTTCGTTACACCCACTTTTCATCAGCTTTTTATTGGCACCAAGCTATAAATAACGTTGTAAAGATTGCGTTAGGAATTGTTATATTTGGTTTAATATTTCGATTTTGGTCTAATTTCCTAATAAAGATGATTATTTATTTAATCAAATGGTGTACTGTTGTATATTAGTAATATTAGTATAATAGTATTTTTTTTTTGTTTTTTTCTCTGTAAAAAGTTTATTCTATCTTGAAATGTTTTCTCTAACAATAACTCGAGATTAATTTAAGCCTAATAAAGTTAATACTAATAATAACAACTAAAACAAACTAATATTAGAACTAATATAATAAATATTTACATAAACATATTCACTACAAACATACAAAATACTAGGCAGAGAAAATTTCAAAAGTAAGTTGACCACTAGCCTACCTCCACCAATCCGCAGTGGGCATCAGTGGTGGAGTATTGCCCTTTCCCTTTCATTCTCAATTTGTGAAAGAAGTCCTGTACCAGTGGAGTATTATAGGTCTCAGTAGTGTGGCAGCGTTTCCTCTTTGGATGGCTAAGCGGTAAAAAAATAATGGGGGTCCGCATTCTCCGGAGGCCTCGATTAATGTGCGAGCAAATTGGTGAGCTTCGGAACCCCAAGGTTTCGTGATCTCGACCGCAAAAGGCATAAACAGTGTAATCTAATTTGTTATTATAATGAAAATTGGTATTTCCCTTCAAACAAATATTGAGAAACAAGAAACACTGTACAGTAATTGAGTTTACTACTTTTTGTAACAGTACAATCAAAGCTAAGTAAAAAAAAACTACTAACACCCGCCAATGCCTCAATCAATGCAATCCTCTTAACCGCAGTAATGCATTCTTTTAAACCCAAAAACTCTCAGCTTACAATTGAAAGGAGGCCTTTATTATCAACTTTATCCAAATTTAATTTTCTATCTTAATTTTTTCCATACATTATTTGACACAAAGCGACTCAGTTCAAACTGGATCGCAATAAGAGTTGATACGTCCCCAGGAATTAATTATAAATTGATTACATATTCAACTAACTAAGCATATGAACATGTAGTGAATAAATAACTTTTTTTTTTTCTTTTTCTCTATGTTAAGTACATTATGTTGGAAATAATAATTGTAATCATTATTTTAAAATATTCTCTGTATTTTTTTTCTGATGAGAAATAAAAGGCTATTTTATTTTATTTATTTATTACGTCCCCAGGCGACACCGGAATGAGCTTTACCGTGGCATACCGCGGGACCAGCGCGGCGCAGGCGCAGGCGTCGCGTACTTGACACAGCACAGCGAAGCACCCGATCACCTTGACACGTTGAATGTCGCCCGACTTTGCATAATTAGAGAATAAATAAAAAAGTATAACTCAATGTGATCGCGCGACGCGCATTGGCACTCGGTGTGGAGTGTGGACCACTCACTGCCCGCGTGATTGGTGTGTATGCACTGTTTCACACGACACGACTTTTGACATTCTACTGCGTGATTCTATGTTTATATTTATTGGACTGACACACAGGGTTAAATATTGAATGATAGCACCCAAATTGTTTTCTTTGAAGAATCTCTTTTTTTTATATTTCAAACAGCAAAACTACGTCTAGCAGATCAGCTGATGCAGAATTACTCAATTGAAGTAGAGCCTTCGTCTCATGAGCACATACAATCTCAGTTATGATAAAATAATATAACTACCTATACAGACAAAGGAGCGCCGAGTTGCCGACGTAAAGTTATTTCAAATACAATGACTCTGCTGCTCTATTTCATACGTTAAAGTTTGGGGAATGTTGGTATGTGAGTGTGTTTGTGTGATTTTTGATCTTAGAGCCACGGCTATATCGTATCTTCTTTATTTCCTTGCCACCACCTTTTCTTTTGCTTAGGTACAACAAAGTTTGAATTCATCAACTGAAACAAAAAAGCAACAAACGTCAAAATCAACTCTCGCCATCGACGGAGAGTCCATCCTCACACATTGAAACCAGAATTGTTTCGAACTGTGCGGGCTAGAAGTAGTTTTCTTCCGCGGACGCTCGGAATGTGGAATAAGCTCCCCGCCGTGGTTTTCCCAATGGAGTACAGCATGGGGTTCTTCAAAAAGGGTGTGAAGAGATTTCTTCAGGGTCGGCAACGCGCGAGTGATACCCCTGGTATTGCAAGCGTCCATAGGCTACGGTAACTGCTTACCATCAGGCGGGCCGTAGGCTTGTTTCCCATCATAGTGGTATAAAAAAAATAAAAAAGTAATAATAGAAAGTATCAATGGAACCGAACTTTGACGGACACTAACACACAAAATATCCGGCAAGCGTAATAACCTGCTCATCAATACCCCCAAGCAATATAGATAGACGGACAGTATGGAGTATTGCCACATCGCCAGCCGCAGTCGCACGCGCACACTTTGATCTATAGATCATTAGTAGCAATTGCTAAGTGATGCTAAAACATAAGTAAACTAACTATGAAGATTTATAATTTTATTGACGTGATAAAATTTTATGAATGCTGTAGATATAAATATTTTTGTTTTATTAGCAACACTTTGTTCGTTGAAAAATTGAGTGTCAGTTTATTTCTATTCTACAAATTTTGTTTTATCTAAAATAATTAAACGACTTCAAAAAAAGGAGGAGGTTCTCAATTCGAATGTATTTTTTTTTTAGGTTTGTTACCTCATAACTCCGTCATTAATTAACCGATTTGGAAAATTCTTTTTTTATTTGAAAGGGTACACTTCCCGTTTGGTCCCATTGTCATCAGATCAGGATTTGATTACTTGTTAGTGTACTTTGAAGTTGGTTTAAGTTTTTTGTAAAACAGTCCAATTATATTGTAACTAAACAAACTATACTACGTTCGTGTGGACTATTATGTATGTATAATTTAACATTCGAATTAAACTATATTAATTCTAAGTCCAAGTAAAAATATTGCATATAAACTGTCACGGTTTTTGATCAGCAAAAGATATCCATAACCCTGTTCCCAATCACTTGGGGTGGGCGTAATGTGTTCACTTCTACCATTTGCCTCTTGTATCCGTCAATAAGCATTCACAGTCACACTGAGTTACTATCTTACTCATATCATCTTCCACACAATCCATCCATCTCTTTTTCAGTCTTCCTCTTCCCGTATCCCTGTCATTTTTTTTATACCACTAATGTGGCAAACAAGCATACGGCCCGCCTGATGGTAAGCAGTTACCGCAGCCTATGTACGCTTGCAACACCAGGGGTGTCACTCGCGCGTTGCCGACCCTGAAGAAATCTCTTCACGCCCTTTTTGAAGAACCCCATGCTGTACTCCATTGGGAAAACCACGGCGGGGAGCTCATTCCACAATCTGAGCGTCCGCGGAATAAAGCTCCTTTGAGCCCGCACAGTTCGAAACAATAAAATTCATATTCATAACTCTTTTAGTCATGACGTGGCTTTCATTCCTCCTCATAATAAAGTCCATCTAAATCCGCAGTTTTCTTTTACAAACAAAAAATCTTATAATATTACACATAATGTTTTTATTTGTCTAGCTAGACTCCAGATTAATGATAAGCTAAAATGTCAAATGTACTCAACAAAAGTAGGTCTAAATTTCATTTTACGTAACAACCTGACTCAATACAATGTTCACCTGTCACCCATTGTTCACGGCTCCGTGATATACAGACACACAAAATTAATAATAATAGCATCCCACACACTTTGGTATTTTATAATAAGAAAGATTGGTTTCTCAATAAAGTTATAAAAGGTCGATTTGGATGCGTATAACGTAATATATAAATTAATCTGTTTTGTAATCGATTTTAATTATTTACAAATTAAAAGGTATATTATGATGTATTACTTAAGATTGTTTTGTACATTTATTTAATTGTGTATAAGTATTTTCATGTCAAAAGGATGACAAGCAGGCAGGTCGACAATTAATCATTTTTATAACATAAAACGCAAAATTAAATTTCTTAATTAAAAATCTAAAAATAAGCTATGACCGATTACCCGAATCAAATCTAAAACATTTATATTATGCAAAAACTGTTTTGTTGACCGTGATTTTGCAAGACAGAATCAGCAGAACTCTCTGCTTGCAGGTGGCTAAACGACTTTTTGGCAACAAACAGATAGAGTTAATTTCACATTTATTAGGGATATCGGTAACTTATTACAAGCTTTTATTTAACTTGCAATGTACATATGTATGTACAGTCGCGGTCTAAAAATGTTTACCACCTTACGGTCTATAATCGCTTGCACATTTCTGTTTCATAAGGTTGACCGGAAATAAAATTACTTTTGATAGGCGTGGATTGTATTTGACATGAAAAAGAATTCAAAGAGGTGTTATACCTAGTATGAATTGAGTTCTCTTGATATAGCACTAAATATAGAGTTTACAAATAAAAATCTGCCCTTTGCTGCAGGACTAAACTTGCCATTATTACCTTTGTATTTTTATTGAGATTTTTATTTGCTTACAAACGCATGATAAATGTCAACATATAATAAAAAAAAAAACATTATATTAAATGAGTTTACATAATCAAAAAGGCATTGACAGCCTTTTTGCTAAGTTCGATACTTAAAAACATTTCACAATTTTTAAATGTTATAATTACGTTTGTTGATATGACATATTAGACCTTATTGCGCGCGGTATGAGATGGAATCGAGTTTGAAAAGTGATAAACATTTTCAGTCCCCGACTGTACCTATATTTGTTCGGGTGGAATCTTGCAATTCGAATTTCACCCACTTCAAGTGGTCGGATTGACTTGATATTTGGTATACATTAGCATATTAGATGACAATGCAAGTACAGTCAACAAAAAGTATAGTCACTAAAAAAGCTTGTATTAAAAATGAAATTTTTAAGAAAAACTTATATCCAATAAAGATCAATCCAAATGCACCAGCGAAGTATCATGAAATTAATATAGTTGTCCCAAAACGCTGTGAAAATTAATAAAATAAATCCTGTGGTAACTGTACATCCTTACAACATATTAAATCAAAATATTTGCCCTTTAAGCGAAGAGGAGCTGATGACTAAATGATTGCAGTCCGGTGCGGGTTCGATCCCACGACCTCCAAGATCAATTCCACGCACGAAGCATTATTTCATGTTTCCTTTGTGTAAAATACTTATGTTATTGTCTGACGCCTGGTTATTTGCTATTGTTTTGATATATTAGTTAAGTCTGTCAAATTATGTATACTACAAAGGTAAATTTTGTTAGGATATAAGAAGTAATCTCCGGAACTACTGATCTAATTAGGATTTTTTTTTTTCACTGATAGTAAGCTACTCCTCGAGTGCAATAGGCTATGCCGGTAATGAATGTTGCAAAATCAACAGTGCGCCGAATGTGTTTTTGATACCCGTTAATATTGGGCAAATTACGGAAACGGCTGTTCTGATTATGTTGGGAGTTTCACTAAGCTATGCCTAAGGACATATTAAACTAAAAGTGCAAGTCCCATTGCAATCGGATCAGACAATTCCGAGATTAGCCCAAATATTAACAGGTATCAGAAACGCATTCTCTCTGCCGCCGAACTGTTTTTTTTAGGCCTGTGTTTGACAACAATCTCAACATGGTAAGTGATGATGCGGCCGAAGGTGGTAAACACACAAATCCTAGAAGGAACTGGCTCTCAAGTGCAGCTGTCGGGACACACCGATTCGAACCCTGGACCGTCGTGTCGGTATCCGACGTCACTACCACTGAGCTATCATCGCCTTAAAAACTAAAATTAAACGAACCTGTATAACTAATTCTGAAAAAAAAATAAGACAAAGCCTTTTTAAAAAACCCGCCATTATCACGTAAAAAACACGAAAGACACCCCGTGACACGGCAGGCGAGTCGCAAAAGACGGCAGGCATCGACATCCCTTTGTGGCAGTCACGCGCGGCGTATATCAAAGGCGCGCGACGTTTGATCATCGCCGCCCGTTGACAGACGGGTAACGATGCTAATGCTAGTAATTGCTTTGTTTACGGTTCAATTTCGTGACTTTGTAACCTTTGCTACTTACTGTATAAGGTATTAAATGATGTAGTGTTAGTTATAGGTATTTAGAAAATTATTAGAACTTACTAAACCATAATCTAATGGTCAGTGATGCGGCCGAATGTGGTATGCCCACAAAGTCTAGAAGAAACTGGCTCTCAAGTGCAGATGTCGGAACATCGGTGCTTGGCGACAGATTCCCAATGGGCCTTCTCCTTACCACTGCCACCGAGCTATGATTTCCTCACGATGTTTTCCTGGAAGCTCAAGCTCATTGTAGGATTCGAACCCGGGACCTTCGTCACGGAATTCGACATCCACCACTGAGCTATCAACGGCTTTGTTCCAGATTATAATCTATAACTGTTTCCTAATACGTTAAATTACTGTGATTGAGTTAGAAACACTCACACAAAATAAAGGAAACTATCATTCTAAAAAAATAACCTATACTCACAGAAACCCTCATGCAACCTCTAGATGCTGCCACACCTATTTATAGCTATTAGCTAGCTAAAAATATAGAACATTTCCGTCGGGACAGTTTTTGCTTATCCCATAGCGAGCAGGTGTCGGTTATTAGATCGGGTGAAACTTTACACGCAGACCCGACGGAAAAACTAGCCGCGACGGGCGTCGGAACAACCTGTTAGGATATTAAACTTGTTTGGACATGTTGTTGGGGTAAAAACAACCCCACATATTGAAAATGTGATGCGGCACAGGTGTGCTATGGGAGACTTTAAAGAAGGAGCTTTTGTTTTGAGACACACTACTGTACAGTAGTGCCCAACTGATATGGCGCGTTGTGAATCTTCGTTCGCACAGAAAAGAAAGTATGGCCCCGAAGATTAACGAAAGAATGCTTAAAACTTACAAGCAACCTTAGATGACTACTATAACGTACATAATCACTGCAGCTGTTAGTTCCGTCTCACTCGCAAGTCACGTCCCTCCGCACGGCGCGCGCTAACATGGCGGCAGCTGCCGACCAATAGCGTTTCCCGCGCTTTGAAAATGTATCTTCTGCGCAGGTACATCGGTAAGCCATATTAGTTGGGTACTACTGTACTTAAAATGCTTGAGTAAGTTACTCTGTACTGGGTGTAACAAAAGGGGTATATCCATCCGAAAGGGGAGAAGGTACAAAGGGAACGTACACTCTCTATAAAAAGTTTCAGCTCCTCAAAAATTCAACCAAATTTTTGCTTCCAAGTTTATTAAATTAAAATCATAACCAACATGTCACCACTCAATGAGGATCATTATCATTTTGCGTCCCTTGCTAATATTAATATAAATTTATCTCTTCCGCGATCTGTGCGCCTAGTACCGAAATAGTTTTTTACTCACCTAGGGCAGGAAAGTTTCGCCTCGGCGAACAATAACATGTGATCTGAGACTTTTTTATTTCCTGCCCAAGGTGTGTATACTATTTTTCTCCTCGAAGGAGGCGGAAAGCGGCATTTTCGTTTAGCGCAGCGGGCCGAAAGTTGACGCTTTCCGGTGCATATTAGATTGGTAGCTCTTAAGCCACTATGGTAGCAAAAAAGGATACGGCCTGCCTGATGGTAAGCGATTACCTTAGCCTATAGACACTTGCAGCACCAGGAGTATAACTCGCGCGTTGCCTACATTGCAAGTATCATAACTATACTTATGTTTTGGAGGAAAATGGTGAAGAGTCTCTGATATACATTTTCGCAAAGCATAAGAACACTGTCACAATACTTTCTTTTAAAAACTCGCTTTAAATCTCCCAATATTATTCCCATACATACCAACAAACTATTATAAATCCAAAAGCGTTTCATAAATTCTGTGCCTTCCCATCATATCAGCCAATGGATCTGAGCCGCTTGCATCCAGCGGCGCCCAGCGACTCTGACCAGGTCGTCGGCCACCTGGTGGGAGGGCGTCCCGCTGGGCGCTTTCCAGTACGTGGTCGTAGTACGTTGGTACGTTCCAGGGTGACTTTCCAACCTGTACCTAATGCTATGAACACACCAAATGGCTATAAATTACTTGAAGGGGGAGACTACCTACACCAATACACTCTTTTTAACCGACTTCAAAAAAAGGAGGAGGTTCTCAATTCGAATGTATTTTTTTTTTTTTTTTATGTTTGTTACCTCATAACTCCGTCGTTTATAAACCGATTTGGAAAATTCTTCTTTTTTTGAAAGGGTACACTTCCCGTTTGGTCCCATTGTCATCAGATCAGGATTTGATTACTTCTTAGTGTACTTTGAAGTCGGTTTAAGTTTTTTGTAAAACAGTCCAATTATTTAAGGACTATATGGTGCCTGAGATGTCTTTTACACTTACGCGGACAAATCGGGTAGCGCTGATGGCTCTCAACCGGGTGCCCCAATGCACTCATGACACTTATAAGTAGCTTTCGAATTGGGGCTTCACATACATAGTGCTTTTAATCAGTATTGCCTTATATTTAACAGCAGAATTTTCTAATTCATGTCTTTGAATCTGGGAGCACGGGAGTGCCCCCCGCCAAGACGAGCCAAGCGAAGCGCAAGGGCACTAGTAAGTTTTCTCGAAGAGCTTCGTCGTTTTTTTGCACTTGGGTTTGCATTATACCAGATAAACAAAATTCTCGGAATATGATGTCAATAGTGAACTTATTAAACACATTACGTTTCAATAACATAGCTCTTATACTTTTAGATATTATTTATATCAAAAAAAAAACTCGGATTTCGTCACTGATGATCATTAAAACTTACCTTAGGGTACTTCCTAATGTTCTAGAAAGCTGAAATTTATGGTTTATGTATGCAAGTTTGTATTAGTACACAAACAAGAAAAAAAATATAGACGTGGAACATTTACCAAAAAAATATCATTTTTTTGTCATAAGCAACTTACAAAAAGAAGTGAAATCCCAACAAAAACATTTTCTTGTAGCTCAAGCCACATATTTTGACTAAGGTGTAGAGTTTGTATTAGGGCTTGTAGAGTTATAGCTTAGCTTATAAATAAGTCAAGATAACTTTTTGACAGTGCCAGCCATATGGTCTCGTCTTGGCAACATTTTACATGAAAATATTTTTGGTGGGATATTTATTTACAGCATATGCTTTATAGGAGAAAAGATTTAAAGAAAATTAGACATACCTACATAAGCATTTTGCCATCACTAATCCCATATGAATATGACGTACATAATTTCATTATATTCCACAATTTTAAAATTTTAATACATAGGCAGTCATATAATGTAAATTATTTAAATTTTCCTCGGCACAGAAGTCACACGAGAGCGCATAGTAAATCTTATTCTAACAAAACAAAAAATACTTTTGTTGTATGTAATAAGTGTCAAAATGCAGCAGTTAATTCTTTCGCGAGGTGCTTTGACTAACGAGTCTGTGTAAAACATTGCTTAAGGTTGTGTCATGCTGATAGCCAAGCTATAGACACATTTGTGGCTTGCATAAATATAGGAATACAACACACTTAGCTTGAAAGTATATATTTCTGCAGATAAGGCTACCATATACCTAAACTTTTTTGGAAATTCATTTACAGATTATTTGTCCACAGCGATGTAATATGCAATCAACATTCTACATGATTCGAGTTTCCTGATTCCTTCGTTGCATCAGTCTCACGCATCGCGCGCACGATCCGCGTATTTAGTAGGTACGAACCCTCTGCGCGACCCTTTTGTTCATCACAAACACCGAGATTGCTCTACGCATACCTTGCAATACCACAGAATAAATAATAGTACTGCAATACTAGAAGCGTGCGCGACCGAGGCGCATTTCTTGCTCGCACCACGTTCAGACTATGCGAATTTTTTCATCATCATCAGTGTCAAGCCATCAGCCCACTAAATAAATATCATTTGAAGATTTTGTTTCTACGCCCCTCATCATCATCATATCAGCCCATGGATGTCCACTGCTGAACATAGGCCTCCCCCATTGATTTCCACTTCGAACGGTTCCGGGCCGCTTGCATCCAGCGGCGCCCAGCGACTCTGACCAGGTCGTCACTCCACCTGGTGGGAGGTCGTCCCGCTCGGCGCTTTCCAATACGTGGTCGCCACTCGAGAACCTTTCTTCCCCATCGGTTATCGGCTCTTCGAGCGATGTGGCCTGCCCATTGCCACTTCAGCTTACTAACTCTACGAGCTATGTCCGTCGTTTTCGTTCTCCTACGAATGTCCTCATTACGGACCCTGTCACGTAGAGAAATTCCGAGCATAGCTCGTTCCATAGCTCGCTGAGTGAATCTAAGCTTATTTATGCGGCCAGCAGTAAAAGACCACGTCTCTGTCCCGTATGTCATCACTGGTAACACGCACTGATTGAAGACCTTTGTCTTCAGACTCTGAGGTATTCGGGACGTGAAGATATGCCGTAGCTTCCCGAACGCTTCTACGCCCCTACGCCCCATTATTCGTGACGTGTGATAAAAATAATATATTTATTTTATATCCAGCTAGCAGGCAGCTCATACAAAAAACCTATGGGCCAATATTTCCAAGTTTTCGTTCCATAAAAACCTTATTTGGACAATTACAAACATTAAAAAAATAGTCATTCTAAATATGCGCTTACCGACGAAATGCAATAAGTTTTAATTTTTATAGATAGACATAGCTTTAGCCATAATTGTCCAGTGAAACAGAAGCCTAACTCCACGCTCACCGCTCACAGAGCAATAAATAAGCGTAGAGACAACACCTTGTTAACTGGAAATAATTAACGACGGAAAAATAAAGCTCCCAGCCCACTGACCGCTGTACTTTATTGTCCTTTATACTTATGAGTTTTCACATTATTCTTTGTCTAGCCTTACGAGGATGTAAAACAATATGTATACAGTTAGTTTTAGAATATTTATCCATTCATATTATTCCAAGAAAAGTCTCCCGTTAGGTCAACTCACCTAAGATGTTGGATAAGACTGGCAAAAAAATCTGTGCTAAATAGCAAGAAGCTGTTCGATATTTTCATTGATCAGTGGGCGAACCACAAGCTCTTAAAACAATATTATTATAACCTTATTTGACTTTTGTCTTTCTTTGGCATCCGGCGTCAAAACGGGACAAAAGACAAATAAGGTTATTTTAACCTTGTTGCGGTAGGCCCCCTGTGAGATAAAATTAATTTAAGTTTGACAATGCAGTATGACGAATACATCAAGTTCATCGTACGGTCGAGACAGTGACCAACATGAATAATTGGACTGTTTTACAAAAAACTTAAACCGACTTCAAAGTACACTAAGAAGTAATCAAATCCTGATCTGATGACAATGGGAAGAAACAGGAAGTGTACCCTTTCAAATAAAAAAAGAATTTTCCAAATCGGTTAATAAATGACGGAGTTATGAGGTAACAAACATAAAAAAAAAACATTCGAATTGAGAACCTCCTCCCATTTTTGAAGTCGGTTGAAAAATGAGTAACAAACGTGGCCATGCAACTTTTTATACTAAAAATCATACTTGACTTATAGCTAAGTAAATAAATCACTTCTTTGTCCGGCCGTCGTGAGTAAACTACTATCTGTACTAATAGAAAAGAAATCAAGAAGTACCGATGAAAAGGTGAACCTGAATGAAAAACTTTGGAAACTTCACTAACTACTTACGTGCTGCTTAAGATCCCTTTAACCTTTACTTTTGGGGTTAAGTTAACTATTCTGGTAGTAAAATAGCCTTAAAAGATAAACAAAAAAGTATGTAAGTGGCAAATGTATAAGTTTAAGGCGATGATAGCTCAGTGGTAGTGACGTCGGATACCGAGACGAAGGTCCCGGGTTCGAATCCTACAGTGAGCTTGAGCTTTCGGTGAAGGAAAACATCGTGAGGAAACCATAGCACGGTGGTAGGATACTTTGTAGTACCCGCCTGGCTGGCTACCACCCTCAAGTTGAAAATCTGTCGCCAAGCACCTTTCGGTGTGTTCCGACAGCTGCACTTGAGAGCCAGCTCCTTCTAGGCTTTGTTTGCTTACCACCTTTGGCCGCATCATCACTTACCATGGTGAGATTGCGGTCAGACACAAGACTATAAACGGTAAAAAAAAATAGAAATATAATTTATTGTTGGTGCGTCCACGCTACGCGGCTGACAAGCCGAGCCTCTATTTGTTCGTTGCTGGCGATGTCAAGTCTACCACGAGCCTACAACACGAGTGCGATGCGAATCCCTGTGTTCTTCAAAAATTTGGCGTAGGGTTGATGCACCATGTTGTGAATAGATGTATACTTTTTAATTCATAAAATAAGCCCGGAGAATATAGGTCACTTTAATACATACCGAAAGCGCCAGAAAATTCCTTTGATGTATAATAATCTTCTTATTTTTTTTTATAAGTTTATGCCACTCCCTAGTGCAAATGAAACCAAAAAAAAACTATAATTACAAGTCGTATTTAAGTTTTAGCGGTAATGAAAGCTACGTGGTAGCACCGTAGCACCGTAGCGTCGTAGCTCACCCCCTACGATCGTAGCGGGCAGGTTAGGGTTGTTTACAAAAACAGGATGACTGGCTTAACGCGCCCTCCCGTGTCTTTATTGGCCCTTGTAGGCTTGTTGTTGTCTGACTGGGATGGCTTTATGCAATATAGGAAATTAAATAAATTAAATTATTACTTAATACAGTTTCTTTTTTTACAACAAATATGTACAAAATACTATATATAGAAAATTTCCTCAAGCCTGCCCGCTGCTTCCGATTAACGGAAGGGTTCCCAGAAGGCTGGCAGCGTTTCCTCTTTGGATAGCCAAGCTGACGCGTTGGCGGAAAAAGCTCCCCGTCCGCTGGTCTCCCGAGGTCTCGATAAATTTTAATGACAAGGTGCGAGCAAAACGGCGAGCTTTGGACCCCCACCAATTAAATTATTACTTTATTTTTTTATTTATTTGAAGTGAATGAAGAAATTACGATATGTTCAATGCTCATAATAAGATTTCGAGGTAGTTTACGTTAAAGGGAAAAATAATGTAGTAGCAGACGCCTTGTCTAGAATCGTAATCAATTCCGATGAATTGAAATCGTTAAATGAAAAAGTTATAAATGTTATGACTAGAGGACAAAGGAGAAGACAAATAGAAATGACAAATACTGACAATGGACACATTTCTAGTAATATACCCACCGATGATTGGACCGATCACCCAAGAGTCGTGGAGATATTGCAGAAACCTAGTGACTCTATTGAATTACGACTTATTCATGGCCATGAACTTGACAAAATAAGAATTGACAAGAAAGTCACGTACGAACAAAAATGTTTTTCATTTATTGAAAGTCAATTGACATTACTAATTAATCTCAATTATAAAATGCATTTCACGCGAGACGTATTTGCTGACGAATTGAGATGTTTTTGTGAAAAAATAAAAGTAAAAGAATTATGCGTATTGAAAGACGAAAATAATGAGTTATTTATCAAAGAATTAATAAAAGAGATAACTAGTAGAAAAGAATGGTTAGGACCGAAAATACATATTTTAAGTAAGATAAGAAGAATAACTGATAACGACGAAAAAACTTTTATATTACAAGATTATCACTTACTTCCAACAAGTGGTCATTCAGGTATTCGTAGGATGATAAATAGTATTAAAAAGAAATACTACTGGTCTAGTTTAGATAGTGACGTGAGAAATTTCGTCAAAAAGTGTAAGAAATGTCAAACAATGAAACATTCGAAAAATGTTAAAGAACCTATGGTAATTACAAGTACGGCTAATTCGGCTTTTGAAAAGATTTATCTCGACATTGTAGGTCCATTAGATAGAGATAGCAATGGAAACGTGTACATTCTTTCTCTGCAATGCGAACTCAGTAAGTATGTTGAAGCTTATCCACTCAAGGCCAAGGACACAGTATCTGTCGCCAAAGCATTCGTAAGTAATTTTATACTACGTTACGGACTTCCAAAGGTCGTCGCAACAGATAGAGGTACCGAGTTCATGTCAACAATATTTACAGAGGTATGTAAGCTTTTAGCTATAGATAAACAAAATTCAACCGCTTATCACCATCAATCTATTGGAGCTTTAGAAAATACACATAAACACTTGCGTGCTTTTCTACGTACCCAGTGTGATGAACATCCAGACACTTGGAGCGATTGGTTGCAATTTTGGTGTTTTGCTTTTAATACCAATGTGCATTGTGAAACGAAATATACACCTTTCGAACTTGTATTTGGTAAGAATTGTAATCTTCCTAGTAATTTGATAGAAAGATTAGACCCACTGTATAATCCAGAAAATTATATGTTAGAATTAAAGTATAGATTACAGTTAGCACATAAGGATGCACGTAAAAATTTGTTAGACAGTAAGATTAAAAGAAAAATTGTATATGATAAGAATGTTAAGCCAATAACATATTTATGAGCATTGAACATAAACCACTGCTATGACCTGTAATGAAATGAAATATATATTTTTTTCACTGAAATAAGAGAAATCTCAAATTAAAAAAACAAATAATTTTGCGAATGTTCCGCATACCAATTAAATTAAATAACAATAAATTTTTATTTCACTAAAATGTTGTGTTATGTAAAAACAAGTTCATACATAAAAAATTATAAAAACATGCATAGCCTAAAAACACTTGTTATCTGCTCAGGCATAAATGACATGCAGAACCTACACTAAGATAAAGAATCTTGTGTCGTAGGTGCCTGCGTACTCTTCATGGTGTACAGTTTCGTAGTTATAGTAAGATACAAAGTAAAATGCAAAATGTAATTTAAGGTAAGCTAAGCTATAACAATTTTCAAAACAAAGAGGTAAGTTTACATTGTATAAAGTGACATTTTAAGTTGATATTTTAATCGTACATTTAATGTATATATATATAATAAATAATAAAATGAACGAATACAATTTTTAAATTTTACCAGGCATCTTACAAAGAACCTTTGAAAAGATACTTTCAATCAAATCTTAATACTGTATCTTATAAACAATAAAATGAACTAAATATTTTTTTTATATTTAAATCACACCATACAGCATAAGACCATCAAGCTCAAGGAATAACATTGTGATCGAGCGAGGTAATGGGGCGACGCCAGTTTACTTCAACATTCAGGTACCGAGGACTGTAAACAGGTACCTACCTATACGTACTTATAGCCTAGGAGTAACTACTTTCTCGCCAGATTTAGTTTTTAGTGCTAATGAGACATATTTTTTATAGACTTTTCTTATGCAATCTTACCAGGTCAGTGATGATGGAGCCGAAGGTGGTAAGCATACAAAGCCTGGAATGGAACTGGCTCTCAAGTGTAGCTGTCGGAATACAGCGATAGATTACTTACTTGACGATTACACTTGATAATCTGTCATCCAGCTTGTAAAAGTTCAAAGTCAAAGCCATTTATTCAATTAAAGCCCCAGAAGAGCACTTATGAAGGTCACATTTACTGAAGTTACCACCGGTTCGGAACTCGGCCTTCAACTGAGAAGAATCCAGCAAGAAACTCAGCAAGGTTAAATTTTTTAAATATTTTTGGAGTTGGCTACACTTTGGCTATCCACCTGGCTTTGTTATTATCCATAAGCCACGGTGTACCGTACAAACAATACTAAAAGAGATACTCAAGTTGGTCTGTCATGGAGAAAAAGAGGCTTATTAGGCCCGGGAATGCGGTTGACCCCGCGCGACACACTAACCCCCTTACTCATAAAGTGCTATTTAACTAATATACTGTTTAAAGGGTCACGTAAATAACGTCACTCTATTGTCATTGTCAAATAATGTGACTTTATTTACGTGACCATTTAAACAGTATATTAGTTAAATAGCGCTTTACCTATGAGTAAGTGGCCAGACCAGAGTGAATTTTTGAACCTAAACGTACAACTTAGTATCCACCCAAAGTATACGTTCCATTAAGAAGTCATGCATAATCATACTCGTAAATCTACAAAGTATAAATCATCTTCCTTTATGAATATTTAAAAGAAAGCGTTCAAATAAATGCACAGCAAAATGTACGTAAAATTCTCCACCTTTTTTGTGAATAATGTTTTTTTTTTTAAATTATAGCACCCTAAAATACAACAGGGCAGGAGTTTAAAAATCTTGCAAGCGCTATCTGCTGGCGGCTGGCCAAACTACCTGCACAATAAATAATACAATCTGAGTTCACACACTGTTCATTGCACACGGGCAACTTTTTGTCACTGGTATATTGGTGTATATTAATAATTTTAATACAAACAGCGTATTTGTATACCAATATATTTTAACTCTTATAATTATAGTATTGAAATAAGTTTTTATTTCTTATAATACCTGCTTAGTTCTTATATCTAATAAATCATTTTGTGTTCCATCCGATGACGATCTTAAATTAACAGACATTGATCTGGAAATAAAGCAGAGAATGCTTAGAGCTATATTGCACATGTACATGTACCATATTGCTTATCGTTTCAAATGGAATATATATATAAATATCTATACGTCAAAGAGGCAGGCAAAGTTCTTAGTACTGAACAGTACCTACACACACATTTCATAATAGTAATTTTAAATCCAACAGTTCTGTATATGTACGTGGTCTGTATTTTAACCATATCTTAAATTGGGCACATTACCAAACCCGTCTGTTTAGTCACACTGCTATCAAAGCTACACAAAAGTTGCCCAACAGTATCTCGTCTGCAAGCCCGCAACACGCGTTACGCCGCGAGCACTGAGCGACGATAACCGCTATTTGTAATAGGTTTACGTATATTTTTAGCCATTCACAGTTATTATTGCACGCTTTAATGACTTTTTAGATTGTGTTACATTATCTTTTATAGTCTGAGGTCTGTATTGATTGCGTGTTAACATACGTACATATTGTTTCGTACAAAGACGAGGAATGCATCCCACACTAATATTTAGTAATATTTTATATGCTAAAGTGAGTGACAGTGCTACGTTTTAAAGTTAAACCAACCAACTTATATAGAAGGACTTTTGTCTCGCGGTTTCACTCGTAATTTGATATAGTCTATAAGGCTTTCGCGATCGCGATGCAATGATAGCTTAGTAGTGACGTCGGATGCCGAGACGATGGTCCTGAATTCGAATCCTACAATAAGCTTGAGCCTTAGGTGAAGGATAACATCGTGCGAGAAAACTATAGCACGGTGGTAGGGTACTTTTTAGTACCCACCTAGTTGGCTACCACCCTCAAGACGAACATCTATCGCCAAGCACCTGTCGGTGTGTTCCGATAGCTGCACTTGAGAGCCAGTTCCTTCTAGGCTTTGTGTGCTTACCACCATCGGCGACATCATAGTACCATGGTGCGATTGTGGTCAATCACTAGCACATAAACAGAAAAAATAAAACCTTTAATCTATCTAGCGCAATAATATTAGTGCGTTCAAACACACAAACTGTTTATAATTAAAGTACAGAAAAGAAAGCCTTTTGTCCGCGTCAAAAATCTATTTCTAGGGCACTATAAGTTATTTAAAAGTATGCGGTTTCCAAAATACTCTTTTGCCAATTTTTCAATAGTTAACTTAGTAACCCGTATCTCTCTCTAGGTAGAGGTAATTCTAATGAATAATATAGGAATATAATATTTACTCAGTTAATAATTAGATATACATGACTAAAACAATGAATTAATTGTTGAACAAATATCTGTATCTAGTAATTAAAAGTATGAAATAAAAGGCTTTTTTAATTTATAATATTTGCCAACCTATAAGGCGCCGATCCTACAGCGAGCGGTGTGCAAATTGTGCAATGAACTGCAATGGTAAACCGCATAAATTACAGTGAACGCGGAACGTAGAACTGCTAGAACGCTCGCTGTGGGATCGGCGCCTAACAGGATTGATCCTTTTTCTTTGAATGCTTCTGAAAATTAATTCGGAAGATAGGAATACTTGGGGTAAGGAGTTCCATTGACAAAAAGGTAAGCGAAAAGTTTGAAACGTCTACTTTTACATTACAAAATAAAAAGAAGGTGGAGATTTAAAAAAGTCTTTAAGCAGTAACCACTTGTAGTAATGATCGTTAATAAAAGCCCATATAATTTGTTGTTTATTTCATGTAGCTAACATTTAAAAACGCATTTACAGCAAACATTGTAAGAGTAGTTATTTTGCAGCAAAATAGCTTTTATTTTATTGAAGTCACAGTAAATATACTAAGTAGTAGGTAATTATATTATAATATTATTCTGCCCGAATCGCATGTGCTGAAAATGTAAGCGTGCACAATCTGCGTTTCACCGTTATAAAGGAAGATTTCGAAACTCAAAATGGGACACTTAGGGTCAGTTCACACCGAGATGCGACGCTACGAGGCATGCCTAGATAGCAACAGAATATAGAACTTTATTTAATACACAAAAAGGTGAACATTTCAGTGAGAGAATGGCCGAAGAGAGAGAGAGAAGAGGCCGGTACCTGGATGGGGTTCCGCCTAGTGGTATTTCAACTCGAGCGTTGTCCGTGCTTCGGAAGGCACGTAAAAGACTTTTAAAAGCAAAATTAGTATAATGTTCTAAGAATAACTAAATTACGCCCCATAGGCGCTTTAAATAACGTTATAATATATTTATTGATTTGCCTACTGTATCAAGGATGTACTGTGTAAAGGGCGTGTGTATCGGAAACACTTGGCATATTGCAGTTAAAGGAGCGATATATTAGTGTTGCCAGCGGAGCTCCGAGCCGAGCAGGCCAGGGTGAGAGGTGAGCGAGGTGGACGATACCACGCCCCGGCATTACCTATTGTCTTTACTTTTCACATGTGATGTGGAATGCAGGGTTTGGATGCGGCATGCCTGTCTTCTCAGTTCAAGTTGTATTTGGAACCGGTGTAGAGCCATTTGTTAACGTTCACAAGTGCCCTATCAGGGCCTAAATTGAATAAATGCTTTTTGAATTTGAATTTGAATTTGTCTTACCGTGTTGCTCTGTCATATCAAGAGTAAGCTTGTAGTATTAGTTTGGACTTCTAATTATACATTTATATTATGAAAAGCACACACAAATAATGACGCAATTTGAAATACCACTATTATAAAATATCCGGAGGCGCTATTTCCAAAATGCTTAAATAGTTTTCTTACGGTTTGCTGTAATAGTAGGTACTTTAGAGCTTTACTGTCACTTCGATCACGGAAATATAGAAATAATGGCAACTTACAAGGTTTTTCTTTTCTTTATTTTTGGAAAGAAATTATAAAGGTGGCTCTACGCTAGGCGAGCCGAGAACGAGCCGAGCACAAGCGGAGCACGAATTTACCCCCGTTTCACGAGATACAAAGTCACCTATATATCAGGGTATGAAATATATGTACCAAGTTTCGTCTGAATAATTAACTACCGCCTGCCGTTTATCAGTTGCTTCATATATTAATGTAACATCTTAGGCATACAAGGGTGCAACCGGACCTAGCATCGCGCGCCATGACTCAGGTACTTTAGATTAAGCGTCTAGACGCCCCGTGTGTGTCTCGCCCTTATTTATGGCCTCTGTTACACGTGTTTTCAATTTAGATACCAACACATTTTTGAGTTTGCTTCTGTCTTGAGAAATTACTTGTTAAAGTAGCTATGCATATACCTAATGTTGCATTGGGTATTAAAAGGTTTTCTTCTTCGTAAGATCAACTTTTTGTCTAAAATATTTTTAGTTCATTTTTTGGGTTGACTAGAATAATAGAATAACCTCCAGACTAACAGATCAAAAAATAAAATCATTATCATATGAATTTCGGTGTGTGCCGCTGTGCGGGTGCAGGATAAACCTTGCCAATGGTCGGTAGCAGTAACAAACTATCAGGGAAGTTTTATATATACATATACATCCGGATGGTATGTCTTTGATCCCTTGGGGTGTCGGCAAGTCGCTGGTGTGGGATTCCACATGTGTCGATACACTCGCGCCATCCCACTTACCGGCGACTTGTAAAGCTGCAGGGGCAGCTGCGGCCAGTGCGGAAAATTCAAAATTCAAAAAATACGCATCGATTGGACCCAATTATATTTTTGTGCCTTTTGCGGTCGAGACCATGGGACCGTGGGGGTCCGAAGGTCGCCGTTTTGCTCGCACCTTGTCATCAAAATTGATCGAGACCTCCGGAGACCAGCGGGCGGGGAGCTTTTTCCGCCAACGCGTCAGCTTGGCTATCCAAAGAGGAAACGCTGCCAGCCTTCTGGGAGCCCTGCCGTTAATCGGAAGCAGCGGCAGGCTTAAGGAAATTTTCTATATATAGATTGTATTTTGTACATATTTATTACTTGATTGTATTTTGTATGGTACTTAACTAATATTATGTAAGAGAAGTGGAGGATAGAATTTTTTTGCTCAAAGAGCAGCTCGACTGCGGACCTATCTCCAACTTATAGAATACCGCAACCAAAATAACAATGTTGTGTTCCTGCTTATGAGTAAGGTTGCCAGAGCTCATTGGGGAGGGGGAAAAGGACGGTAACGCGTGAGTGATGCCCAGGGTGTTGCTAGCGCGGTCCCTTGTGATAGCGTCCATAGGGCTACGGTAACCGCTTACCACCAGGTGAGCCGTATGCTTATTATAATATTAACCTTAATTGTCTTTCGTTCTTCTATGACATTGGACGCTCCAACTCGGTTATCATTTTATTCCCATTCAATACCATAATGGCACGCAAACGTAAGGGTGTTTTCACACCTGAGCGAGCAGAAAATCTTGCGATTCGCAAGCGACGATGCGCGCACCACGCTGCAACAAATGCCATCCTTCCGTTCTACGCTCGTACTGCACCAGATAGCGTAATGGCCTTTTATGACCATTCTTAGTTTATCTATGGTTCAAGAAACCAACATTTGATGTTTTTAACATTCGTATAGTCATATTAATAAGATGCAATCCTAACTATCCTATCCTATCCTAGGACATCTACAGCTACTTTTATCCCGGGAACGCGGATGAAATCGCGGGGGACAGCTAGTTCTTACTAATATTATAATATTATAAATGTGAAAGTGAGTCTGTTTGTTTGTTTGTTTGTTACGCCTTTACGCCTCAACTTCTCAACGGATCATCATGAAATTTGACATACAGATAGCCTATGGTATGGAAAAGGTTAGGCAATTTTTATCCCGGGAACGCAGGTGAAACCGCGTAGAGTTAGGGCGTGTAGAGTTATAAGCTTGGCTATAATAGTCTCGTCTTGGCAATATTTTACATGAAAATGTTTTTGGTGGGATCAAAGTATTGATAAACCATTATTATATTCAAATAATTGATAAACCATTATTATATACAAAGAATTCATAAACCATTATTATATTCAAAGAATTGATAAACCATGATTAAATTCAAAGAATTGATAAACCATTATTTCGACACTACATATGTAATGAACACTCGAAACCTTTCAACAATAACGGTCGACACTGCCGCGCACGGCACACAGGGCGGGCGGCGCGGCGACCGGAAGTGCCGCCATTTCCGCCCTCCACCTGTCGCCTCGACGACTTCCGGTTCGATCCTTGACCGCTCTATTACTTTCTATCGGTGAGGTTTCTTGTGCAGTTTTAAAGAATACTTTTGGGTATTTGTACAACACTTTGTTTTTTTTTATTAGCCTTTGTAAAGAATTTTACACATTAATCTTGAATTTCAGACATATTTGTCATGTTCAGTAAACCTCCAAATGTGAAATCACCTATTATTCTTCTTCCCACTAATATTATAAACGCGAAAGTTGTATGTAAGGATGTTTGTTACGCTTTCACGCAAAAACTACAGAACAGATTCGGATGAAATTTGGGATACAGATATAATATGTTCTGGATTAACACATAGGATACTTTTTATCCTGGGAAAATATACGATGCCTCGGCAATGCGGGTGAAAGCGTGAGAGACAGCTAGTACTTAAATAAATACATATCCATAGGCTACGGTAACTGCTTACCATCAGGCGGGCCGTATGCTTGTTTGCCACCTTAGTGGTATAAAAAAAAAAAAAAATATCCAAAGATATTTTATATCTCAAAATCAAAGCCATTTATTCAATTTAGGCCCCAGAAGGGCACTTATGAAGTTCACATTTACTGAAGTTACCACCGGTTCGGAACTCGGCCTTCAACTGAGAAGAATCCGGCAAGAAACTCAGCAAGGTTACATTTTTTTAATATTTTTTGGACAATGGACTATGTTTGGCTTTTTTTTTCCAAATAATTAACAATAAAAAAGATATACCTAAGCATAGATAGTTATCTGGATCAAACCCTAAGTGGATCTTATACTAAGAAAACCAGACAACTATTAAACTACCAAATATATACTGGACATGTTCATGTACCCAAATCTGACAGCTTAGAGCAATCTAATGATAAACGAGTTCAAATAATTATTAGAAGATCCTATCTTGATGATCCTATCTCACCGTAGCTGTAGGACTGTACCTAACTACTATAAATTGACTGTAGGCACGACCTCAATGTCACGAAGTAATACAAAAACTAATCTATAATAACAATAGAAATCCGGTTACAATTTAATAGCCAATAAGATAAGTCAAGGTCATGGCTAAGGTCTGTGCTTTTGTTTTAGGCGCCGATCCCACAGCGAGTCTGGAGTTCTGCGGTCAGCGTTCACTGTAAACTATGCGGCGCTTTTGATCATTGCACACAGCGATCGCGGCGGTCAAGGAGAACGCACGTAATATTAGAAATTTGAAGAAAGAAAAATATTTTTATCACAAACACTAAAACCATAGTTTTACCATAGGTAACTTACATAGGTACTGTGCTAAAACAGAGAACAAAAGAGCATTTTTGCTTTGACAAATTGGCTTTAGCCGGCGCCAGTGAAATTTTACTTGTTTTTGGATTGAATATGAATATACCTTAGTAAAAACTTTAAACTCATTATTTAGTTGAGGCTCTTTTTGAACGTTACAAGTGACTCTACCAACGATTATATTAATACACTTAAACTAAGATGATTCCGGCAAGAAAAGGGTCAGGTCAGGAGGGGTCGCTGCCCCCTGCTCCCTTAGTGAGGCCCATGCCTTCAGCCATGAATAACCAAGAAGTATAATAAGTAAGAAACCGTCTACATCCACACTTGATAATGCGAGCAACGAACGAATAGAGGCTCGGCTCGTGCTCGATTCGCGTAGCATAGACGCACCATTACAGTTTTCCATTAAATACAAAACACTGTTAACTCCATAGAGTAAGAATAGTATTCTAACCCCCTTATTCATAATAAAGTTATCAAACGTTGATTAGCTAAAATTTCGAAGTCTTTATCTGACAGGTGACATTTGGTGATCGAAAGAGCGAGACGGGACACACTATTACACTGATTTAGTTAAAAAGCGATTATGAATAAAGGGGTTACTCTATGGTTAGCTCTCTAAATACTCCTCACTACTCCTAATACATATCAACCGCTCTATTAACTTTGTACTTCCAATTACCGACAAGTGAAAAAGGCAGCCAAGATATCAACCTTACCTACATTCTAACGGTCAGTGGACCGTCTAGACCGAGTTCATTTCCTGAATACCTGCGCACAATAGCTCCAAAGATCTCTGTGGGGGAAAACATCACATTTTTTCACCAACAATGGCCGGCGGTCTTTTATAAGAGGTTACGTGGCATTTAAGTTATTGCTTCCGTCGCGGGCTTGAAGCAGTAGTGCAATTCTGTTCTTTTTTGACAGCTGACGACGACGACGTCCGTCGTCGCGGTCTATTCTCTATACATTCGTAGTGCGGTGCTACATTTTTCAATTGGTCAATTAATTAATGTTTAATTTTAGGAAGCTCCTATTAAGGTCGTATTATGTATCCATTATAAAAAAAAAACCTGTCACTTTGTGGATCACTTTCATTTATGATAAGGGTCGGCAACGCGCGAGTGATACCCCTGGTGTTGCAAGCGTCCATAGGCTACGGTAACCGCTTACCATCAGGCGGGCCGTATGCTTGTTTGCCACCTTAGTGGTATAAAAAAAAAAAAAATGATAGTTTCTGTGTAATGTTATGATATTTGAAGTAAGTATGTTTTATTACAAATTATTTATTATAAATCCAAGACTGTTCTTTGTCGAAATCAGTCAAAAACAAAGGCCCAGTTCAGCAGAGGACATCTCGTGACAGAATATGATGATGATACTAATTTTATAGTGGTTACAGAGTTGGTATACATATTTCAGATATCTGCAGCTCGGATAAGTCATATTATGGGCATCCTTAAATCAGCCAATGATGAAGATATCTTGGAAAAACGTCGTCAAGCTCAACAGTTGAGACTTTTGGCGAGTAATTCTTTAACTATTCTTGTTGAAATAAACATTGTTTAAATTGTGCACAGCACTACAAAGTCAATGCATTTTTATTTACTGGAAATGCTAAAATTCTTCCAAATTCTATATAGAAGTCTTTGATATCTGGCTTATTTTTATTATTCCTTATAAAAAAATACCTCGTCAATTTAGTAGTATGTACTTACATACGAGTATGTTATTAAACATTATTCGTGAAAAAATGTTAATTGTTTCAATATTTTCAAAATATGGGCGCTATATCTAGCTTTCTTTTTGTGAAGTTTAAGTCGTAATATTAAGATAAAGTTAAACCAATGAATAGCCTTCATATTAAACCTTTAAAATTGGTATATTCAGTACATTAAAGTTTTACTAAAATATGAAATAAAATTAGCCTTTATCTAGTTTCCATATCATAAGTTTGCTTAGCTTGGGATTACGACTCAGATCATTAAAATAAATGAAATCCACTCGCAGAGCGCAGTTGATGTTTACAATACACCTTCCAGCCCATTTTAATTCTTTTGACCTATTCAAGTATTCAATTGTTTCGACATGCAATAGTCCGGGAGGTACTGATGCATTTTAGGTAGTATTAATATGCCGATCGATGGCCATCTTTTTCAATAGATCTTGAATGACTAATATGTGAACCACGCATCAGCGATGCACCCGCGGTGGGTTTAGGATTGGAAGGTTACGGCAGGGGTAAACTTTTTTTTTTTACCAATTCTTGCGAGCATCTGACGCGTGTTCCCCCCTCCACCATGCAGCAGACGATTTTTTTCAGCTCAGTATTATGTCAAATACTTATGAAACAAGTTTGAGCCGGCGTACTATGTCTTTTTTTTACTGGGAGTGGCTGATGACGGATGTAGAAGACTTAAGCACTTACTTGAGCAGACGGTCGGTTCACTTATTAGTCATATAAGATCAACTATACATTTCAACGTCAGCCGGCTTACTATGACTTTTGTGTTTGCAACGCTACCTCCCGGACTAACCGTCACAACGGAGTCGTCGTCGGTTGCTGTCAAAAACGTTTCAGAATACCAAAGCAGGTGGTTGGAAAAAAGGTTGTATTGAATAGGTATATGGTGTAGTTAGTTATTTATTTAATGAAAACTTTTTGTTTATTACTTTTTCGTAGAAATCTACAAATATGAAAGTTAGATTTTTAGTGACTCGATCACACATAATCGGACGCGCGGATTAGGATAATATTTGGCACACAGGATAAGTTCTGCATTAAGTTATGATGCTTTTTATCTCGGAAAAAAATATTGATCTCTTGATTCCCATGTTTTCCAACTTATTACAGGATGTAAGACGACCCCACAGTTGTAATGTAGCTCTTATCACACAGCTTACGGAACATTTTCACCAGGGTCAGCTTCTTGCATAAAACACAAAGGAATAATTTACAATGAATCAAAGTTTAGTCCAATTATCCAAGTAGATCTCTCCCATCGGCATATAAACTTAGCTACCGTTAACTATTTATAACCAATAAAAGGCTCTATCGCTGTCCATTTATTATGACCCCAGGCAGAAGTTTCACTTGACTTTACCTTAAAGGTGGATTTAATTGTCCGACTTGCTGTAATGGCATCTTAACTTACCATTCTGTCTGACGACCAGTGCGCTTCTCCATAGCGTTCGATTCATATTATTTTATTGTAAACTTATCATAGGTAATCTGAAGATTGTGCTTGCGGGGTTGCGTTTATGGGTGCCGGAATTATATTGAAATTCAAGAGTACAAGCAACTACACAGTTCTTCTGGGCAACCATTTAAGCTTTGTCATCCTCCTTTGTGTTACTGACCCAGTAAAAAATGTAATTTCATTTCTAATAATAACAACCAAGTTGTGTGTCCCCAGGAAAACTCGTCATAATGCAATTTGCTTGTGTAATAAATTACTGTTTAACATTAAAACTGCTGTTAATTAAGTAAGAGTATGTAATCATTAGAAATTTGCAGAAGCTAAGTTACAGTCAAATTATTATATCATTTAAATCACTTGGATAGCAGTTCCTGGAAGTTTTTTTTTTTTCAGCTACCATGTAGTTATTGGACGCGTGTTCCATTAAGTGGCAAACGGGTCCACCATACATTACATTAGTATAAGCGAGTCGTACACAATGGAAAAGGCATCTCCTTCAGCCCAGATCGCGTGTAAGTGGCGGGGGCTAATAAAGTCGTCTCGTACTTACTTTGCGGCTAATCTCGCGCCTAGCTGCGTCCGTGTGGATACACCTTAATGATATGGTGCAAGGTACAGTCTGACATGAACTTGCAACTCTATTTATTAAGTATAAGATCAAAAATGCCTGTGAAATGCCAATGCCGCCTGGTGGTAAGCGGTTACCGTAGTTTTCTGAATGCTTGCAATACTCAGACCTTTACCGACCCTGGCGACCTTATGTACTCACGCGCAAGAACGCAACGTTAAACTCATGGCTGCGGTATTCTGTAAGGTGAGAGTACTTTCTCACGCGGGTACTTCTGTGATAAAACGTCACTTTAGAGTAATAAAAAGTGTACTTTTTTGTTTAATTGACAAAAAAAAATACGTTTCAAATATTTTTTTGATAATGTAAAAGACGGACTAAATCTAGCATCTAGCCTAATCAAAAAAAAAAATAGACATCGTGTCGTATAAGGAGGTGCAAAATGTTGCTAATGATAGAGCGGAATGGAAGAAGCTACACCGACAAGAGCACAGCTCTTAAATACAGAAGAAGAAGCCTAATCTAAGCAGTAGCACACACGATGCGCTAAAACTCTGCGAAAGAATAGGATGTACCCAAAATTCTCTATTTCTTCTTTTTACTTTTTCTATTAACGATTGGTTGTACAAAATAATATATCGCAATCTCTTCATTTACTACATAGCGTGTACGTCCCTAGAGTTCCGCCGGCAGAATGATCGAAGATGTATGTCGTGTGCTTTGAATCTGTGAAAAATCCGTGACAGACTTTTTTTGTGCCGCAGACTCCTCGCACAAAAAGTCTGTCGTCTGTGCTGCAAATTTTCAAATTCAAAATAATTTATTCAAATAGACCTTTGCAGGCACTTATGAAAAGTCTGACTCTAATACTCTAATACCGGTTCGGAAGGTTGCATTTGCTGAGAAGAGCCGGCAATAAACTCAGCAATTACTCTTTTTATAACAAGCTTAGATTAATTACATAATATTTACATTCTAATGCTGCACATTAAACATTAATTATGCCCATACAATGTTTATTTGTTTTACGCTGGTCTCCTATAACTTACGCCAAAGCCCACCGGCTGAATGGCCAGACGAGCGGTTTAAACTAATCTTATTATACTTGAAAGCATTTTGGGATCATAGTGGCAATGAAGACATGTTTTAAAACAGCCAGCCAAGTCAGTTAGCCTTCGATCTTGAAGTAAATTCCCTTTCTGATAAAATAATAGCTTTTGTAATGTTCTCAGGCTGTTATACGCTTATGAATACCAAATAACACAATACAATATAAAAATTATTTATTGTTTACACGATTACAAAAACATTGTAAGTTCAAAATTTTTTTTTATTAAATAAATTAAGCAGCCGAAAAAACTGAAAAGTAAAAAAATATTTTGAATATAACTTGAATTTTATAAGGTTTTGCAGTCGTAAAAAGTTATGCATGATCATACATTAAAAAAAGAAAGACATGTAAACCTCCTCCGTTTTTTCGTCGGTTAATAAAAATAATAAACAAACGTGCAAACAATTCAGGCGGCCTTATCGCTGAAGCGATTTCTTCCAGGCAACCTAGGACAATAGGATAGCTTTAAAATAGGTGGTGCAGTATATGAAATAGCTACATACATAAACTACTTAAATACAGTTCAAAAACCTAGAGAAAGAAATAAAAATGTACTTAAACTGAAATATAATAGTAGCAATATTGTTTGGAAATACCCAGTACCTAACGTATTTCTTTATTAATTTTGATTGGTGAGTTTTTGGAGTACCTAATGCAAATCATACCTCGACAACATATGGTACTTTTTTCCCCGATAAAACATTACACCCTTCCCCTCGAAAACACAGGTCATACCGTAGCGCTACTACATATATTAATAAATAATCTTCACTATGATATAATAATATTTGACACGTTGAATTCGATCAATCACACGGCGATATGATGGTTTGATAAATTGCCGTATCTCACAATGTTACATCCTGGTCTCCACTCTTCAGTCTCGGAGACCATTCGTCAAGATTATTGGGACTTACCTATTGTGCGCGTACCTTTATGAGCTGTCTGAGACATGCTGCTGGCAACTTTTTGAAGGAAATGTTTTTGGGTTTGTGTGTGTAATTTTGAGTTTATTAGTTTGATTTATATGTGGAAGGTGAAACGTAATAGTACATTATGATACATGTGTACAAAGTTGGTATACAGACTGGGCGGTATTACGCAAGCGAACGCGATAAGGAAGCCAAGAGTGTAATAATCAATGCACACGCGTGTCATACGACGTTTTTCAACACACTTGCGTGAAAAAACAGTTTTGTATTTTTTGAAGTAGATAGTAAAGTTTTTATGATAATCATTAATCACACAATGAGCACGTTAACAATATGGCGTTCAAGATTATTTTTACTGACAACGATGCGCTCTCAAACTTTTTTACCCGTCTAAATTAAGAATACTTCGTCTAAACATATATCAGTGAGGTACAAACCTAACATAATCGGGATTATACGTATCATAAAACTGTGCGGTAATGTAAAGTAAAAAGCACTCGTGCGTAATAAGCTGCATTATGAAACTACTAACTATAAAGTCGGTGCAATAAAAGTCACTTTATAAAGCTAGACTTTATTTATACCTACCACTTTCGGCCATGTCATCGCTTTCGTGATTGTGGTCAAACAAATACTTTCATTTACAATCTTTGATATGTAAAAATGTTAATAAGATAGTTAATAAATAAATATCTGAATAAAAATATTCTCGTACAATTTCTTGAACATCTGACCCCTAAGATTTTACTATGGAAACCAATTAATTGATAACGAAATATTTTATCTACTAACCCCTTTATTTAAAATAATGTTATCAAACGTTGATTAGCTAAAATTCCGAAGTCTTTATCTGACACGTGACATTTGATGATCGAAAGAGTGAGACGAAGGACAATATTACACTGATTTAGTTAAAAAGCGATTATGAATAAGGTGGTAAATAGTTAATATACACCCAGACTAAAAGCAAACAAACACAATCATTATCATAGTCACATAATTGTGGTCGAAATCAAATTCACAATCTGTAAAGAACGTAATGAAATTTGGTTCTATTTTATTCTGCTGCATAATAGAAACGAAGCAATTTTTCTCAGCAACATAAAATCTAAGTACCTACACAAAGCAAATAGCTACATTTGACATCCATTCATATTCCGACAACATTTATCCGGTGACAATAACGTTCTGTGGACGTTTGCACAAAATATTTGTATGTAAAGCAGGAAAGCAATCCACTTATACCGTCGGTTACCTGCACGGAGCTCGTCCGTTACACTCCACCATCATCTACCACCAGAGATGGACAGGGAGATGTGTGGAGACGACTTGCATTAACAATTTTTAGGAAGCTTCTATTTGACTGTTGGCTTCGATAAAGAGAAACTGACTGAGAGTAATATAAACCTATTCAACTTTTTTGCCAAAATTTGAAAACTTGTTAAGGGGGACGATATAGGCAACTGTAGACGATATGGCGTATGTGACTATAATTTTTACCAGCTCTTGATTTTTATTGTATTTTTGCCTTCTGTGCTAATGCCTTCAAAGGCGCCTCTTGCTAAACTTATTGTTATACCAGCATATACATGGTAAATATTACTTAATATTTACCATCTTAATATATATTAATCCAGCAGACATAATTTTATTTATGTTTCAAAATTTTAAATTTTAATTTAAAATTTTAAATATTTCTAAAGCCTCTAGTGGCACATTATAATATCATGTTTTATAGCCATCTGAGGATAATGTAGTTGGCTACAATATTATTATTTCAATTATGTATATTTTTATAGTTATATTTATGTTGTTGCTGTTTTTTGTCCCATAATAAATAAATAAATATTTCACAAAAAAAAAAACAAAGTCATAATCAAAAAGTCATTTATTCAGTTTAGGCCCTAGTAAGGCACTTTCTTCAGATTAAATACTCTATTTATAACTTATTACACCCTTAAGTTACCTTATTATACTCGTCGTTATTTCCAACGTTAGATAGACAACCAGCTCTCCACGACCTAATTCTAAAAGTTAGCAAATAGAATTATTATTACTGAATTATATAATTTTATTAGAATATCAACGAGTGTTATAAAAAGAAATAACAACATATTTGGTCATACATATAAAACAATTATTACAAACCAAATTAATCTCGGACAATAAATTGGGGAGCGGTCGGTAACGCGTGAGTGAAGCCCCGTGTGTTGCATGCGTCCATAGGAGTAGTATAACCGTGTAGCACTAGGCGGACCGTATACTTGTTTGCCGACTTAGTAGTAAAAAAGAAAAACAATACAGAATAACATCGTCTCCACACATCTCCCAGCACACAATTTGCCAAGGACTTACCTCTTCATAAAGAGGGTAGGAATTTTTCTTTATTGTCGGGATTATTTGAGCGCCCTCTCGAAAGCTTTACGCGCACTCAAGATGGCTGCAGATCTTTTACGACATTATCAAACTGCCATTCACCTTTTTACTTTATATTAAGTTATTGGAAACGGAATGAGACTATGTTTGAGATGGTTTTATTAGTTTTATTGGTGAGACATCTAATTATTTAGGTATGAGAACTGTGAAACATTAAAATACTTAGATAATAGCGTATAGCTAAGCTTTGTTAGTAAGTAACAAGGATAAATGCTTATTAAATAAATAATAGATAGATATTAGATAATTAAAGAAGAAATAAGAGAAGCGCTCGTGGTGTAGCATGATTAGCCGTTCTTAATCGATCGGCAAAGTTAAGCTACGCCTGTCGTGGTCGGTACCTGGATGGGTGACCGCCTAGTGGTATTTCAAATCGAGCGTTTCCGTGCTTCGAAAGGCACGCAAAGCCGTTGGTCCCGGTTATCACTTAATTGTGATAGTCGTTAAGCTAGTTGGATGCCTCCTAGACGGCTTGAAAAATTCCAACAGTAGGTTGACCACTAGCCTACCTACACCGATCCGCAGTGGGCACGCGTGGTGGAGTATTGCCCATTCCCTTTCACCTTCATTTGTGAAAGGAGCCCTGTGCTCAGCAGTGGGACATTATAGGCTGATGATGAGATAATTAAATAATAATGTTTGTAGATTTTATCAATAAATTCAGTTTGTTACATGTAGCAAAATTTCATGATGTACGGATGCCGAACAACCATCTAAAAGTTATTTTTCTATCCCTCAGAAACACTATTTTTTTCTGGATGAAAGGTACTCCTCACCATACACGCAAGCACATCTCATAATCATCGCTCTACATCCGATATCAATCTGCCGATATTATCCGATAGAGGCGCTAGTGCAGATATCTTTTATTAGCTCCCAGCGAGCGTGTAGTAACCCCTCTGCAGCTCAATTTGCCAAATTCGATTTGATTGCATTCAGATAGATATCAAAAGTTTATGAAAGTCAGGTATTCTGTTATCGACTTTTTAACCTTTCTATCTATGTTTATGAATATCATCGTACACCTAACTGTATACATGTACCCATTGTATATATTTTTATACAATTATCATTTTTACTGCATCTATAGTTTTCACCCTGCGGTCCAGGGTATGATCTACTTCGTGCCAAGTTTCGTCCTATCCGTTCAGTAGCTTACTTGCATAAATGAGTAACAATCATCCATAAATACATCCTCCCAAACATTCGCGTTTAGCACATTAGTTTAATTTTATTTTATTTATTAAGGTACAGTAAACAGCTACAACATAAAATGGTAAATTTGACAATCTTAATAGGTAATAACAATATTGCAGCCAACTACACTATCCGCATATTAGATTACGAGATTAGCTAAATGGTGCCAAGAGGGTTCAAGTGATGCTTAAAAAATTTAAATAAAACTTTTAGCAGGATTTAATTTTCTTATATATAAAAATAATGTTAGTTTGTTTGTATTTTATGCACTGCTATACCGTTCATCCGATAAAACTTTGTCAACTTATTGCTTGCAATTTCAGGTAGGTTATAGACAAAAAAATCGGAAAATTCATCGGAAAAGTCGGATATATCACCCGGGTGACGCCGGGCATGAACAACTAATTATGTAGTGCACTCCATAATAACCCTTTAAAAGTTTTATAACCGTTCCGTAAATAAATTAATTCGGGGTTAAAATAAAAATAAAATATAATAAAGAACAAAGATTCGGTTTTCAATGTGGATCGTATGGAATTCCTGTAACGCAGTAGACAATGCGCACAGATAAATTATCATTAGTGCATGGGGCTCACGGCAGATGCACTTCGCGAGCATTCACGAATATTGTTGATGTGGTATTTTAACGCTTTTATTAGTTCAATGTGATTCTAAATCCTTCTTCGGTATCTCTATAATAAATTTAAAGTAAGCTAATTAAGTAACTTTTTGTAATTTAATACATCTTTGTACAAATTACAAAAAGTCAGCTTACTTCTCAGCGGCTCTGAATAGAATCCGCTAAGTCGTTGGTGAAAATATGCATAAAGGTCTTCACTCACTATAACAGCACGGCTACGTCTCGGCAAGAACTTACCATCCAAGTGACGGCTCGCGGCAAGCAACAACTGTTTCATCTTGTCATTATAAAATTTACTTTAACGCACATGATTTAAAGGCGTCACTTGAATTGCAAGTTTTTGCCGAGGCGTAGCCTTGCTGTTATAGTGAGTTGTGCTATAACCTTAAACCTACTATGGTTCTTGTCTCCTATTTGGCAGAACTTATCGTGTCTTAAACTTACTTTGTCAAAAACAGACCTTATGTATCTCCAAATACAGGTGCTAAAGCTGCTGCACTTCAGTTGTTTCACTGATGTTTCAATAACCCCACACGCCTCAAAATGTTTACAATCTTCCTTATTTCAGAGTTTAAGGTCATGTCTCCACTTTTCTGATGCTTGATTCACAACATACTTTCCCATATCCACATTTACACATTCATGGTGCCGCATTAACGCAGCACCTTTATAAGTGGACTTATTTTTCATAGGATAAACATATGGAACCATTCGAGCCATGCGATAGAGTCATCACCGGCCTGCCCTGTTCCCAATCATTTGTCAGCGCAATATGTACGCTTCTTCCATTCATCTCTTCTATCCGTCATACCAGCATCCACTCCTTTCTTACTTTTCACTAATAGGAAGCTACATTATCCTGGAGTGTTATAGGCTACTTTGAATCCCGGGAACGCGGGTGAATCCGCAGGGGACAAGCTAGTTTCATAATACCAGATCCAAAATGTATAATAATTCCAAGATCGCTATATAAGTGTGACACACGGAGGAGAGAGGAGAGCATGCAGTCTGCACTTACCGTGGCCTGTACAAATTGAAAACCCACTCGACGGTAAACGACGGTGATTTGTTGACCGTTCACCTAAGGAAATTCAATTTTAGCTACAACTTTAAGCTAAATATTACTCGTATTTGTCGATTTATTGCCGTGGAATCCGTTGCTCTGAAATAATTCCTTTGTTTCTAAAAGTAGCTCTATATCATAGACAATGTGTTAGTACATTTTACCATAGAGTAAAGTGTCCATGTTCTTAGTCAATGCACTCTTTCCCCCTTATTCATAATCGCTTTTTAACTAAATCAGTGTAATAGTGTCCTCCATCTCACTCTTTCGATCACCAAATGTCATTTGTCAGATAAAGACTTCGGAATTAGCTAATCAAGGTTTTATAACTTCATTATGAATAAGGGGGTTTGTATATAAATGTCGTAATAGCTGTTAAAATGATAAATTAATCTATATGTGTCTGTTTGGTTACCAATCATCTGGGATCGGCGAAGAATATGCTCCTCTTCAAGAGCGCATCTCTACAAGAGATGTTTTGGTTTCCTTTTTCACATAATTCTTAACACGACTCAGTCTCTTCTTTGGTATTCTTTCGTTATTCTATATAAGGTCCTAATAAATTAGTGAATCTTCTTCTGGGACGAATGTATAGGTCATTAGTAATCAAAAAATAATATTAGAAAAATAATTCGTGGGTTTTTTTTAGATGAATGGTGAAATTAACTTTGTACTGATATTAAGTTCAATTTCGGAATCTTGTTTTTTCCTTTGGATTATTTTGACCTATACATTCATCAATAATCATTCATCAAAATAGCCAATAGTCAGATTGTTCAAAAAAATATTTAAAAAATGTAACCTTGCTGAGTTTCTTGCCTGTTCTTCTCAGTTGAAGGCCGACTTACGAACTGGTGGTAACTTCAGTAGCTTTGACCTTCATAAGTGCCCTACTAGGGCCTAAATTGAATAAATGGCTTTGACTTTGACTTTGGATCCCTCAAGAGGAAATTCACAAATTTATTAGGACCTTTTTTTTTTTTTTTTTTTTTTTTTTTTTTTTTTTTTTTTTCGTGGGGAAATCCACATAGGATACCCGACCGCCTCGGGGGTAGCGGCCAGGTTATGCCGGACTTTTACCGGCTAAAACCCCACGGTGGTCGCCATCTGCGCTATAGAGAGGGGGGCGGGCTCTCGTGTTGAACGCGTACCTGCTCACCCCTCCAAGCGCGGCGCTTTGATGGCTCGTCCCGGGGGAAGTGTGATACCTCCCCCCAGCACCCTCGCTGTGCTATCGCACGATGAGTCGTGACCACATCGACTCATCGTCCTCCTTGGGGTCGCTTCTGGACGCACAGGGCCCACGACCCCAAAGGCCCCATTTAGTCGCCTTTTACGACAGGCAGGGGAACACCGTCAAGACACCGTTCGCCAGAATATCAAGTGGCGGAAAGCGAGCCAGAATTGTCGCCGCCTCAAAGGATACTGTGCGGTATCCTCGTACGATCCGTAGTGCCATCCTTCGCTGGACGCTGTAGATTTTCGTTCTACAGTGTCGGATGACCAGCCTTTTCGCCCATACGGGCGCCCCGTACAGGGCTACGGATCGTATGACCCCCACATAGAGGCGGCGTACTTCCTCTCTCGGTCCCCCGAGATTGGGTAGCAGTCTAAAATTTATTAGGACCTTATATTATTGAAAACAGATCATTATTGATATTAAATGTCTCTTAAATCGCTTCCAAAAGAATAACAATAAACTCGTACCTACAGGCAAAATTAAGCATATTCATATTCCTTTATTAAATCCACAAAATAACAAGAATATCGACAAAAAACACTTGAAGCATTTCTAAGGCAAGGCTAAGTTTAACAGTTAATACAGGTTGGTCCATTTGTTCCGAGTCAAAAGTCTCGTCACTCACCCGTCATTACTTTCAGCTTTAACAAGTTTCAGGTACAGTTTTTTATCTTCGCCGAATTTCAGCTGAAACTCACCGAAAGTAATCGACATTCGGAATTAATGTGGCGTCACTAACTCAGCCGGAGGTCGAGACTTTTAAAAATCTCTCTTTCTTAATTTTTACATCGTTGCAAGGTGTTACTGAGTTGAGTGATGAGAGTATTGAGGCGATGTCGATATCGATGAAATGTAGGAAGCACGAGTAGGTTTTTTTTTTTTTAATTATTCATTTATTTAAAAATTACATGTTTTTGTGTTTGTCCGTTTTTCTATACGTTCGAGGATCATTCATCTGAATAATTTGGAACTTCGTGCAGTTATTATTGGTTGTTATGATTAATACGCATGTATTAGCTAGTAATAGAAATAAATAATTAGATGTTTCATTCAGGGTTGGAAATGTTCTGCGGTAAAAATCAAGAAATTACAAATTATTACTCGAAAAATCATCCCGAATGACTTTGAGCAATGTATTGCATTTCAATGCTTAAAAGATACTCAGTAGATGTTCCATTCTATGCTTTCTCTGCCATCTGATCCATTAAACATTTATCATGGATTATCAACGTCGATATAAGCACAAATACCTTTACACACATCACTATGGCGTCGTCTGCGAACCTATTAATAATTTGCGGGTGGGAAAAGTTTTTAAAAGTGTTTTCCCTTCTGCCACCTTGTCGGGAGGTGTCGAGCAGCACCGGGGGGCGAGCTTGTCATTAATTACATGACCTCTTGTTGCTGATGATATTGTTGAATTTTTTATGAGCACAAGGGTGCATGTTTATGAAAATGTAATAACAACCTGGAAATTTGTTAGTCGCCGTTTTTTTGATGAATATGGTAAATTAATTACGTTTTGTCTTGCAATAAAGTTTCGTGAAGTAAGAAGTGTTTCAAACTGATGATAGAGTCAACTACAATAACATTCATAAGTCCTTAACCAGGGTAATTATTCGATGGGCCCTGGGTTAACCCGAAGAAGGACAATGACATTTATTTTGTTCAAAATCTATTCCGCTAATTCCCCACCATCGACAATGAACTCTGATTGACTAAGTCTAGGACACATGCACTCTGATTGGCTGAGTCAAGGACACACTAAACATTTAGATGCAGTGATTGGTCGGTAATATTATTAATCAGTGCAAAATCACTTACTAGTTGCGGAATTAGATTGTTCAGTGTTACTACTCTAAACGGATTTTTCTCGATGTCCTGACACTAACCCTATCCCTGGCCTAAGCTGAATAAATGAGTTTTTGTTTTCGTTTCATTTGAGAAACATTTAGGCATGATATTTTATATCTATCGTTATGCTCCGAACCGAACGGTCACTGTGATTTACGATAAAAATTATAATATTAAAGTTTTGACAATGAGGATACATGTATAGAAACTGCTATAAATTCCCAATTTTTTTCTGCTTTCAGCGATAATTACCTAAATAAAAATATATTTAATGAATAACCACCCCATTTTCTTTTTCACTTCCCAAACAAAAACATACTAATGACTTCCACACAAAAACCAAATTCCTTGCGTCAGGTGTTGCCCTCTTAATTTCCTTAACGTCACCACCATTTCCGCTAATTTTTCTGAGAAAAATTATATATGTACTTACAAACACAAGCATTTACCTGCCAGGGGGAAGTAAACTCTATGCAGTTGAAATAATGGTAGGTATAAGAGAAGTATAATTTAGGGAGGGTATAATAGTAGTCGTGCAGGTGACAGGTCTATGAGGTGAAAGCCAAGGTGTGAATGGAGTCATTAAGAAATGCGGCGTCAAGTGTTTTGAAATTAAATTTATTTATAGAATATAAAGAATGAAAAATACTCTAAAGACAGTGGTTTTAAGTGATTTCAGAACTGCTTCTATACATGTATTTATTTATTTTACTTTTAATTTAAATTAATTACAACAAATTAAAGATGGCATGGCTTCTTTATAAAAAAATTTTCATTATGTCCCAAATATTTATACGGGGTGGATACGACAATACGACAATAAATGAAACCACGTAAACTACTCATAACTACGATAAACTTTTACTATGGGACCAACTACGAAATCGCAAAAAAAAAATACAGTTTTTCATATACAAAGTACTTACATGTCTCCTCGGCAAAAATGTATGAAAAGCTGTAATTTTTATTTGCGATTTCGAAGTTGTTCCCATATATAGTATTGTCGTATCTACCCCGCATATGAGGTGTAAAACAAAATTCAATCATCAGCATCGTCACATTCATAAACATTAACATAAATAGAGAAAAATATCAAAATATATTTTTAAAAATTTAAATAATTAGATACTTACCTCTTACATACAGAGAAACAATTCTAACTTTAAAATTAGAATCACTTTCAGTAGAATTCAGAAGACAATATTAACATATTAATATACCTACAAATCTGGCAACAGCCGTATGTAGCTCACAAGCTACAAGTCGTGCCCCGGAGGGAAAGTGTTGGGAATTACTTAGTAAAGTTTTTATCGCAGTGTCACCCGCGCATATTCACAAGTTTCACGAGGTGTGCTCCGGGCTATAGTGAAGTGAGAGGCCATGTTTATAGTTATAGTAGGGGCTAGGTATAGTTCATAAGACAGATTTGTTTATAGAATGAGTAAGTGTCAGTAAAGAATAGTAAATTAAAGAAATGAACAACTTTTATTTTAAAGGCGAATGCAACCTTCCGAACCGGTATTAGAGTATTAGAGTCAGACTTTTCATAAGTGCCTGCTAAGGTCTATTTGTATAATTGATATTGAATTTGAAAGGATTTTTTTGACTTCCATAACTAAAATGTACCCGACAGGAGTCTAAACCCAATAGGAACCCTCCTTGGAGAGATGGTAAGGGTCAGATTACAGATAACCTCAAACAGATAGTAAAATTGGAGAGGTAAGCTCGGAGAGATCACAAAATTAACTTGGTTTTCAGAATCCCATGCGCTAATCAGGGGCCGCAACTGTTGTCAGTGCGATTATAATGTAAATATTATGTAATGAATATAATCTTGTTTTAAAAAGAGAAGTTGCCGAATTTATTGCCGGCTCTTCTCAGCAAATGCAACCTTCCGAACCGGTATTAGAGTATTAGAGTCAGACTTTTCATAAGTGCCTGCGAAGGTCTATTCGAATAAATAATTTTGAATTTGAAACCAACTCACATTTCGCCGGTATTTTTCTTTTTCAGCTCATGGTTTTATGCCCTTGCCTATTTTATTAACGTAGATTTAATTTCCAGAACTCATCATCTGCTAGGCTCTCAAAATCATCCTAAAAGATGAAAACGCGTTTTTTCCACGTCCGTCAAAACAGGAAGTCGCCTAAAGCGCTTCCGGCCGATAACAACATCCTGCGCAAAGTTTCAGCCGAAGTTTTCCGAAAGTTTCTTCAAGTTTCGAGCGAAGAGCAGGTGCTCGTCTCGGATAAAAAAATCCCACCTTTTGTTGTCGGTTTGTGAAATCTTTTTATGAGGTAAAGTTTTAAGACGGATACATTTTTATATCGGGGGATCTCTGTCGACACTTTTTTAACTTGGTGTGTTAATCTGCGTTTTATAAAGTTTGAGATTGTGTCTATTTGGAAAGAGCCGTAGCTGAGACAATTCCGGAAAATTATGCTGAAAAGTTCACTTCCTTTACACTCGTTTTAGCAATAAATACATGTTAAGAGCAAGTAAATTTATACAGATTGTTGTTTTGGTCAGAGACGAGCGACTCAGGGTCGATAACACAACTGATACTGGTGCTAAAAAAAATATAAAAATAAAAATAATATTATTTTGAAAATCATGTAATAAGCTAAAACATAGACGTAATACTCAACGGGAGTGCGAGGGAGTAAAGGGGTGGGGCAATGGCGGCTTGCGCCTAGCTCTAGGCAGTGCACGTGGCTATTGACCATACTTTGCGGTAATTTTATTTCAAATTGAATAAGGTATTTCTCAACGCATTTACAGTATTTAATGGAATTAAGTCCATTTTTGGAAAATGTATTTATTTTACTACCGCTCCTGGGACGCTTGTCGCTGACCAAAAAAACACCCTGTATATCACTAGTTTCCGGCCATCGATTTTCCGGCCCGCGGGTTTGCTCACGTTACAGAGGTATTTAATGTTTTTCCGGGATATCAAGTACCTATCCTATGTGTTAATCCAAAGAATCACAATAATATTGAAAAAGCTACTTTCTGCTTTATCTGTCTGTTTGTTACCTTTAAAAGACAAACTCTAAACCGATCGCGATAAAACTTGGCACGCAGATATAAGATAAGAGAAGGACTTAGGCTACATTATTATGAAAACGCGTGTGAAAGTGAGGGACAACTAGCAGCTAGCTTCTACACATGTGCCAAGTTTTATATAAATCCAGATTAAACTTTTTAATTATGAGTAGGATAGTAGGTATTATGATTCTTAGCAACTCGCTTGTGTATGACCGACAAAAGTCAATAAAAATTGCATCCAAAGGCCAATCTAAAAGCAATTAAAATACCCTCAACGAAGTTTAAAGGCTATCTCATATCAAATCTACTTTAACATCTATCATTAAACCGACTCAGACACCTAATCTCGTAACTCCGAACATTAAACAACAATTTAAACAAGACACAGGTATTATAATAAATCTTCTCAATTGCCTCTGGCTGTAACCCACTCAATATTTTAAACTACCAACTTGTATTACACATAAAACAAACGATTTTGCACCTAAATTCTCTAAGGATAGAAGTGAAGTTAATAGCAAAGATACCTATGTAATGGAGCTCAAAATGGCCGTTGGGATTAGGCCGGTACACACGGTAGATACCGTCAGATATTAATCCGTCAGATCGTGATTAGATTCAGTGGCACGGAGTAATATATTCGCTAAGGTGTCAGCTATAGTGATGGGGTGGTATCGATGCATTGTTGTCGATAAACGTATTATATTTTTACAAATATTTAAAGCGACGATTGGTCAGTGGTAGTGACTTCGAATGCCGTAACGAAGGTCATGGCTTCGACTGCTACAATGAGCTTGCTAGAGAAACCATTGTCCGGTGTTAGTAATCGCCTGGTTGGCTACTACCCTCAAGTTAATAATCTGTTGCCAATATTCTACCAGTGCGCTCCGGAACCTGCACTTGAGAGACAGTTGCCTTCTTTCCTTCTTCCTACATTTATTAAGTACTTTCTCATAGATGACGTTTAGGTAGAACGCTAACCTAATTGTCAGCCTTCTGAAATAAAAATTAGATAGATAGAGATAAAGAAAACAATAAGGCTTTCACAGTCCAAAGTTTTGTTTTAAGATTACCTATCACATACCCAAAGATGAATTCACACCCAATGATGATGCGATGATGATGATGATGAGCCCACAATCAATAAATAAAACTATCGATATACCCATATCCCACCCCTACAAAATACATTGCAGGGTGTCGATAGTCGGAGTTCGTGCCGCGGCAAACGGCCGCCGTCTTAACGTGTCGAGGTGTGCACCTTCCGATATCGATAACATGTACAAACCTAGCAGTTGCTCTCACTTCCCTCCCTCGAACAATCGTAACATTATTAATAATCCATTTGAGTAATGTCAAGTGAAATTATATAGGAAGAAAATAGCCATGGCAAGAAACATAAGACTTAGGAAATTTTCACTTCGCTAATATTTATCATGTTGGTGGTTTTAATTATGTTAGTGGCACACATGGAATGTTTGCTAATTTGTTAGTCGTCTGTCAAAAAAATTGGAAGCATTGACTTATACCTATATTACTAGCGTATTATATTGTCCTATTTATTCAAATTGCCTGTGATTTCGTAAAGCTTCAAAGCCTGCCAAGTTTAAAAGTAACCACGGTCGATTCAGTAAATCGGCTCAGACAGGTGGACTCTGTCGGGTGGCGTATTTTAATTTTCCAACTAATTTCGGCGCTTTACAGTTAAAGCGGATTGCAAAGTTGATAATTAGGGAGCGGACGAAGTTACGCGCCGGTGAACCGACAGCGCGGACGACGCGACGCGCGATGCGACGTCCCGGCGTAAATCTGTTTTGAATTTACGTCAATATTATATTGAGTAGATACCGATTAGATTGGTAAAGGCTGTTTATGTTAAACGATAGAGCGGTAAAATTTCTTAAGATATTTATAATAATATTTAAGAGAATTACCTACATATTGCAAACAATCCCATAGGGATTGTCAATTTTATGCCAATTTAAACATGTTTAGTTGGCATCTAACTTTAATTACAAGGTATAAACTGGGAAACACCTTCATAGAATACTTCCCATCCCAAATATAGCTTAATTTTAAATTTATTCTATATTTCCGTGTATATACCTACTTTATACGTATTACCTACAAAATATCATGCGAATAAGTTACGTCTTTACACTTTGACTACAAATTGAAACCTTGTCAAACTTGCTCGTATCAAAACAATAATTACATAGGTGTGTCTAGTCTGTAATCAAATCAAATGACAGGGTACCCATGATCACAGGAGTCTGGATGATTTGTAGGTGCATTGTGTCTCGGTGGCTCGACAGTCGACACCTTGTGATTTGGTGCTCAATTTCGGTTATTTATAGCCATCACACATATAATCATTTGTGATACCTTTGATATAGAGATAGGTAGATATATCACTGAAGACTGGAGTGTATAAAAGATACTGGACTTCAGGGATTATAAATCTTTATTTCGCTCAAAGAGCAGCTCGTCTGAGACGAGTCCCAAGTCTGGACGAGTCTGGGCCGTAGAGTCGAGACTCTACGGCATAAGCTAACTACCGCTAAATAACTTTATGTCGTGTTCCTGTGCGTAAGATCGCCAGAGTTCATTGGGAAGAGGGAATGGTCGGTAACGCGTGAGTGAAGCCCCGTGTGTTGCATTGCAAGCGTCCATATGGCTACGTTAACCGATTACCATCAGGCGACCCGTACGCTTGTTTACTGAGTATATAATATTAGCTAAGAACTTTAATTATTTGCACATTTACTTACAATCTTGCAAAGCCAGGATGATTTAAAAATCATTTTCACAAAGCGCCTGATTGTCCTCAACATTTTAGTCTAAGTACATCAACTAGGTTAGTTGCTGTCTTACGTATCCTTGCATCTCAAGTGGCCAATAGTGATAAAAACTGATTGCGAGTGTAAGTGCACCTGATGCGTCCACACCTGGTGTTTTAATGCTCTCTCGAGTATTTACACTACATTCATCCCTTTTGTAGGGTAGAGGGCTCGAAGCATACCGCTTCATACCTATACGTATTTGTTTGAACGTTGTTGTGTTGTGAGTTGCCTTCTTACTAACATCAGGAGATAATGTTTTAAAGTATTATTGTAATGATATTAATTAAGATTTATGGACTACTTTTGTTAAAAATAATCGACATAAAAGTAAAACTCTACAATATTTATTGTATTATGGCCCTGGTAGAATTGACTTGACTTGAAAGGTATTGTATATGTATGTATTTTTACATTGGCATAGTTAGTTATAATGTTTTGTTTTAATTTACAGTTTGTTTTCTGATTCTGTTAGCTATTGATAGGCATGCTTAAGGCGGCCCACTGTGGCCGGCGCAACTTCAACGCGAGCATAGTCTAAAAGCTTGTTGTTTCATCCAACGTAATGTTTAACTGCGAAAAAAGAGAGATAGCATCAGAGCCATAGGTTATCAGTCGGTAAATTCCGCTGATCACTCGCGGCCGCTTCGCTAGGTCGTCATTCATGATTTCGCATTCATAAAACTTGTTCCAGGAGTATACTTCTTGTGAAAAAATCTTACAAGTTTGTGAAAATAAAGTTAGTTATTTAGAATTTCCAATACATTTGCAAGCCTGGTATCTAAATGTTTTCTTTACTTTTACAATTTATAGGTACCTTAGATATGGCCAAAGTTTAGGCAAAAACGCTGTTTTTCGGAGGCTTTGACTGAATTTGTTTCACACTTTTTTTAAATTACGCCTAGATACACGGCTAGATATAGCGCACAAGATACTAATTTGTTCAAAACATCTAACGAAAAATGTTTAACAACGCCATCATAAGTACAGAGGTATTGTATGAAAAGTATGACGAATTGAGTCCTCTTTAGTACTCCTCTAACTTTAGCATATACCTAGGTACTTCGTGGTGTAAGTATTAGCAATATCAGAGCGAGTGCATTCCCTTCCCCCCAGCTCTTAAGTCGTCACGATAGTTTCTGAAGCGTTACCCTATATTTAAAAGGGCATGATCCACATATTTCTTTTGAACAGATTGCAATCGACTTTGCTAAGCACCTGTGACACTCAACCCGTTTGCAAAATGCTGACTGCCGTCCCCCACACTTACGTGTGAACGATATTGTAGTGCTGGGTGCGGTGTAGGGTATCGATAGTTATTATATCGACTTTGTCTTTATTTTTTTTAATTGAGTATCGATGTTATAATTAATTTCAGGAATACAGTTTTAAGGCACTGAAAGTGTAGTCATTTTTATGTAGCGATAGCTTGATTGATGTTCGTTTTGATAATTTTTTATAAGCAATAAATTCATAAACAAAAAAAAAATATGATTTGGAATCAGCATAATGATTAACTACGCTTTTTTAGGCCTGAAAAGAAACTCAGAAGTTCGATAGAACATAATTACAGCATACTATTTCTCTTGATGACACTTGGATGGATATTTATGTTAGTGTTATTTAAAGCTTTATTGGAAGAACCAGGATTTATCATGTCTGATAATAGGCACGTACCCGCAAACAATTTTGCTTAATAAACTAGCATTGAATAATCAGCATATACATCTATTGTCCAACAAGAAATACCTAAGCAGTTTGTTACATAGATACACCTTGTCATATTTCATGTCATATTTTAAGAACAGTTCGATATTTTCTACAATCGATAAACTAAAATAAATAAAACCATCGACAACACCCCATCCCTAAAGCATCGCCCGAAGCAGCGCACCTCGCGAAGTGGTCGATTGACCTGAAACGTTGATACATCGACTATCGAGCACGTGCCACCACTTCACCACCTTTTAACGTCGATCCACTAGTTCTAGTGCAGATTACTGGGTTACTGGGACAGACGGTAGGAAACTATACCGCCTAAGCAACTTAGATTTTAAGTACTGCTATTTGAGGCTGTATAATGACTTTTTATTCTAGGATAGTTTTGCTTTGTATGTGATGATGTGGCCAAGGTAAGCACAGCAAAGAGAACTGGGTCAAAAGTGCAGCTTGAAGGTGGTATCAAGTCTGGCGGGCACTACAACTATGCTATGGTTTCCTCTCGATGTTTTACTGCACCTTGGGATTTCAAGCTCACTGTGGGAGCCTACCTTCTTTACTTCGATTCGACGTGAGTACAAAACGTGTAAGGAAGATAATTTCCATGATGGTGACATAGCTACTAAATTAAACGTTATTGAACACTGTAAGATGGTTCAATAGCCAGTATCTCTCTCACAATTTGTATTATTAAACTTGTGATTGGAACTCAAATATTCACCACAATTATGCTCGATATCTTCTCTTGGCTCCGATGATCAGAATAACTTATTATAGACCGCAGTAAATTCTAGAGACTTTGAGCCACATATTTCTGCATTTGTTTTTCTTATTATTTCATTGATTTACATTGTGTATTAGTAATTTTATGGGGCTAAAATAATACAACAATATAATGTATTTGTGGAAAATTTATTCGTGATATCGAAGTAGTAAAATAAAAACTCTACTATCAACACTCTATGTAGTGACATTAACTCTATCACCCATTAAATTTTAAACACTGTTTAAAAAGCAATTTATAATCCGAAACTATGTCAATATTATCATCGATTGAAGAATGTCCTATGAACAAACTTTTAGATAAAAGATTTTATGACTTATTTTGAACCAGATAAAGTTTGAAGTTATGTGGTGTAAAACAGAGAAATCCCGCTATATCTAATGCGATCATGCATTTAAATGAAGTAAGCTAAAATGCTTTTAAACAGTGTTTACAATATGAGAAAGTGCCTTGCGCCATATCATGAAATATACATTTAAGGCACCACACTTCTTACATGACAACACAAAACCATACAAAGTACGGCACACATATAATATCACTTTACAATTAAAGAACAAGGTGTTTATGGCATGAATTGTTATTATTACATCAACTAGTGTGGATTTAAAACCAACAAAAATAATTTTACAAGTGATTTTAACGGTGGGTTGTACCATGTATGTCTACTTACTATAATCACGGATTAAATATAATACAAAAAGGTAAAAAAACAAATGTATAAATAGGTTTTCTATCATAATAGTCATCCAGTTTTTCAGAATCACCCACCGATTTATTTTCGTCGCATGATTCGAAATTATATGTTCATATTATAGCTCTATAAAATAAATACGTACTACTTGCAATAAAATATACATCTCAAATAAACTACTTCATATTCAATTACTGAATAAAGTTCACAATCGTGTGATTTTTAAGTGATTTGCGTAAAACAAAAAATGATCACATCATTAAGTAACAAAAATTCACTTTGGACGGAGAAATAAAAAAAAATGCACGCAAAACATATTTTTTTTCCATAAATTCAAAAACTAAATTCTACGTCAGCTGTCTAAATATACAAAATATAATATAAAACTATGAGAAATTAATGATAACTTACATTCTAGTTTGTAATTCTTACACCATGTTCAATACAAGTCTTGATAAGATGAGATTAATTTAACCGTGTTTAAATTCTGTGATTAGATCTATTATTATTATTTGGTGCAATCCGTCCTTTTTTGGACATACAATAATTGTGTTTTTTTTTTGTTATTTTACTGTTTTATGATTGCACAATATTTCATGATGCAATTATTAGATTATTTATTGGTATTTACTGAAAATTGGTTGTATATAATTTGAAATGGGATCTTTTAGGATCCTTCATTTGGTTCGTTATGCTAAACAATTTACTAACAATTCTAAAAATTCTATTCAATTTCAATTCTAAATGCATGAATAAGCTTATATTTTTCGCGATTTCAGTGTTAATCCATAGTTTACGTTGTTCCAAAAGATGCCAAATCAAAGTATCCAATACATGCTAATTGCATATTAAATAATTAAAACTAAAATACGTAAAAAGTCAAGTAGAAAATAAAGTATAAAAAAACTGCCGTTACATAATGTAAAGATATATTCGAAGGCAGTGTAGCAGTCAAGGGCATTAATTCGCACATTAGCTTATCAACTGAGATTATTAATTGAGATTATTAATTGAGATTCAATAGAATAGAATACCGAAAATTTGCCGCATGGCACGTCGTGGGAGAAGTACTTTAGAATACATTAGCGATTTTAGAATGAAAATACATTCTTTAGAATAGATAGCCTAATGCGTGAAGTGTAGTTTGAAAGTGAGATTCAAATGCAAAAGAAATTGGTATTTCAAGATAACTTTTTAAGGTTCCTTTTTCTGTAGCTCCGCGTAAATCAGTTCACATTTAGGATAACAGATGATTAAATATCGAATGCTGTTTATAAATGTACTTCTTTGTACGTACTAAGTGTTCGTGCGTTATTTTGTGATGTTTAATTCTAGTGTGTTTTTGATTATAGCTTACTTAGCTGTCTTTATCGTTATATGGATGGTTCTAAAGCCATAAAAGTGCCAGACTTTTAGTATGTAGGCATAATGAATGTCATCGCCGGGATGGTGAAGACTTCACGTTCTTTTTTAATTTTACTACAATTCAAATACATATAATACTAATGGAAGTTTACTTAAGACACCAATTTGTCATAGAATTCTGACAATTGCAGTATTTTACTGCAAATATTTGTTCAGTATGCGCCAAATATAAGTACTACATCCTTTTTCACCGTGATTTAATCTATAATGCGCCGATTCCACAGAGAGAGTTCTAGAGTTCCGCATTCCGAGTTCTGCATTCCGTGTTGACTATTGTGCACACAGCAAGCAGTCTAGAGTTCTAGAATTCTGCAATATTCGTTACTGATCACACATCATACACTTTTTTTTACTTTCAAAGGCGTCACATAGCTTACAATCAACGCGGAATGCAGAACTCGGAACTCTAGAACACTTTTCAGTGGGATCGGTGCCTAAATCAGTCACAGGTCGCAATATAAAAACATAATAGTGTATAGATAGGCTAGGTGATATCCCGTAGTGTGTTGTGTTGTGTGTATTATATGAAGAACTCCCTGCGCTTGGTGACCCGGGGCCCGGTGGCGGCCGCCAGCGCCGCGGCGTCCGGGTCAGCTGCCCCATCTGCTCCACGTTCCTCCTATAATTCGAACATACGTGGTAGGATTTGTGCAAAAAAATATTAGAACAGAGGTTGGAGCATATCGTTTATTCGCTCAAAGAGCAGCTCGACTGGGGAAGTACCTCCACCTTACAGTTGTAGCGACATCTATTCGCCATCTATCAGTAACACTGAGATAGTTCACACACTGAAAGATAGATGGCGTGGCGCCACATTATCCTACATCCTGCATCGCACTTAAGAAGTTTTCTCGAGAATCTGCATATATACAACTGTCCGACATGTACAGTTGGACCGCGGTTCCCAGGCACGATGACCCAGCCTGGCGGAAGGTCTTCCCTTTTAAATGGAGGTGTCATCCACCTTACACCTCCATAAGTATACCGCAGCCAAATTACTTTATGTTATATTCCTTGGCGTGAGTAAGGTCGCAAGAGCTCACCGGGGAGGGGGGAAGAGTCAGTAACGCGTGAGTGATGCCTCATGAGTTGCCAGCGTCCACATAGCTATAGTAAACTCTTATACCATCACGTGGGCTCTGTGTTTGCGTTTACCGACTTCATAGTATATTTTTTGTTATTTGATTAATTTGAATATGTATTACGACGATCCAAACGAGACCAAAACGTGCTATATATAGTGAGGAATCAAAAATAATTGTGGTTTAGGTACCTGTGTGAGGTATTCTCCCTTATGCCGCGAAAGAGCACGGACGAGGACGATCGCCACTACGATCAGCAGCAGGAATATGAACGCCAACACCGCTATAAAACAATATATTTGAAATGAGACTGATTTTAATCTTTTAGGTAAGGAATTGTCCAAATTATAGTTTTAATAATGTAATGTAATAACAGCAGTGATCTTCCTTAGACTGATATGATGATAATAATGATGATGTAATAACATGTATTGCAATGTTTTGAATTTCTAGTTCCAAAATAATAAGAGAAGTGAGTGTGGTATAGTAAAGTGTGGTATAGTGAAGTGTAGTATAGTGAAGTGAAGTGGTGTAGTATAGTGAAGTGTAGTGTAGTATAGTGAAGTGTAGTATAATGAAGTGTAGAACAGTAAAGTTTAGTAAAGTGAAGTGTAACACAGTGTAGTATAGTATAGTCAAGTGTAGCATAGTGAAGTGTAATACAGTGTAGTGTAGTATTGTCAAGTGTAGCATAGTGAAATGTAGAATAGTGAAGTGTAGTATAGTGAAGTGCAGTATAGTGTAGTGTAGTGTAGTACTAACTGGCAAGTATAGCCTCGTCGACGCGGTGCTCGTGCAGCTCCCGCTGCAGGTCGACGGGCGGCGGCGGGCGCGTCTCGGCGGCCTCGGGCGGGTGCGTCACCGGCTCCACGCCACAGAAGTCCTCACTCAACAACCCACCTGCCACATACATATATTTCTTATAGACAACCTAACAATGGCTTATAGTACTGTGTTATTTCATACTAATATTAAACATTAACACCGTTTTATGTCAAATGCTGATCCAAGTATGTGCCTTTGTATGTGCGTTAGAGAATAGACAAAAATCATCTAAACTGGTTGTTTTATTTGAAATGAAATGAAATGAAAAAATGAAATGAAAAATAATTATTCTTGCGCGCCATTCGACGCAAATAGAACTAACTAAAACACAGATGAGTATATTTCGCAATACACTCCATTTTTCCACACATTTCAGAAATCCCCACTACACAAGACTTGAGCCTAACAACCAGTGAAACTAAAGCCATTATTTTATTCACTTAGCACATTCCACAAGCACACACACCCAAACATACACACATATTCACACACAAAAAAAAATATCACTGACCTCCCAAACTCCTAACATTAGGCGGCGGGTCCTGCTGGAACAGCAACTTGAGAGGGTATATGTCGTCGAACTCGACTCTACTGACGCACCCCACGAACCCTTCGTTCATGCTCTCGTTACGTCCTATGTACATGTACTGAATGTTGTTGAACTGAGCGTCCGCCGACTCTTTGATGTTGAAGTTGTACTCTTGGGTCTCGTAGTTGTCCACCTGTGAGGAAATATATGGTTTTTAGAATTCCGTACGCAAAGGGTGCCAATGCCAACGAGATTTTATTACTATGCCTCCGCTATCCGTCCATCCGTCCATATGTCTGTCTGTAGACTGTATATGTCATGAACAGTTGACATTTTCATAGAATGTGTAAGACAATTTTTTTGGATAACCCGTACATGAAAAGACAAAAGATTTAAGATTTTGGTCGAAGGAAAAAGCCATCCATTGACTCGTCCAGTGACCCGCTTGACGTCTATATGTTATAGAAATTCTGATGATGAGATTTAAATGTAGCCCAGTTTCATTATGTTCATTACCATTGACTAAGGGTAGCCAACCAGCAGAGATGTTTAGCTAGGGATGTGTTCAACCCGCCAATAGGATCGCGTCATTAAAGCTATAACGTGAAAATTTAAGCGATACTATTTGTCAGCTAAAAATAATCCTTAGCTACACATCTCTGGTGGACATGCAGCCTTACGCGGTGGCCTTGCTGGCTATTAATTTAGAATATAAAACCTATCCAAATCCAAAAATAGGTATACTGTGGAAAAACGGTCTAACGGAAAGTGTATATCATCATCATCAGCCTACAATGTCCCACTGCTGAGCACAGGCCTCCTTTCACAAATGAGGGTGAAAGGGAATGGGCAATACTCCACCACGCATGCCCACTGCGGATCGGTGGAGGTAGGCTAGTGGTCAACCTACTGTTGGAATTTTTCAAGCCGCCTAGGGGCATCCAACTAGCTTAACGACTATCACAATTAAGTGATAACCAGGACCAACGGCTTTACGTGCCTTCCGAAGCACGGTAACGATCGATTTGAAATACCACTAGGCGGTCACCCATCCAGGTACCGACCACGACTACCGTAGCTACCACCGTAGCTTAACTTTGCCGATCGAATAAGTACGGCTAATCATGCTACACCACGAGCGCTTAAGTATATATCCATTACAGTAATACACTTTTTTAGTACTAGGCGCACAGATAGCGGAAGAGAAAATTTTATTTTAAAATTAGCAAGGAACGCAAAATGATAATGACCCTCATTGACCGGTGACATGTTGGTTATGATTTTAATTCAATAAACTTGAATGCAAAAAATTGATTTGAATTTTTGCGTAATTAATTTTGAGCTGAAAGTTTTTATAGAGAGTCTGTACCTGATGTAGTGTTCACCCCTTTCGGACGTATATACCATATAGGTTGTATTGCAATATAAGCTCACCTGTAAGACTAGCGTGGCGCCGCTGTTCCTGCGGGAGAGGCGCACGTCGTGGTACTGGCCGAGCGCGAAGTGCTTGCCCTCGAAGATGATCTCCTGCCGCTCGAACCCAAAGTCGAACACCACGCGGAGGTGACCTGATGGTAAACGTCTCTTTCAATAACCAACTATTGTTTCACAATATATGTATAATGTTAGGATTTTAACCCGTTGGTTCTCGAGAGGGACGCGCGTCCTATTATAACAATTGATGTCATTGTTATATTTTTAACCGCGAGCCAAGCGATTACTGATAGGCAGGTTTTTGGACACTATACAGGTCGTGGTTTTGGTCAGCGACGAGCGACTCAGGGTCGATAATACAAATGATACTGGTGCTAAAAAAAATACTTTATTTTTTTTTAATAATAAAAATTTTGAAAATCATGTAATAATTTAAAGTGTAGACATAATACTCAACGGGAGTACAAGAGAGTAAAGGGCTGGGGCGATGGCGGCTTGCGCCTAGCTCTAGTCTGTGCACGTGCCTAGTAACCATACTTTGCGGTAATTTTATTTCAAATTGAATAAGGTATTTCTCAACATATTTACAGTATTTAATGAAATTAAGTGATGTGTTGTGTTGTGTTTTGTGGAATATATATTTTGTACTACCAAAATATATATTCCACAAAAATGGACTTCTCGCTCCTGGGTCGCTTGTCGCCGACCAAAACAACAACCTGTATATTACGAGTTTATTTAAGTAAATACAGTAAGCACACGCCACCGGGATGTGCGGCGCGACAGACGAGAAAAAAAAAACACGATACATATGAACTATAACTAGGTAGGCACAGCTCACTATACTTCGCTATCCTAACATATAACCTGTTCCAAGGAAGAATCATTTTGAAAATTGCAGCACCGATATCTATATACATATGTCGGAGAGTTAAATCGATGGTCGGACTCAGTTGGATTATGATATTACCGTGGTAAAAGGGTTGGGTGGAATAGTGGCAGCACTGATTTGACTATAACGTGAATAACAGAGTTAATGAGGGTATGCGTATTGCTTTTGGGATAGTTAGTTTATCACAAGCGTTCGAGCTATACATCTCAGTGCAATCATTGTTACACCCGGTTCTGAAGCCAATAATTATTTAAGACTGTACATGTGTGAAGTGAAGTGATTATTTAACTGTAATAATACGAGAATAAATATATTGGGCCCTGAGGAGTTTGTTGTGTCGCTTCTTCTCCTCATACGGGACTTTTACGAAGCGATGGTATAACGTTGTTTTATTGCCTGCACTGCGCCCACCGAATCCCGATACCACTGAACCCTAATCGTGGTGTTTGTATCGCTTGGCTGTCGCTGATTCCGACACATATATTAATTTGACACAGTTTTCAAATCTTATAAATTACATACTTTTAACAAGCAAAAATTCTCCTGCTAAGCTAGTAAATCAAAAATCCAAGTGTACCTACCAGAATTGGATACCATCAGCGTAAGGTATTCCCCAGATATGTTGGAGTAGAATCCGAGCAGGAACCCCTTGGGATTGGTGGTGGTGAAGCCGACGCGGATCTTCTCCGCTATTGTAGACCGCCACGAACCCAGGAAGTCGTATTTGATGATCGAGTTTGGACGTAGATTCACACCGATTTCTGTAAGGAAAAAATAATGTATATGGTGGAAAAGATACTGGTCACTGAGGTTATGAAATCAATAGATCCCAGCAATGGAATTAATAAGTCTTTAACAGTTGTAACTCCCTTGGATTACTTATGGATGCAAAACTTTTAGCTTAGCCAAGCCAAGGCTTAAAACTGGTAGGCATCACAGTTCCTCCGGGAACGCTGCGGGGTGGGGTGGGTACAGCCACTAGCGGATCCAGGGGGGGCAACGAGGCCCCTCCCCAAAAGCATCTGAGTCCCTCCTGATAAATCCTGGATCCACCACTGGGTACAGCTGGGATGCCGACCACACTGGGCTGTGTACAAGTTCTGACTACTGTCCCCGCCCCGCAGGTAGGGTATGCAGAGGTTTTGTCCAAGCTAAACAGGAGCATTTACCATCAGCACAGATGGGTCCCTTGAAGGCGGTCCAGCGGCAGTCGCACGAGTAGGAGTCGTAACCCTCGAGGCAGGTTCCATTGTTCAGACACGGCGAGGACGAACACTTGCCCACGCACCCCTCCGACACGCCATACAGTCCTATGGGGTGGCCAAAGCAAACCAACATTATTATAAGGCATTATTGAAAGAAAAAATTAAGGCGATGATAGCTCAGTGGTAGTGACGTCGGATACCGAAACGAAGGTCCCGGATTCGAATCCTACAATGAGCTTTTTGAGCTTTCGGTGAAGGAAATAATCGTGAAGAAACCATAGCACGGTGGTAGGGTACTTTGTAGTACCCATCTAGCTGGCTACCACCATCAAGTTGAAAATCTGTCGCCACGCACCTATAGGTGTTTCGACTGCTGCACTTGAGAGCCAGTTCTTTCTAGGCTTTGTGTGCTTACCTTCGACAATATCATCACTTATTATGGTGAGATTGTGGTCAAACACAGGCATAAAAAAAACGGGCTGCACTCCGGGAGTGCCGGCAGAAGTAAAATTTAAATATTAACGGTAACTAGAAATTTTTCACATAGTGTTTTTATACAAGGGAAAGCTGGCTCAAGATACATATACATATAATACTTTTGAATATGATTTTTTTATTTACTTAAAATGGGAACAAAAATGGTACCTACCTTCTGGCTAGCTAGAGAATATTTTAAGAATTTGAACATAACCCCTGTATAAATACAGTCTAATTTATTAACTGAAAATGGGAACAAAAATGCTACAGTATTACCCAACATATATGGCGCGTCGTGAATTTTCGTTCACACAGAAAAGAAAGTATGGCCCCGAAGATTAAAGAAAGAATGGTTAAAACTTATAATCAACCTTAGATTACTACTATAAAGTTCATAGTACACTGCAGCTGTTAGTTCCGTCTCACTCGCAAGTCACGCCCCTCCGCACGGTGCGCGCTAACATGGCGGCAGCTGCCGACCAACGTTAACCGCGCTTTGAAAATGTATCTTCTGCGCAGGTACATCGGTAAGCCATATTAATTGGGTACTACTGTACCTACCTTCCGGCTAGCTAGAGAATATTATAATAATTTGAACATAACCCCAGTATAAATACAGTCTAATTTGCAACTACTCTCCCTCCGTCTTACGAATTTTCGATCAGGGTCACGTGACATCTGACGCGAGTTTAATATTTTTTACCCATCCCAAAAAGTGCACAACACCTAAAGACATTGAGTGAGGGCATATAAAGGGGTCGGTACCTCTCCTGGCGTATCCGCGCAGGTCGACGGGCCGCCCGTTGAGCAGCAGGGCGCGCAGGCAGCCCACGAACCCGTCCTTGTTGTCGAGCGCGCCGCCCAGCGCCAGCGCCGTCGTCAGGTGCAGCGCGCGCACCGGCTCCTTAGCCGTGCGGATCTCGTTTTTAAGAGCACCGTCCACCACCACGCGAGCCTCTTTCCTGTACCATAGGGATAATTACTCATGTTCAATTACACAACATACTAAAAAATAACACATTATGATACATGTGTGCAAAGTAGGTTATTAACACTCGAGGCGGTATTAAGCGCGTGAGCCGAGAGTATAATAATCAATGCACAGGAGGATGCGAGGAAAAACAGACTTGTATTTTTTTAAGGTAGATTTAATAATCAACCACTCAATGAGAACGTTAACAAATATGGCGCAAGTTTTTTTTTTACAGTAGTGAGTGTCAAACTATTTTACCCGTTTAAATTAAGGTACAAACTTATCATAATCGGGATTATACCTATAATAAAACTGTGCGGTAATGTAAAGTAAAAAGCACTAGTGCGTAATAAGCTGCATTAATATCTAAAAACGGTGCAATAAATATCACTTTACGAGCGAGTGTATTGAAAAAATATTATTTAAAGATACTAGACCTCAAAGTAATGCTTATCTTCCAAAAATTAATTAAGAGCTGCTTTCAGAACCAATATGCTTCAATAAAAAAATATATAGGGCAATTAACTTAAACGCAGTTTTTCACGACCAGAATGACAAATTTCGATTTTTCTCCATGCATTCCACTACAGTGCCAGAAAACGACCTAACCTAATGTAGGATAGAACTATATCTGAAAAGCTGATAAACGTAACCTCATAAAATAGGTCTCATTACTCACCTATTCCTCTCAATAGAGACGGAATGCCACTCGTTGTCAGCCAGTCGGTTGCTGGTCTCCACCAACACTCCGAGAGGAGTGTCTCCCACTTGGAACTGGAACTGCAGCTGATCACCGCCTATGATTGACAGCTTGATGTAGTCTTGAGGACCCTGAAAAATGTTTTCTTGTTTACACCACTTAAAAAGGCTCCAATGTGACATGCGGGGAATATTATCGTAGACTCATTCTTTTTACAGATGGACAACATAGAACAAGAAGTTCTGCACGGCCTATATAAAAACAACGATAATACTAGTGTCCCGTGAATTATGAAAATCGCATAACCGCGTGCGAGCGACCAACAGATTAATATCAACTCCATACAACAGCATTATGTGGCAAAAGACAATATATTATGTCATCTGCCAAACCTTGGTATAACGGTGCTCTTTTCTTCATTTTCTAGTTTTTTCAATGCTCTGTGGATCATGGTAAGTGATGACGAGGCTTGTTAGTAAGCACACAAAGCCTAGTAGTCGCAGATTTTCTTTCTTTCTTTTTTTTATACCACTATGGTGGCAAACAAGTAAGCAGTTACCGTAGCCTATGGACGCTTGCAATACCAGGGGTATCACTCGCGCGTTGCCGACCCTGCAGAATTCTCTTCACACCCTTTTTGAAGAACCCATGGTGTATTCCATTGGAAAAACAACGGCGGGGAGCTCATTCCACAGACCGAGCGTCCGCATCCGCTTTCTTTCTCTTTTATATCATTTAATTCTGTAACAAGCCAAGGGTCAATATACCCTTATTCTCATTTTTTTACAAGCTTTTATTTAACTTGCAATGTATGTATGTATGTTTGTTCGGGTGGAATCTTGCAGGTTGAATTTTACCCACTTCCAGTGGTCGGATTGACTTGATATTTGGTATACATTAGTGTATTGGATGACATTTCAAGTACAGTCAACAACAAGGACAGTCACTCAAAAAAAGCTTGTATCAAAAATGAAATGTTAAACAAAGAACTTATTACCAACCAATAGCTAACTTATGAAACAAATGTCTCCTAATTAGTATCTCAATTTTAATCCCGTACTTGTTAGCTAATAAAATGACATACTGGCCCAAATTCGTACTAGAATCAATGACTCAAAAAAAACTTCAAAAAAAACTTTATCAATGACTTCCATGAAATGACGTATAATACTATCATATAGATTATCGGTTGTGTGACGTCACTCGCTAAATAAATCGCGGGAGCATCGCGCATGTGTAGACCTTGTCGTGAAGGTCCCGCGGCAAGTTTAAGGTCGCGCGGATCGTCCTCGGCCAAGGTCGACCTTGTTCCTGGCAAGCTAAGGTCGACCTTGTCCTGGCAAGGCTGCGGCCTCGCGTCGGGGCCACAACCTTGCCAGAAGGACGCGACCATGGCATACGAGGTTGAGATGCGAAAAACATCAAGGTAAAATCATCAAACATTTTAGCGAGGACGTGTGTTATACATTTGATAAAAATAAATCAGTGTGTATTGATTTTCATGTGTAACTAGTTTATGTTATAGTTATTAACGATGTCTTTGAAGTTTTATTTGTATTTTTTATTAGAATCGTCCATGCTTTTGTGCAAGCGTCGATACTACGGTAACCGTTTGCCATGGGGCAGGCCGTATTCTTGTTTGCTAACTTATTTGTTTTGTTAAATAATTTTATTGTAGTTGTTTCGTAAGTTTACGAATACGGGTTCATTAGTTTGTTTGTAGCGTCTAACCGAATTTTCAGTTACGAATGCGGAAGAGATTATTTTTGACAAGTTACATGATAATTTTAAATATTATAATCATCTCGTAAAATTGTTTATATACTTGTTATATTTGGTAACATAAACTTCTAAAAAAAACATTCCTTTTTTCACTTTTAGCTAATTTTTATTTCGGCCAGAAATCGACATGCGGTCGGAGACTTATTACTTTGCTATATTGGGATCATTCTTGATCTTGATATTCTAAAAGAAAGTATTGCTTGCGAATTTATTGTTCGCCACATGCATAATAAACCCAGCATAGATACCGAAAAGATCCAAGTATAATGTATATAAATAGAAATGAATAGTATTACATCAAATTAAATGCCATATATGAGGGGAATACCTTAGAATGTAATAGCACAGCGTTCTCTCTAGTTGTTTTGAACTCGAAGTAGATGTCGCCACTGTGGCCCAGGTCGAAGGTCGGCAGTTTGATGATGGCGTCAGCAATGCGGAACGTCACTGCGTTGCTGAACAAATCTGTGACAAATCGACAAATCGTGATAAGTTGTATCTTTTTAACCCTTTGTTATTTATTCAAAAGTATGAAACTTACCATCTCCCTCACACAACAGCGGACCGAGAGTATACCGTCCCTCTTTCTCATCAAGATGGCTGCCGGTGTCGCCGAACCTCAATTGTTTGACTGGAAGGAACTCCTTCTCCGTGATCTCACCGCCATCCGATTGGAATTCTGTCAAATTGGTTGTTTTTTAACACCATCAGTTGGTTGATGGAATTATTTTATTTAAAAAGAGTTGAGTGGGATGCTCTTTTATTTTTTACGTAAGAAATTTATCATGCATGTCATTGATGTGCAACAGGAATAGTGTCGGGGATAATATAGAGCCTTGTGAGACGCCGGCATCTATTGGGACAACTATCGTCAACGACCTGTGCAACTATTACAACTTATACTTATAATTATTACAACATATACAAAAATCCCGGGCTTCGCGCCGGCCCAGTAGTCCATGCGCTACACCCACCACGCGAACTTATCTATAGTGTAGTGTAGTGTAGTGGTAGAGTAGTTACCATCAGCGTTAAGATGCGTGTACTCGGCGTCGCAGTTGCACCACTTGGTGGTCTCGAGGCAGTTCCCGAGCACGCCGCACTGGCACATGCGGCTGCCGGGCTGCGCGCCGGCCCAGTAGTCCATGCGCTGCCCGCTGCGGGACACCCACCACGCGAACGGCTGGAAACTGCCCTCGTTACCTGCACAACATTTACAACTTACAGCTGGAATAAACCAGAATTCAAAATTCAAAAAATTCAAAATCATTTATTCAAATAGACCTTCGCAGCCACTTATGAAAAGTCTGACTCTAATACTCTAATACCGGTTCGGAAGGTTGCATTTGCTGAGAAGAGCCGGCAATAGACTCAGCAATTACTCTTTTCAAAACAAGCTTAGATTCATTACATAATATTTACATTCTAATCGCACTGACAACAATTGCGTGCCCCGGCGAGGCGGCAAAACTACAAAGTAGACTGAATCTATATTTAATAAGTAAATAAATAAATGGCAAACTTAAGCAGACCAGCCCCCACAAGCAGCACCTGTTCACAAGTATGACGCGTGTGGCAGCCATCGCCCTCCTCGACAAACCAGAAATAAACAAAACCCAGGTGGGCGGAGCCACAAGCGACAACTACAGGCCGACCGCTCAATGAGTCCTCAAATGGGTACGACGACAAAGGGGACAGGGACGTGCGGGCGGCGGACGCATTCTTGCCATAACTCATTTCGCTCGCTACGCGGTTAGCGATCGCATCTGCTGACAGTGTGTGGACACTTTGTAAGAGTTATGCATTCTCAAACATTCTCAAAATAGTTAATACATTAGTTCCCCTTTTTGCCCCGTTAGGGGTTGATTTTCTAGAAACCCATTTATAATGCGGACAGCAAGGGAGTGGAACTTGCTTCCGGCGTCTGTGTTTCCTGACTCATATAACCTAGGGACTTTTAAGGCCAGAGTGAATAGGTTCCTTCTGGGTAAGCGTGTTCCATCTTAAGCTTCGTCTTCGTCCCTTATGGGCGGGTCAGTGGCCAAACGCGAGCCCATTGAATAAAAAAAAAAAAAAAACACATACACGTATTTCTTTATTTTCTATACGAAGTTTAATACCGAGTTTCAAGGTAATCGGGCCATGTGGTAAGTAGATATAGTGCTAAGTTCAAATTTATAAACATAAGGAATATGATTTTTCATACAAACAAAATCCACCCTTTTAAAAGTTGAATTTCCAAAAACCCCCTTCTTAGTGGATGCCTTTTTTGTACCACAAAGTTGGCAAACAAGCATACGGCCCGCCTGATGATAAGCAGTAACCATAGCCTATGGACACCAGGGTATCACTCGCGCGTTGCCGACCCTGCAGAAATCTCTTCACACCCTTTTTGAAGAACTCCATGCTGTACTCCATTAGGAAAACCACGGCATTTAGGCTCAATGCCAATGTCTCACATTGACTCTCGATGGCGATTGACCGACGGTGCGTGAGATACACAAGGAGGTCACCAGCTGAGAATCTGTGGCGGAAGCCATATTGTCGGTGGTCGTTCAACAAGTCTTGATCCTCCAGGTATCTCAAAAGCTGCATGTTGGTTACACGCTCCAAGACTTTCGAGAGAAGGGAGGTGATGGCGATAGGCCTGTAATTCGTCGGGTCTGATCTGTTGCCCTTTTTGGCCACTGGGTGCATGTGGGCAGTTGAAGCAATTGGAACTTATATAGTATCACCAACGAGTATGTGACCACAACCTAAAAAATAATCAAATACCGAAACAACACATTATTACTATACAATCTATGACAAGAAAGAGGTATATACGGGAAGAGGATGACCAAAAAGAGATGGATGGAAATGGAATGGAATGAATGCTAGTCTGACGGCTAGAAGAGACGAATGGAAGAAGCGTACTTATTGCGCCGGCCTCATGTGATTGCAATGGGAACAGGAGAGGTAGATGATGATGGATCTAAGATAAGATGTGCACTTACTGGGCGAGTTAAGCAGCCTGGAATGTCGGCAGCGGTACTCCAGCCGCTGCATGCAGTCGTGCGACCGGTTGAGCAGCGCCTCGAGCTGGTGGCGCGACGCGTCGTACGTGATGTCCTGTCGGAAGCTGCCCGGCTCCTGGTACCCGTCCACCACAGTATCTTGGGACGACGAGTGTTGCACCGCTGTTATTATGCGACCGTCCGCTAAAATATAACATTCCGCTTATTAGTGCAGCTCGACTGAGGAACTACCTCTTTACAGAATACCACGGCCAAATAACATGTTGATGAAGTACCGCGTGCCATCACACCATGACATATTTTCAAAAGTGACGCCACAAGCTCCCACTCCCTAACTTTGACGCTATTTATCTATGTATTTTTTTATTGATTTTGATAAAACAATAAATATGTGTATTTTTCAACCGACTTCAAAAAACTCATTTGCAAAAAAAACTTATATTCAAAGTACAGTCAATACTAATAAAATCCTGACTTGATGATAATGGGACCACTGGGACACTTCCCGTTTGGTCACATTGTCAGTTTTTTTGATAATCTAACTGACGAACAAATTAGTTTTTCTTTACTCAAGCCACATAGCCTATTAGAAGTAAACAAGGGGGGCGCCATGTGCCTCCTCCTGTATATTTTGTATGCGCTTGTAACAAGTTGGCGTTTGTATAAATCTGCACGGTCACTTGCCCCTCTGTAGCCCATGAGTCGACTACACTGGGGACCATAGCCGGTACGAATACCACCGGCCGTCCCGAGGCGGTCAGGAATTCAAAGATATCCCAATAAAAAGAACCTTAATATATGTGTGTATAACTCACAGTAGAACTCGCAGGTGACAGGGAAGGCAGGTAAAGGTCCGGACCCGTCGACGTCGATGTGTATGTCTGCGGCGCGCGACACCGCCTGCACGTTCTTGTACGCCAGGCACGACAGTGGGTGCACCGCTACACGACATTACACAACATTACATTACAGACCCACAACAGACAACACCCTAATCTACACTTGTTTTTTAATGATTCAGATACCTGATGAATATTTTCCTTATTTATTTTAATATATGACGGACCAGTTGGCGCACTTGGTTAAAGGTGAACGCACACTTATCAGAGCCGAACGCGGCGAACGAAACGAATTTTAGAATTTGTATGTGAAATCTTATCCAGATTTTGACGATTCGACGCGGCCGAGTGTGCGAGCTTTCATATATAGAATTCTAAAATTCGTTTCGTTCGATGCGTTCGGCTCGGATAAGTGTGCGTTCACTTTAAGATTCCACCTATCGCGCCGCAGATCGTGGGTTCGATTCCCACACAGGACATGCATTTGTGTGCATGAACATTATGTATGTTCTGAGTCTGGGTGTAATTATGTATATTAAGTATGTATTTACAAACAAAAAGTAGTATATGTATTATATCAGTTATCTGGTATCCATAGTTCAAGCTCTGCTTAGTTTGGCATCAGATGACCGTGTGTGAGGAATGTCCCGGGATATTTATAAAAAAAATTTTTAGCAATTTTTTTTGCAGCTTCCGAGTTTCAACTCAAAATATTATAACTCAAAAATGTATACCGAAATGTTTTCTTCCAAGTTTATTGAAGTAAAATCATAACCTACGTGTCACCGCTCAATGAGGTCATTGGTCCCAATTGTGTTGTAAATTCCACTAAACTAATTTTAGTCACATCACATCTCTTTCTTACAAATATTATTGAAAAAGGATAGAACATATTCAAAGCTGTCAAATGAGTCTTAGTAACAGCGATAGATGGCGCCTAAATTTATGTTGAAAACAAGCATTTGACTAATTTGATCATATGTTCCTTGTTAGAAAGAGACATAGTGAGATTAAATTAGTTGTAAACAACAGAATCAGCACTATTATCTTTTCACGTCACTTGTACTACTATAAAAATGTACTATTTCGCGATCTGTGCGCCTAGTACCAAAGTCGTATAGTTGTATAGATATATCACGTTGTATATGTAATAAATAATGTTGTGTACTGACAGGTGTGGCAGACGGCCCCCGCGTACCCGGTGTGCTGACAGTCGCAGGTGAACTCGTCCGCGCTCTGTGCGCACGCGCCGCCGTGCTCGCACGGGTTCGGGTTGCATCTGCAACACAACACAACACAACACAACACATAAATATACACTCACAATACTCACAGTTCCGTCTTTACCATAAGGGCACACGGGGCCCACACATGGGGGCCCCGTGTGCCCTTTGTGCCGAGAGGCCGATATATTCGCTTACACCATACAATGTTTTTTTCTATTTTCAGTAGATAGTAAGAATTACCTTCAACATTCTAAATGTTTATCGGACATTAGATCAGTTTTTAATATTAAATATAAGAAAAATATAAAATCATAGCAGTTTTTTTTTTCAATGGGGCCCGAAAATATTGTGTGCCCAAGGCACAGATTACTAAATAGTTACTACGTAACAGATAAATCACTCCATACAAAATTTACAATACCTACTGCTATAATAGCCTACTCTTTTGAGTCGCTAGACGCTGCGAACGAAAATGCACCTAAGCTTACGAGCGTAAATTTAGGTTTGCTTTGTAGCTACTCGCCGCCGCGTGGTTAGCGTGGGTACCTCTGTCGATAAATATCTCAGTACGTATTTATAGTAGCCTATATCTGGCTTTATTATACAAAAATATTTTTTTCAATCCGACTGTTTAAACACACAAAAATCTCTTCCGCTTTATTATATTTATATAATACCCACACTGAATCTATAGTACCTATATGCTGATTAATATAGCTAATATTGGAAATGTATAGCTAGATCTGTAGCCGTGCGTACAAGGGGAGTTAAATGGTATATTTTTATAGTTCAAATATCATGCAACCGGAATTCTGAGTGATATTTTGTTTATAGTATACAATAAACGTGGCCTCTAGATCTATTACATAATTATAAAAGGAACCGAAAGGTACTTAGAACCTTCGATAGAAAGAACAACAACAATTCGATCGAGATATATGCGTACGAACGCGCCACGCGGCTGTCGGCAACCAACCGTGAAATGGACATACGACGGTCCGGCGGCCGGTAGGCAATTAGCGCGCGCAAGTACATGGAGTGAGAGATGCCTGCCCAAGGGCCCCGGCATGGCTTAAGACGGGCCTGCATACTTCTTATTTCTTTTCTTTGTATACTTCCTATGTTACACTATACTATGTTATAGTAGTATATGCACCTGTCGATCATCTGGCAAGCGTCGAACACGACCTCATTAGCGCAGCAGTACTCCTCCTTCTTCCAGTCGGTGGGCAGCCGGTAGTTGCCGTCCACTGCTATCTTGCGCATACACCCGATGAAGCCCCGAGACGGAGATTTACCACCTACACATGTAAACATTAGATAAAGGTGTAATATAGGTGTAAAATGTTAAGTTTGAGATCACCAGGTAGTCGCACAAGGCATACACAACTTTTTAATGTCCCTACAGCACGTAACAATTATTCTGCTAACAGACTTTCAATTCGCATCCCACGTACCTACAATAAGTTATTTTGTGACATAGACCCCTTTTGTACCACGAAAAAAGTTTTCAGCAATAAAATTAACATCAAACTGCAAAGTGGTTGCAAATAAACCCTTGATTCATTAATTTTATTTCAATTTATTATTCATGATTATTATTGAACATAATTTATTATTGGTAATTTTTTTTTTAAATAAAAAAGTAAATAAATTAAATCGACATGTAAACTGTACTTTATTTATTATTGTGAACAAACAACCTACTATGTCGTGCTCAGGCAGGTACTCGTCACACAACGCTTCTCACACACACTCACACACACACACACACACACACACCCACATGATGCGACGACCGTTTTCTTTATTAGTTTGTAGTTTATAGTTTCCTACCCACCAATAATTTTGTTAAATAATTTTAAGTTACAAAGTAGATATTCATTATTGGCAAATGTATTAGTAATATAAGTTTCTATTTTTTATAATTTTTTGTTAAATGCTGTGTAATATCATGTTAAATAAATAAATAAATATATAGGATTGTAAGTCGTCACAATCAAATAAACCTCTTTTGACAGCACATATACGTGTCCCAAAATTCAACGATAAGCGGACACCGGAGGGTGAACCTGCTCACGAATACTCGAAAAAAAAGAAAAAGAAGAATCAAATTTTTAATGAAATTTAAAAAAAACTGAAATCTTTCGAAAATTTACACCCCTTAAGATATTTTAACTACTACCTGTGCGCGATAAGTTGAGACCTGGCGCAGTGAAGCTACAGTTGCTTGCTTGTACACTACGTCATGAAGCATATCTCAAGTATAAGTACAATACGGGCGCCATCAGGGAAGTGCAGGGGAAGCAGGCGAGGGAGTCGCATTCCACTCGGGTCTCCACTTATCGCGCACGGGTAGTACCATAACAAACATTTTTCAAATATTTGTTTTTTTTTGTGTATTAAATCCATGCCGGAGATAAGCATTACCCAACGGGAGGTCCGGCGGGAACTGCTTTCTCTGGACATCCATAAGTCGAGTGGGCCAGACGGCATACCGGCAGTGGTTCTGAAGCGGTGTGCTCCTGAATTGTGTCCAGTATTGACGCGTCTTTTCGTACTTTTCTACACCAAACAGGAAGTCCCGTCTTCGTGGAAGACTGCCCACGTGCACCCAGTGCCCAAAAAAGGCGACAGATCAGACCCGACGAATTACAGGCCTATCGCCATCACCTCCCTTCTCTCAAAAGTCATGGAGCGTGTGATCAACATGCAGCTTTTGAGATACCTGGAGGATCACGAGTTGTTGAGCGACCGACAATATGGCTTCCGCCACAGTCGCTCAGCTGGTGACCTCCTTGTGTATCTCACGCACCGTTGGTCACTCGCCATCGAGAGTCAAGGTGAGGCTTTGGCAGTGAGCCTAGATGTGGCGAAGGCGTTCGATCGGGTCTGGCACAGGGGTCTTCTCACGAAGTTACCAGCATACGGGCTTCCCGAAGGATTATGCAAGTGGATCGCCAGCTTTCTGTCCAGCAGATGCATAAGAGCCGTCGTCGATGGTAGCTGCTCCGATAGCATGGACATAAATGCTGGCGTCCCGCAAGGCTCTGTGTTGTCCCCAACACTGTTCCTACTGCATATCAATGATATGCTGTCTATTGACGGCATTCATTGCTATGCGGACGACAGTACAGGGGACGCTTATTACACGGGCCGTGCAAATATCCCTCGTTCCGAGGTGGAGGAAAGCCGCGAACGGCTGATGTCTGAAATCGAGAGTACACTAACTAGTGTCTCCGATTGGGGTCGACTAAACCTAGTCCATTTCAACCCCACCAAGACTCAAGCCTGCGCGTTCACCGCTAAGAAAACCCCATGGTCTGTGGCTCCACAATTCCAGAACACCTCCTTGAACATCAGTCAAAGCATCGGGATCCTTGGCGTCGACATTTCTAGCGACGTTTTGTTCCGAAGTCACTTGGAAGACAAGGTTAAGCTGGCATCCAAAAAGCTTGGAGTGCTCAATAGAGCGAGGCAGTACTTCACATCGGGGCAAAGGCTGCAACTTTATAAGTCGCAGGTCCGGCCTCATATGGAGTACTGTTGTCATCTATGGGCGGGAGCCTGTCATACCTGTCATACATGTTTACCTGGATACCAGCTTGGGCCTCTAGACTCGGTTCAGCGACGTGCCATCAGAATTGTTGACGATCCCAAGCTTACAAGTGGTTTAGAGCCCCTTAGTCTGAGGAGAGACTTTGCCTCCTTATGTGTGTTCTACCGCTTGTATAACGGAGAGTGTTCTAAAGAATTGTTCGACTTGATGCCCACAGCTACTTTCCACCATCGCAACTCTCGCCATCGACGGGGAGTCCATCCTCACATATTGAAACCAGAATTGTTTCGAACTGTGCGGGCTCAAAGGAGTTTTCTTCCGCGGACGCTCAGATTGTGGAATGAGCTCCCCGCCGTGGTTTTCCCATTGGAGTACAGCATGGGGTTCTTCAAAAAGGGTGTGAAGAGATTTCTTCAGGGTCGGCAACGCGCGAGTGATGCCCCTGGTGTTGCAAGCGTTCATAGGCTACGGTAACTGCTTACCATCAGGCGGGCCGTATGCTTGTTTGCCAACTTAGTGGTATAAAAAAAAAAAAAAAAAATTAAAACCTAAGGTAGCACTTCTATCCACCACAACCCTTACAAATCAGTTTTTATACAAAAATCAATAAAAAAAACTAATACATTCATGAGTAGTTCCACCCTCTGGTGCCCGTTTATCGCTGAATTTTGGGACACGTTGATTTCTAGATTCCTGAAAAAATCTATTTAGTTACATTATCAAAAAATGTTTGACACATATTTTTTCTTTAACTCAAAAGTGATATCACAAGCTTCTACCGATAGAAATATTCCCTTACCAGCAATATAATAAGTGCTTCCAGTCATAAACCTCAACTTCTTGGTGGTCTTCACAGGTCTATAGTCCACAGATAATACCAAGCTATCTGTAGCCATAGTCAACAGACATGAATGCCAACGTCCATCATTGTACTCTTCAGCGTAGTTGTCCAACTTCACTTTGGGTGACCCCTGGGTTTCCAGTTCCACTTTCACTTTGCCTTCTTCTAGATATACCTGAATGGTTAAATAATTTTGATGTAGGAGTTGGTTTGGTCACAATGTGAACTTATTTAGTTGGTGTTAAAGTCAACTTTACATTATGGTACCGTTTTAATATAAAGCACTTCGCTTTTTCGCATAATTCTATAGGGGTGCTTTAGTCTTACTATATCTCTTTCTAACAAATAACATAAGAAAAGGATATGTAATTTAGACTTGTCAAATTAGTTCAATTCGAAAAATTGTTCAACTCTTTACCAGTAAATGAAAACGAGATCTTATGTGATATATGTGTGTTGTTATTTTTTTTTTCGAATCAGTATCATTGACACTTTTACTGAACATAAATCTGATGGTTTAATCTTAATTTTAAGGCGATGTTAGCTCAGTAGTTGGGACGTCGGATACCAAGACGAAGGTCCCGTGTTCGAATTCTACAATGAGCTTGAGCTTTCTTTGGAGGAAAACATCGTGAGGAAACCATAGCACGGTGGTAGGGTACTTTGTAGTACCCATCTGGCTGGCTACCACCCTCAAGTTGAAAAATCTGTCGCCAAGCACCGACAGTGTGTTCCGACAGCTGCACTTGAGAGCCAGTTCCTTCTAGGCTTTGTGTGCTTACCACCATCGGCCTCATCATCACTTATTAGGTGAGATTGTGGTCAAACACAGGCCTATAAACAGTAAAAAAAAGGTCTGACTGAAGATCAAATCTATTATACGGAATTAAATGAAAATTTCAAACTCCTTACCTTAACATGTCCGTCGGTGTTAAACTTATGGTATATGAGTAGCCCATGTTTCTCATAAGTGCGGAACTCCATAGAGATGTTGAGTGTGTTCCCGCCGGAGTAGCCGCGGAGTTTCGCGTACGAACCCTCCTTTAGGAACGTTATGGGGACTACCGGTGGTTCCTGATCACAATAAAAACCGATGAAAAGTCAGTCGTGACTCATGTTCGAGTATTTTGAATCAGATTTTCGTAATATTACTTGTTGGTGTTATTTGTAAGAAGCAAGAATAGTCACAAAAGTAAACAAACATATTTCATGCTAGCTTACGTCCGCGGTTTCTTCCACGTACAGTTTTAGTATATTTTTGCGCGGACACCAAATTTAAAAAAAAAAAAAAGCAGCCTAGTTACAGTAGTACCCAACTGATAACGCGCGTCGTTCGCACAGAAAAGAAACTATGGTCCCGAAGATTAACGAAAGAATGCTTAAAACTTACAATCAACCTTAGATCACTACTATAAGGTTCATAATACAGTGCAGCTATTAGTTCCGTCTCACTCACAAGTCGCCTCCGCACGGCGCGTGTTAACATGGCGGCAGCTGCCGACCAATAGCGGTTTCCCGCGCTTTGAACATGTATCTTCTGCGCAGGTACATCGGTAAGCCATATCAGTTGGGTACTACTGTACTCATTATAACATCGGCTCTTGAACGAATTAACCTCTGGACGTGAAGCAAGACAAATTAGTATGAAATCACGTTCAACCAACTTTTGCGGGGGGATGTCACTCTCACAAAGATCTATTTTACGTAATTATTAGAACGAATGCAGAATCGTGTGTATTTATACTTCACGCATACTACTATTTTTATTTGTGTGCTATATATTTATACTATTTTTGCATAGCACGCTCTCCTTTTCTAATTACAACAAATACGAAATTTCTTTACGAACTACATACACAAAATTCACATTTACACTAGTGCATGACACAGTCGATACGGTAAGTCGATGAACGAATGAACGATTTTCGGTACGGTCTGGCAAGTAACATAATTATTTTCCGTCTATTTGCAATAAGTCATATATTTTATTTATTAGTTATCGTTTACAAACTTTTTAGATTATGGCACCTTACTGATATTATAAATGTGAAAGTTAGTTTAAGATATCGATGTTTGAAATTAATCATGTATAAACAGCTAAACGGATAAATTTGGCACAAAATAGGAAAAAATGCCGTAGAGCGGAAAGTAGTAGTAAATCATTGGTAATACTTAATAATAAAACAACCTATTATGTTGACAATTTGTTCTGTTTGTAGGGGCATGCTACAGATATTTTTTAGACAATAGGGAACATGTATTTAACTAATTTATTCATAAAATGTATTTAAAGAGACCTTGGTATGGAACCCTAATGCCCATTTTCGCTAACAACTCTTAAATAATAAGTAACCCTTAGGCGCCGATTCCACAGAAAGAGTTCTGGAGTTCCGAGTTCCGAGTTCTGCATCTGCATCTCCGTGTTGACTATTGTGCACACAGCAAGCACTCTAGAGTTCTAGAGTTCTGCAATATTCGCTACTGATCGCACATCATACACTTTTTTTACTTTCAAAGGCCCCACATAGCTTACAGTCAATGCGGAATGCAGAACTCGGAACGCGGAACTCTAGAAGTCTTCTCTGTGGGATCGGCGCTTTAAGGCTAATTAGGTAACACTTAACGCTAGTTTTATTTTCAACGATATTTAGGTAACACCTAAATTAAAAAAAACTTGCAAGTTTGAGGTGGTATATAAAAATAATTTGGAAATTTATGCTCTAATAAATAGATATTTATACCTCCATGGTTTATAATTTACCTATAGTAAAGTTTAACATAGACGTAATCAGGTAATATATTGCGTACGCAAAATCTTTCATTCGTTTATATTAGTATCGATATTGTTCTCGACAGCGTTAAGCACTAATTCTAATATGACAATCATGTCATAATAATAATGAATGAAGGATATAAGCCGACTATGTATGAAAGTGATAGTTTTCGATATTATCTCATGGAAGTTTTGGTTTATTTAATATGGTTGGATAATATTTATGCATGATTTGAAATAAAATGATTTTAATGTAAATTACTTGTAAAACTGTAATAAAAATATACTTACTTGTGAAATTAAATATTGCTCTTTCCACCACTATAATTTCTACGTGATTTCACGGCACATTTCGTCATTTTCTCCTAATGTTTTCTCGATGACATTGAATGTTATACTGCGACAACTGTCATTATTTTTTTCAATACCATGCCTAAAAAGCATGGTTCGTGGCGAAAGGGGTGTAGGCGCGGTCACTATTAGGGCAGGTCCAGAGGTTAAATCGTTCAAGCATCGGCTATCTGCCAGTGAAAGTTCCGTCAAAATCGGTCAGACCGTTTCGGAGATAGGGAACAAACAAGACTTGACAAGAATTTCAAAAATAGTTTTTTTTTGTAAAATCTGTTATTTTGACATTAATAACAGACACTTCAATTTAATTTATTTGTTTGTATTGTATTTTATATGTATATATCAATTACTCACAGGACAAGCATACAGCGTGTTCACTTTCTGGAACTTGAACGCCTCCCCGGTCTCATAGCCTTGCTTCAGGTCTTGGATGACGTTGGTCGCGTTCAGGTACATGTTCTCCACACACCCTGTGAAGTTTTGGTTCACGACCAGACCCTCTTGGAAGTTTGGCACGCCTCCTATGTACAGCTGTATATAAAAAACGCAATAAAATGTAACTGTGTCCTTGATAAAAATGTTAGGTAGGACTTATCTACAAGCCCAGTATGCGGATTACGTTACTTTGTTGCAATCAGTTCGTATTCTCCATACATTAAATAAGAATCATACGAATGATAAAGAAACCGAAGAACTTACCTGGGACCCAATTCTCAGCCACTCGAATTCATCACTCGTTCGAAATAAAGTTCGAACTCGTACTTTTTTCGAATGTAAATCAAGTTAGGTTATAATTAGGAAGTCGCCATTTTCTCTTATTTTTCGAGAGCTAGCGCTCGAACTGCTTCGACTGGTCGGGACGGTTCGAAACGTATTTCGAATGCGAACTATCAAACGTCAAATAGTTAGGTTGTCATTTGGAAACGTAATGACAGATAAGCCTAAGCATTTCCGTTACGCACAGACAATATTTTTTCATATTCATTTATAATTATTATATAAAATTGATTAACTTATGAATTCCGGATATATTATGATATAAAAAGTGTAAAACGTTGTTTTAAATATTTTAGAGTGATTAAAATCTTTTTAAATTTTAATTTAAGATATAACATTATCGCATACGTTAACAAAACGCAATTATCAAGTGAAACGAAACGCATTGTGCAATTTGTATCTATCATAATGGCAACATTTATTCCTTACACTCGAACTTAGTTCGATTAGTGTCGAGAATACAGGAATCGAAAAATAGACTCCGCCCCTCGAAATTTTACGGTCGAACTAGCACTCGTAATGCAAGTTCGATTCGAAGGCTAGTTCGAGGGAAGTGAGAATTGAGCCCCAGTAGCGAGTCATATTCGTACACGAAGGGTTCCTTTTTATTATTTGTTGTTAAAGCGGCAGTTCATCGAACAATTAACCCATAGAAGCGCAATGACGTACATTTTGCTTGAAATCTATTCCGCCAATTCCCCACCACCGGCAGTGCGCTGTGATTGGCTCAGTCAAGGACACACTAAGATTTAGAGACGGGTGCGATGCAAATTGTATCGATATCGATACTTGTTGCACTATTATGAATATAGGAGTATTCTATACAAATCGGGGACACCTGTACACAAATCACTAACTAGTTTCGGACATGGATTGCCCGGTATTACTACTCTAAGGGATTGTTCCTCGATGCGGCAATTGAAATACACATTCTGTGAAAATGACAACTGTTTACCTATTACGGGTCATGAGATACATATAGCCCACTGACAGACGGACGGACTGCCAGCAGAGGCTTAATTGGTACCATTTAGGTATATTCTATCAACATTTCAGTCATCGTTATTCCTGTCCCTCAACACATCCACACGCCTTATTAACTACAGCATAATAACTGAATACTCACAGCCCTATTCAAGTTGAGCCTGGAGAATTCTCCCTTGATGCGATCCTGAACGACGACTCGGTCTACGGAGAAGATGAGGTCTCTTCTGTTGCGCGAGAGCACCACGTCGTGCCAGATGTTGTCGTCCAGCAGGCTGCCCACTGACAGGGAGCTCGCCTGACCTGATCCTGATTAATACAACTCATTTTAGGAGGTAGAACATTATGGCTCGAAGAGCAGCTACACCGAAGTACCTTAAAAAAAATGCCCACCTGATGGTAAGCGGTCACCGTAGCCATATAGATGCTTGCAACACATGAAGCATCGCTTTTTATTAATTACTAGCTGCTCGGCGCGACTCCGTTCGCGTGGTGCTACCCTACCCTACCCTACGGGTATGAAAAATAGTTTACGTCCTATTCTCAGACCTACTGAAATTTTTCACCTTGGGTTACATTATTGGAATTTTGGTAAGGATCCCCAAAATATTATATAGTCTATGTCACCCGGGAATAGTGTAGCTTCCCAACAGTGAAAGAATTTTTCAAATTGGTTCAGTAGTTTCGGAGCCTATTCAATGCAAATAAACAATCAAATCTTTCCTCTTTATAATATTAGTATAGATTTGCAATCTCTAATTTAAACCTGCAACCTCATAGGATAGGTGCTTTTAACATTGAAATGTTGAATTCATTAAAAAAAATCTTACCAAGATCAATATTGAATACCAGCCGATTATCCCGCAATTGCAACGCGACATAGTCCCCCTGGGTACCCCTGGAGTACAACAACACCCCTGATGCTGTACTGGTCTTGAAGCGGAAGCGTATGGCTTCCCTGGATGCTGATA